>WAAD01031042.1:25407-161780 GCA_013389945.1 Fregata magnificens
AAGGGCCGCCTGGCGCGGGGGGCGCCATTTTGTCCGCGCAGGCCCTGGTCCTGTGGCAAGGGGCTGTTGGCGGGTTTCCTTCCTCTCCTGGTGCCAGCAGCCAAGCAGAGGAGTCTTTCCTGGCTGAAAAGGCCATGATTTTCAGTAGTTACCGCATGTAAGTGCTGCTGTAAATCTATAGTTGGCTTTGCACAATGCAGATTAAGATACAGTTTCCAAAGAATTTACTCTCAAGATTGTGACAGCACCAGTGAAAGGAAAGCTTTCCTCAGTGAAGGTGGGAGCTTCAGGTCATACAGTCCATGAGAGACTACAAGAATATTGCCATTTCACAGCCAGCAATTCACAGATTGCATGGATGTAGTTCAATGTAGCATCAATTTCCTACATTTATAAATCAATAGTAAATAAATACAGGCCAAGTCTTCATGATGCTGCTCTATCTGTGCTTCTTAAAAGACCCAAAGCAAAGCCTGTGGTGCTGAGGCGGTTTTCAGACAGCGGCAGCAGCCGGGAGTTTCATTCTGCTGTGGAAAGTGCTGGAAGGTTGCTGAGAGTGGAAAAACCCAAGAACGCTGCTTCAGTCCAGAAGGCCAGAGAGAGGGTGCTCAGGTGGTTGCAGCTGCGTCCGAAGGGATGGATTGCTCAGTTATCCCGGAAAGGGGAAAATCCCCCTCTACAGATGCCTGTAAGGGATCGAAGAAATTAAATTTAGAGAATAGAGTTGTCTCAGTTTCCAGCTGGATGAGATGAACCCCATTTTTGCTAACCACTGGTACAGATGACAGGTGGACTCTGCGACAGCAAACACTGTTAAATTAACATAGATATTTTACTTCTTAAGTTCAAGTAATGCAAAGACAGAGCCTGATCCAGGACTTTCTGTTTCTAGAGTTAAAGGAGTAATTCAGAGTTAGTGAGGAAAACACGCCATGTGAATCAGAGACTGGAGGTGGTCAATACGGAGATTATCTAAGTTAAGGACATAAAGTGACGTGAACAATGTCTGCAAGTATTTGCATGGGAAGAACCTGTTTTAATGCAGCCAGCTTCTTCAGAGGAAAAGGTGTAATTGATTCTATCTGCTATAAACTGAAGCTGAACAAATTCAGAACAGAAATAAGCAATGCTGGCAGTCGTCCACTGGAACTCGCACCAAAGGATGGTGCATTCCCTGTCACTAGATCAAGAGTGGTCATTTTCCTAAAAGGTGATGCTGTAGGTATGTGAGTTGCTGTCTTGGGCAGAAATTGGTGAGGTTGTGTGGCATGGGTTACAGAGCCTGTCACAGACTGCGTGCATGTACAACTTTGCATCGCATGCAATCAGAGATGCAACAAGGTTTTGTCACTAATGAAGAAACCTAGGAAAGGCCAAAGCAAGAGAAGCATCTCTGTATTCCTTGTCCTGCTAAAGGTGAGCAGTAGTACTGTACAGCATGGAGCCAAACAGAGCCCAAGGTAAAACTCAGCAACGTGGATTAGTTTGGGCTTCACGAGATGCTTCTGGAGTCAGTGGCGTGGGGAGGAAGGAGGATTAAGTAACAATAGATGAAGTGTGATATAGGGGAGGCAGCGAGGACTGCTGCTATAGCCAGCTGACAGCATTTATGAATATTGCAGCCCAAAAGCTTGAAATTTTTCTGGGCACGCTGCTGTTTGATGTTTTAACACAGTAGGAAGAATTTTTGCCTTGACGTCGCCTGGTCTAAACACCATGGTGATCAAAAGTCCGTGTCATTTTTATTCTGGTTAACAGATGATACAGGGCCTGAGCAGTTTGTGTAAAATTATTCATGCTCCATTGACCACACTGCAAAAATTCCCATGTGAAGCCTGGTAGCCCCAAAGAGGAGGCCCAAACTGGTAGAATTCCTCTGGAAATGGAAGCTGCCTTATATCTGGAGTGAAAAAATGAATTGGATGTATTGCTAGCTGGATTCACCTTCTCGCAGTGAGGTCAAGAAACAGTTATGACAATCTAACTGGGGCAGGAAGAATAATTTTTCTGTACATGAACTATCACAGTTGAATGATGATATGATCGCTGAACCATATGCTGTTGTACAAAATACCTTCATTAATTATTGGAGATTGAAGCAAAATCAAAATGGAAAATGGTTTTAAATGGAGTTTCTTGTTCTCTTGCCCTCACAACTGACTCTGGTGGCTGGCACTTCCAAAAGTCAAATAGATGGTTCTTGAAAAGCTGGCTCGGATTACCCAGTCCCCTAACTGCCTCAGTCCTGGTGTATGCCTTAACCCAATTTTTCATCCTTTACCCTGTGAAGAAATAGAATCATTTATCTATAGCCATAGTCTAAAAGTCACAAAACATACCAGGAGCAGAATAAAAGGGCTGATGATATACACAGAAGAAAGGGAACAGAAGGATTTAAAAGCGGAGCAGAGGGACAGATCAAAACAGAGGAATTCCCAGGGCTGAGGAATAGGGAATTAAATGGTGACTCGGCGGTGAGAAAAGTCAGCCATGAATTACAATGCGGAAAATTTGGGAGAGTCTCTGATGCAATACAATTACAAACTGTCCGAAGAGCGAGAAGCAGCTTGCCAACATGGGTTGAAAAGGTAAGAGGAAGCTCGTGCATATCCGTCAAAGACCTTGACCCTGTGAGCAGAGCATCAGCTCTAGCAATGACTTATGAATCCTGCTTCGGGTCACTGGCCATTGCCTAGGCTGTGCTGCTAAGCTATGCAAAGACATGCAGAAATGAGGTTAATAAGTTAAATAGTCCCAAGAGCTGAGCGTGATCTGTGGACAGCTTATGTAGCTAAGTGTGAGCGAGAGCCTGTGGCTTCTGCAGCAGTGAGCCAGTTTCCAGCTTGTCTGGAGCAAGTGTGTTTCTTCTTAGCCAGAAACACCCATTCCCCTCTGGCCTGGGTCTCCTTTCTGCGTTGACAGATGAACACAGACAGAAGTTGAGAGCGCAAAGCCTGTCCCACAAGGTAGGTGGGGAGTGCTTGCTCAGCTGTGTGCTCAGCTGCACAGTGCAGCCATGTGACTATTTGTACCTTATTTAATCATCAGCTGAATCATTTTAATCTCTGAGACACAGGCAATTGCATTTCTATATCCGATTTCTGTCAACTATAGCCTGATTATTTTAAAGGGAAAAAAATTGGTCTAGCTAAAGAATTAATGGATTCCTAGACTAATACCTGACAAAACTCCTGAGATTTAACACAGCAAGTAAGAATGTTAGATTGTGAAACTACCCCAGACTATGTCAGAGTCCTAGCCCAAAAGACAAAGCTGCATTAAGGAATGTAATTTATTTAGGAACTTTTATGCAGTTCCTTTATCTTTACATGGGAGGGGGAAAGAACACAGTGAAGATGCTTGTGTGACGGGCATCGACAGGAGGGAAGTTATGCCATGAAATTCAGGCTTGCTTCCATGGACAATAACAACAAAATGCTTGCTGTGTTCAGTGGAAGCTGAGTTAAGGAAGGGGTTTAGGTCTGCCTCACAAGATACAGTACTGAGACCTCCCTGCAGGATTAATATACAGTTTCCAGCTCAAGTCTGTCTCATTTTGTGCTAGGTGGAATAAAACCAACTTCCTGAATTTGCTGTTACTTTGGATTATATGAATAGATCTGTTGCTACAGGCAATGCATTCACAATTAGATCCATTCGTTTGCCACACTGCTTAGAGAGGGCTGAATCTTCTCCATGCTTTTTTTATTTAAGTGACTTGATTAAAGCATATAAACAAAACCAGCTATTTCTGTCCCCCCCAAAAAAAGAATTGGCAAATGTTCAGGGTATCAGTGTTCCTTCTTTTTTTTGCATCACATCGGGATTTTTCCTAAAATGCAGTTTTCTTACTGAAAGGAATGGCTGATAATTTAGAACAAATTATTAAATAATAAAAAAATACAGAGACAAATGCAATATATTTGATTTAGAACCCTTTGTTCTGGGAAGGTTAGCTTTTTTTTAAATAGACAGTCCATCAGGCCAAATGCTTGCAGACTGGTATTTGATATGGTTCTGCTACACATTTTCTTCTTCAAACATTCTTTTCTTTCTGTTTTTCATTTTACATTAACAACAGCAAAAGGCCCTGAAGAATTCTAATTTATTTCTATGGCTAATGATTTCAAGATTATTTTCTGTGCCACGTACTAGTCTGTGCCAGTATATATAGCCACAGTTTAGTGATTGGTTTAGTAATCTAATTCATTCATTTGTAATGCAGATCACAATTGATCTTGAATGTATGTCTGCAGATGAAATAGTTCCATAAAAAATACCCACTTAAAAAAAAAATTCACTTATTTGTTCCAGACAATTTTATGTTCAAGTTAATATAGAGTGGATAAGCAAAAAAAGTTATTAGACATATTGCTAAGAAGACCAGGAAGAGCCCATAACAACAAAGTCAGTTAAATTGAAGCCATTTCATACTCCTAATTAAAACTAATTAATCTTTTCAATGACACAATGGCATGCTTTCTACTCAGAAGCTGACAATACTCCAGGAAGTCTGAAACAAAATAAATTATTCTTTGCTTGTTTGCTACCTGGCCCAAGATCAATAATACCTAAGGGCAAACACAGTCTATAGGCAATCTCTTAATGTAATTCAAATTGAAAGGAAAAATCTGCCTAATGGCAAAAAAACACAAAACAGCACATTAAAGGAGGAATTTGTGATGCACTGTATATACATTAAAAAATCTACGCGGTATGTGTATGCATACAGTAAGATTGCCGTTAAAGCTTCCTTAACACCGTTAATTTAACGTCGCGTGACCTCAGCGTGTGCAGTAATGACTGCATGTTTTTGTGCATTGGATAAAGAAGACTGCAAATACTGAGGCTTTACATGCAGATGCCTGAACTTTTGTTTCCTTAGTCATTAATGTCGTTCAGTAATTTACTGCTATTCATCTATCCTCAGTCAATGGGAACCAATAGGTGTAACTGCCTCCCAAAAGTGGGTTTCATAGTTTAATATCTTCCATCGTCCATTAATTCAGAGCCAGTCTTCATGTAATTAGTTAACAAAAGCAACTGGAGAAATATTTCAGGGTGATCACTTTACACTTTGAAGTCTTTGCGTTTTTGAATTGCATTTCATTTGCTGTCTGCTTCATGCTGATCAAGAAGTGGTTGAGACAATTTGAAAAATGTGCATGTGTTCTGGTGGTTTTCAGAAAGAAAACGATGCCTGTTTTTCTGTCTGCCATTTCCAGAAGTGTGGCAATGCTGAATGCACTTTAGTTGGACATAGTATAGATGGGTCAGATATAGGACCCAGTCTTGGACAGTCCAAGACAAAGGACAAATACTAGCTCTGTTGTGCAGATCTCTCTATGTTTGAAGGGCATGCAGTGAGCTACAGAACACCGCCTTCTTTAAACTGCATAAATTCTCACCAAACATGATGCTGTTCAGAGTAAAAATAATGATCCCAAATCTTGAACCGTTGCCTAGGCTGGTGGGAAGAAGCTGACGCTGTTAGAAGTAGTGGAACAACTGTTACAAAAAGAAGTCAAAAGGTGTGCTCATCTGTTGGAATGCACAAGAAATCTCTTCTGGGTATTTTTGAGTATTGCTAGTAAAAGAGCACTTAGTTGCTTTAGACTGTGATTGCTTCACATTATCTATTAAAAGTAAACAAAATAACCCCCCAAAAGACAGCTAATTCGCCCCTGATGAGGCTAACCATGGAAAATTTCAAATGAGAAGGAAAATCTTGCTGAAACTTACGAGAAAACATAAACTACGGAGATTAGAGACTGTTTTGCAACCTTCATACTTAGGCTTGTTGCCATGTGAACAATCTCTTGAAATTTCTTAGTACATTATAGAAAAAAGAAAATTGATATAAGGTAAAAATTTTAACTATGGACATTTTTGCTAGACAAAATAGAATGTTTGAAAGAAATTGTAACGATTTACATCTTAAAAATTAATATAAAATTTGATCCCTTCAGTGTACTTAGTAGACAGGTGCATGTTTAAGAGTTTTATTTAACAGTCTAAATGTCTGGCTTTACAACTGTTCTTATTTCTGGTAAGTAGCATGATACACTTCAGCCAAAGTTGAATTTCAGGAAGGTGGATACACAAGTGAATATGTGTGTTATCAGAGGAGCCATTTACAGCACAGACACTACGTGTAAATGTAACAGAGTGTGAAAGGTATTGGTCAACAGAGGTATAAAAATTATTATTCAGAGTTGTTTCAATTTTCGTAGTCCCCGGATTCATATTCTTCTTCATCTTCATCATCAGTATGGTCATAATAGTCCCCATATTCAATGCTGTAGCTTGCACTT
Source organism: Fregata magnificens (assembly GCA_013389945.1). Taxonomy (NCBI): domain Eukaryota; kingdom Metazoa; phylum Chordata; class Aves; order Suliformes; family Fregatidae; genus Fregata; species Fregata magnificens. Next base: position 31,722 of record WAAD01031042.1, read on the forward strand.
CTACTGCCAGCAGTAAATGCAAATGCAGGAGATGAGCCTGCAAGACATAATCGAATCCAGATTAAATTAGCTGTAGATAGGAACAAAGAGGAGAGTATGGGTTTGGATCTGTACGGCAAGCTCAGTGTTTCTGAGTCCTTGTTAAGTCATCTATTAAAAGGACAGGGGTTTTATCCGATGACTTGACCTCATACCATCACAGCTCATGATATATGAGCAAATTTGCACATCATTCACATTTTAAGATGTTGAAAATACATTTAATTCCCAATACAAGTAAACTATGAGCTCAGTCCTCTGCAGATCCTACGCGCCTGAAAATACGACCAGAGCCAATAAAGCTTTGAAAACCACTTGCTGAAACAAAGTCAGTGACAAACTAGACCAGTGACAAACTCCCCTAGACCGGGAAGCAAATGCAAGACAATGCACCTTTATCCTCATTTGCCAGGAAACCCAGTTCTCCCCGGAGGAAGAAGGATGTTATTCTGCAGGACTGGGCCCAATGCAAAACAATAGTAAAGCTATTTCTTAGATCTTTCCAAACACTCTCATTAAGGAGCAACAACTGTTTCCTTCCTAACTTTTTGAAAAATAAACAGCTAAGCAGAACTGCCATGGTCCGTCAGGTACAGCAGCTGTTGTTCTGGGTGCAGAGCTCCTACTAACGTCAAAGGACTTCGGTAGGATAAGGACAGTGGAATACTATGCATCTCGGCTGTGTGGCTATAATCCACAGCTTTCTGTTTTCTGGAAGCTGGTATAATTTGCAGCAAAATATTACAATATTAACATATAGGTTTTTTTTTTCCCCCCAGAATTCATAAGCACTTCTGACTTCTAAATACCTAGGACTGAATCTCCCATTAGGGGATAAAGTAAAAGAAAAGCATACAGAAAAATTAAAATATGGACATCTTTAGGTAATATCTCATATCCTTCATTTACATTGACAAACCCGCCCTTTGCAGCCTCCTTGTATGCATTTTTATATTCTATACATCCAAATAAAAAAAAGGTACCATCAATGACTTTCAATCTTGCAGAGGCGTATGTTGCACCATACTTATTTTTGGTGTGGCAGATGTAAACGCCTTCATCTGATTTTTTGAGGCCTTGAATCTGCAGCCAGCCTGTCACACCATACTTCTGAGGCCCACCTCTTGCCTTTGAGGAGAGAAGGAAATAGTTGAAATTAAGTAGGTAGGAGCCACCATGATACCATTCTCAAAATAGTTGTGGCTGGATTAAACATCGTTCCAATCTTTGCTTTTTGTTTATTGCTGTCATGCTGTGATTCTGCTGCCTTATATTCTAACACCCTGTTGTCTCTGTGCCTGCTTTCCCTGCTCTGCCCTGCTCTTTAAACCTCACCGCCCTTCACAGTGCTCTGATTCCTGGTCCTTTTGATGCTTCTGCTCCCCAGCGCTCCTCCTGTCTCTTGTCCCAGCACCACTTCTTGCTGCTGCTTCAAAGTATTGCCACCTGTTCTCAAGCTCATAAATTTCTCCCAGATAAGAGTGGCAGGTGGGTCTGGGTGAGTTCAGAGCCAAGGGTCCTGAGCAAGCTGCCACTCAGCATCCAGGTTTTAATGGACCGGCATGAGATACCGTGAGCTTTCACACTTTCTTTGACAGGTGCAGGACAACCAGGGGATCAGGCCCAGCCAGCATGGCTTCATGAAAGGCAGGTCCTGCCTGACCAGCCTGATCTCCTTCTATGACCGGGTGACCCGCCTAGTAGATGAGGGCAAGGCTGTGGATGTTGTCTATCTGGACTTTAGTAAGGCCTTTGATAAGGTCTCCCACAGCATTCTCCTGGAGAAGCTGGCAGCTCACGGCTTGGATGGGCATACACTTTGCTGGGTAAAAAACTGGCTGGATGGCTGAGCCCAGAGGGTGGTGGTGAATGGAGTTCAATCCAGTTGGCGGCCGGTCATGAGCGGTGTTCCCCAGGGCTCAGTTCTGGGGCCGGTTTTGTTCAATGTCTTCATCAATGATCTGGATGAGGGGATTGAGTGCACCCTCAGCAAGTTTGCAGATGATACCAAGCTGGGTGGGAGTGTCAATCAGCTCAAGGAAAGGAAGGCCCTGCAGAGGGATCCGGATAGGCTGGATCGATGGGCCGAGGCCAACTGTATGAGGTTTAACAAGGCCAAGTGCCGGGTCCTGCACTTGGGTCACAACAACCCCGTGCAACGGTACAGGCTTGGGGAAGAGTGGCTGGAGAGCTGCCNAGAAAACAAGTCTTACGAGGAGCGGCTGAGAGAACTGGGGCTGTTCAGCTTGGAGAAGAGGAGGCTGAGGGGAGACCTTCTCGCTCTCTACAACTACCTGAAGGGAGGTTGTAGGGAAGCGGGTCTTGGACTCTTCTCCCAAGAAACTAGCGATAAGACGAGAGGAAATGCCCTCAAGTTGTGACAGGGGAGGTTTAGACTGGACATCAGGAAGAATTTCTTTACCGAAACAGTGGTTAGGCATTGGAACACGCTGCCCAGAGAGGTGGTAGAGTCGTCAACCCTGGAGGCGTTCAAAGAAGGTGTAGACGTGGCACTCCAGGGCCTAGTTTAGGAGTCATGGTGGTGTTAGTTAATGGTTGGACTTGATGATCTTAGAGGTCTTTTGCAACCTTAATGATTCTATGATTCTATGATTCCTGACAAGTCGGTTTCAACTTACTCAGGCTAAAGCCTCTTAAAGGTGTGAGGTTTTTTTTCCAAGCAAATAACACAAAACCATTAACAAACGTTAACAGAGATGCTCTCATGTAGAGTCTATTGATGAGATAGGTTAACAGGGTTCAGTTTAGCCTCTGAGGTGACCAGCGTTTGGATGTGGCTCCTCGCACCATTTTTTCCGAGCAACTTTTAAGTCCACTTGTGTTTATGCTGTTTCTGGAAACACTTCTAAATAACTTAGACTCTTAGTACTTTTGGTACTTTAATTAGCTTTTTCTGTGCTTTTTCTGTCTACCTTTTCATTCAGGTTATGCCCCATTTCCATTGGATCTTCCATTTTTGCTTTGTGTATCCAGAAAGCTAGATTTTCCGTGCATTTCTCTGCATAGTCTCTGTTCATATTCTTTGTCCATTGGAGAAGGCATGCGGATGCAGGCTTCAGCCTTACTGCAGTCTGCCTGTACATCTGGCTTTGTTAGCTCATCTTTCTTGAATGTTATTTCCATTTAAAAGAATTAGCATTTTGATTTATTTAATTTTAGCTCAAACTTTCAGCCAGTTTCTAGATTTGCTTGAAGCCTATACTAATGCCATTCTACTCTTTCCCTTCAGATTAAAACATAGTGTCCTCCATAAAATAAGCAAGTTTCTTTGCTGTTCTTTTGAACGCCCCAGGGACTGGAGCCAAATGGCAGGTATCCAGAAACAGCATCTTGCAAAGGAGAAGTTTAGATACCTGCCAGAATTGTGCTTCTGCATCAAGAGTAGAAAAATAGTTGCCAACAGCCATCCTTCCCAGAATGCACCTTCTTCTAGGTAGTAGCCTAAATGGTTCCATTTATATGTTCATTCAGTTTTTCCAGAATCATTGAATCATTTAGGTTGGAAAAGACCTTTAAGATCATCAAGTTCAACCGTTAACCTAACACCGCCAAGTCCACCACTAAACCATGTCCCTAAGCACCACATCTACACATCTTTTAAATACCTCCAGGGATGGTGACTCAACCACTTCCCTGGGCAGCCTGTTCCAGTGCTTAACAACCCTTTCAGTGAAGAAATTTTTCCTAATATCCAATCTAAACCTCCCCTGGCGCAACTTGAGGCCATTTCCTCTTGTCCTATCATACCTACATAAGGAGAATCTTCCATCTTTTCTTTCCCTGAAGCAGGCCAGACGGTACCCTCCCTGTTATTTCTTCTGCTTGGACTGCCAAAGTAATGATCCTTGCACTGACCGAAATCAGAATTCTTTACGTAGTTAGAGGGCCCCTACTGGGAATCTATTTATTGCAACAGGATTGTATCCTGTAGAAGCAATTCTCTGACTAATCCCCCTACTCCTCATCCCAAACCATATGACGTGGAAAACTCAAGTTTTACCTGTACCGAGATGTGGGCGTCATCTCCGGGCAGAAACATTTTATTTCCCTTTTTTTTCCATTCAAGGTGCGGCATAGGATAGGCTGACACCTCACAGCCAAAAATGACATCATTGCCTGTGAAATTCTGGGCATCCTGAGGCGGCATAGAAATAACAGGAGCTGCAAAGAACCGACACAACAGTACTTTAGAAGACAGTGAGCAAAAGACAACACAGCCACAGAAGCATATAACATTAATTCCTATTTGACATGATAAAACCAGTTTGCCTTTTGCCATCTCACACATTATGAAGAGCCACATGATTCCAAGCAGCTTTTAAAGCTCAGAACACCTTGTGTTCTCATTAAAGGGTGAACAGGCTTTGTAAAAACACTTATTTCGAAGGACCCGTCTGTCCTTCCCCTTGCACATCATCGTGAAACTTAAGCTGAAATTAAAAGTTTAATTTGTGTCCCATGAGCCATCATTGTGGACTAGACTCAAGGCCCACCAGTCTAGCAGCCAGTACTCGACTAGACCTTCAGTGGAAAGTACAAGAAATTCTGTAGCAGACAATCACAGAGTAACTTGATTGTACGTGATAGTTCTTCTTAATCTCTGTTACATTTTGCTTAGCTTAAAAACAAAAATACCGAGGTTGCTAGCTTGTCGAAATTTGTTTTCTGAGTACATCATTGCCTTGAACTTACTAAAATCTCGTCCCCGTCTGTTACCCATGGAACTCATTGCAGTAAGTTACAGAATAACAGCATTAATATGTTTCACATTTATCCTCAATTGCTATCAATTTCATCTGATGTTCTTGTTATGAGACAAGTAATAAATGTGATTGAAATCCAGTTATTTTTATAAGGGTTTATGTTATGTTTATTATAATTATTAGATTTATACTTACTTGTTTCCTATTGTTCTCTTACCCTCACCCCCCTCTACTGTTTATTTATTGCCTCTGAATTATCCTCTCCTGCTTTTTCCCAAATAAAAAGCTGATGTTAACCACGAGAGGGAGCCAGTCCAGGGATTTGAAGACATTGAAAAAATAAACTATCACCTGATTTATTCGTACATGATTTAAATACATATCCCTCTGTAAACATGTAAGATCATACTAAATGCTAACAGGAGATGATGATATTTAGCAGCAGAGAGCAAAATAACGTATTTACTGTTATCACAGCTTTCCTGTTTTGGAGATAGCTGCTTGTTTCCTGATGTATTTGTCCTCAGCAAGAAATGTTTTTCCTTCTAAAGTCTGTTTTCTTTCTATTTCCATACCAGTGTTTAAAAATGAATGCATTTTCTGGGCCATGAGACTTGTATTTAATTATTGCTTTTATTTTTGTACAGATCCCAGATGCTTGGAAATAGAAACTTATAGTAAATAATTATTATATTTTTACTTGCAAAATTTGAATCAATATGTAGGTACAGCATTTATGCTTCAGCGTTTGAAATTGTAACAGCCTGTTCCAGGTTTTCAAGCGAAGTTTCTAATACATTTGTCAGTTTTTCAGCATTGATATCACACAGAAAATATCAAATGCACACTGATTAAGATTAATTGCAAACAAATTATACAGAAAAGTATCCATTTCCCCATTCATGAATGCCTCATTAAACAATCCTGGTGCTCTTCAAAAGTAAGATTTTCAAACTAGGATACTTAAACCCTTAAATGCTTGTTCTTTCATGAGAACTGTACATTCAGAATTTGTATATTGTTTCAAAATCTTGTCTTCAAATCAGCATCAACTGAATATCTTGGATAAGACCTTTTTTGCCTGTGAACTTATCACATAGGGTCCGACGTTAACACGTACTTCGAAATATTAAAACTCAGTGCAACCATGCTCCTTTTAATGATACATCCACTGTAGTTAAGCTTAAAGAGTAAAAAAGAAACCAAATGTCTACGCTGACTTACATGAGTTCTTCGAATTATTCCTGTACAGAGACAGCATGAAAAACTTTTTAAATAGGCAGATGTTGACTAGTTAGTACTTTTGTTCTCGTGCTAACATGGGTGTCCTAAGGATACATGGACAATACTGAAGTATTGCCAAGAACTGAGTCCTGCTTATGTGACTGTCCACAGCCAGGGATCAGCTGTGCGAGGATGAGGGCTCTGGCTTCACCACGCCATGTAAACACATCCTTAGGCTTGAGGACGTAAGGGTCTGAATTACAAATCTACATTATAGGTGTTCACGTACAAGAAATTTGTCTAGCACACCAAAATGAATGCCACGCTAGAAATACCCCTTCCTCCATTAACTGTAAGGAGAATCGAGATGATAGCTCGGATGGAAATGTCTAGATATGGTCTGAGTCCCACCCAGCTGAGTACTTTTATAGAGGTAGTTAAGGCTTTGCTAGGCCAGGGCTGACCAGGACTGGCATCATGTGAGATCAAACTCATAGCAAGTAGGAAGAACCACAGTTTTGATCGAACCAAACTGCCTTTTCTGAATCTGAACACATGATAAATACTTGCATTATCTACTCAAATTTGAAGTACCCCCAGAAATAAAATGTGTCTCACAACACCATTTTGCTGTATTTTACAGAAGAAAATTGAAGTAATGATGTAGCGTTTTAACAGAAATTTACAAACTTCATTTTTGAGTGTTTCAGATCTTGTGTTCAGCCAAATTCTCCCATGCATATCTGTGTGTACTGTTTTTGCATAACTGTGTCTTTAGAAACAGATCTTTACTGTCATGATAACCTGTCATTTTGATTCCTGGAGTAGATAAATTTTTCTTGATGGCTATAGAAAGCATTCTGATGGCTCAGTGTCTGGAGGTGAATGTGTAGTAGTTGGAAAGGAAAGGAGTCCTTTTACAGTCCCAGTCATAAAGTAGCCTCATGTGTTACAGAAGACATAAACCAGAAGCCAGGAAAACTCAAAATACCACTTCACCTGTCACAATCAACATTAACCCAATATCCCTCTAGACTAATGAATTAGATGATACGATTTTTTTGCCCTCTTAACTCATATTAATCTTCGCTAATCATGGCTGATTTGATGAAAATGGCAGAAAATTTTGTGGATTGTTTATTTGTTTTTTACTCCAAAATTTACACTTAAATTATGTGACACAGCTAAATATAAAGAGAATCACTGCTAGATTGTTCTGTTACTTTGTTAAATCATCAGCAAGAGAGGTTTGAATGTGAATGGGGATGGATTAAGCATGGAGAATCTGTATATAATCAATGTATTTAGTAACCTTGGTAAATTATTAGATAAACTGATCAAAACTAGCTTTCAGGAAAAGAAGGGCTTTTTCAGTGTTTCTTTAAGGAGCTAGGCCTTTTTCTTCCCCTTTTTCTGGTGACAGACGAAAGATAAAAGGCTATACTCTTCTGATGAAAGGAGTTTATTGTTATTTATTTATTCATTGGTTGCTGTATACAATTAATCCATTTGGCATCAATAGGAAACAGCAGATGCTTTGAAGGAGAAATAACAAAACAAAGTACTTTGAGTTGAGTGAAGGTTGTATTTATAGCTTGGTACCAGAACCCCACAGTGTTTGTTTCTCTCATGCAAATTCGAGTCAGCAGAAAGCGAGTGCCACAGCGAGGTTGCTGCTCTTAGAGCCACACTCCCTGTTCCTTTTGTCATCAGTTGCAGCCATGAAAAACCAGTCTAAACCACGGTGCGCTTTCACATGCCTACTCTGCTGCTTCAGGTAGCTGTCATGGCAAAGAGGGGGCTTACTGGTAGGCTCTTAGGAGGACTGAGGCATGGTGCCCCCGTGGTAGCACCTCTGTGCCTGCTGCTTGCTGAAAGGCCCAGGCTCCTTCCAAGGCCTAAAACACAATCTACAAATCCAGCATGGTCATCTGCTGCTCCAAGAGGTTGAGAAGAGGGGCACTTGTGCTCCCCCTCCCTGGCAAGCCCAGCACCCACCTCAGGCTCAAGTGCTCTGCTGCAGCTGGGCTCATAACACTAGCTGGACACTTTCCTCTGCAAGAGCCAGGGAGATGGGCCCCCATTTTTCTTAACTAAACTCTGCACAGCACCGACATGGCTGTGAACTTTCCTCCAGGCTTCTGTGCAATTCAGTAAGCTGAGCGATCCTAGGAAATGTCTTCACATTCCTGGAGAGAGGGTCCAGCCTTTCTTGGGACCCAGGGAAGCAGCGGGAAAGCGCTGGGAGTGATGCCTGCATGCAGAGCAGCTGAGCTCATTTGTCCTGCTAGATGAGCGGCGTTACGCACCTCAGGGGTGACTGCAAGACCTGGTGGATGACACCACCAGCAATTAAAAGTGATAGTACTTCCAAATTAAAGCTTTTTGTATGTGGCCAGTTCTGTTTAATTAATTAGAGCAGATCATTGCTTTAAGCCTGTATGCCTGAACAGCTACCTCTGCTGCAAAGTTGACATCAGTTGCTACTTGAGTGGCACTTCGAACTGAAATCTTCCTGAAGGGGTTATGCTGCAGGAAGTAGTCCTATTTTAATCCCAAATAAGAACACCTGCCGGAGGGCTAACAGGCTTTCAGTCATACTGTGGACTGGTACATACTGAGTTTTCTGAATGTCGCTTTACTGACAAGCCTCATTGCCCAGCTTAATACCCTAATGGCAAATAAGGGATTCTTTAATGGATGTTTCTCTTGCAACTAGAGAAAGAGGGAAGAAGTCTGGTATTAGCTGTTCATCACTTTTAAGTATTCAATATCCAGTGTTCATTTAATATAAAAGCAGAGCGCACCGTCTAAATTGGAGGCAACAGATTGCTAGCAAGGAGTGGATAAAATGTACCCAAGTTACTCTCATATATGGACCTTTGCCAGAGATGCAGTTTTGGATTCCCAGAACTGTGACCCATTTGTGACCCAGAGACCTCTTCTGCTTAGTTCATTTGAGAAAATATTTCATTAACTTAAAAAAAAAAAAAATTCTCATTCAGAAAACAAAAGCCTGTTCTTTTTTTCCTTTTCATTTTATATTCATGTGACTTAGGTGAAAGGTGCCCAGGAGTAAAGACTTGTAATAATGTGCAGAATGAGAACAGCGTATGAGCAGGAGGCAGGATTCCCCCGTACAACCCGGCTAAGAATCCTTCCACTAACAATCACTTCAGGGAACTGTTCATGCACTGTAATGTTTTTAGGGAAATTATTTCAGTTTGATTTTGTTCTAATTTTGGATTTCCATTTCATGGGTTACCTAGATTTTATGATGATTCCAAAATTTGATTATTTTGGTCTTTTTTGTAACAAGAACAGACTTGTTAATTAAGCCTTATCTTCTCCTATTGCCTCTACTTCACTGATTACCATATATGCACACAGGTGGATACACATATATGTGTGTGTGTATATATAAATGAGATCTGCCTTGCTATCACCACTTTAATATCAAGTCAGTCTTCATATAATAATAATTATTTGTCCAGTCCTCCCAGACTATCCTATCTGTTTACCTACTCCCAACTACACATACAATTTTTGTAGAAAATATCTCATGCTCTGCTTATGCAGAGCGGGGCTAGTCTGTAGATCTATGGCTTATTAGTCACCATGTGATTTGAATCCACTAGTCTAATACAGAGGCTTATAACATACAAGATTAAGTACCAGCTGCTAAACCACACGTTTAACACAAAGTAGTATTATAACAAAATAATGATAATTATAACAAAAATGCAGTATTAGTTCAATAAAGTTAGACTAGAACATCTAGTGACACATCTAAAAATAAAAATCAGATCTTTTCTCAGTTTGAAAGTGCCTCTGTACATATTACCTGATTCACATGGTCCATTATGTTTCATGCTGATATTTCTTTTCGTAGCATAAGCCTTGTTGAATTGACAGATGTTCTCGTAGGTTTTCCCTTCAGGTCCGCAGATGCTTTCTTGAGACTTGCACACACACTGGGGTTCAGGGACTTCCCCAAACCTTGCTTCATCAGCATCCAACCTGCACTCAAGGTTGTCCCCACATTGCCCGTAAAAATGATTGCCCTGGTCCAAGTCGCAGATCTGACCTTCCACATTTCCACATTCAGAACAGCAGCCGCAACGGTCCAATACAGTCCCGGCTGCACAGTCTTTAGGCTCAGAGCAACGTGCCAGATCGCATTTTCCACAACTCTCACCTTCCCTTAACAGCCTCCACCAGCCTCGGTGGTACAAGGCAGGGAAACTCTGAGAAACCTGCACTAGTACTACCAGCACTGCTGTAACCATCGGGTGCTTCATGTTGAGAATGTAACGAACAAGCAGGAAAGGTCCTTGGAGTAAAGCCCGGGGGCGGGAGGGGGGGAGAGAAGAGAGTGAGCTAGTGAGAGAAAAACATCACAATCCTTTTTTTGTTTTAGAATATAAATTCTACTGCAAACACAGGCTTTAAGAAGAAGTTAGCATCAGATTCCTAATCTGGAACTGATAACAAAATGCATACAAACCCACCGGCTTTTCTCTAATGCAGTTTGGAATGCGAGTATTGCTTGCACAGAAACCAAACTGCCCCTTCTGACAGCTGAGTTGAAGCTCCCTGAAAAGCTGTTTGCGCAGTGTCTCCTTGAGCCAAATTTGCAAAGCATTGCTCTACTGAAACAACATTATGTTGCAGCTATTGTAGAAAGGGGAACACAGTAAATTAGTGTAAAATGAAGAAATTAACTGCTACAAGCCTCCCCGNAAACATGGTCACAAAAAGATAAGTGTGGGTACCAAGTAGCACGCAAGATACCAGTACCCTAGAGCTGAGCCAGTGCTCTAGAGACTGGAGCAAGGTTTAACACCAAATTTCATCCGTTAATGATCACAGCGAGGAGGTTCTGAATTAACAGTTTACTTACAGGCTCTTTACAAGCAAGGGACAATCAAGACAGCTAGAACTGACTTTAAACTCTCGGATTTAAGATGAGAGGTGGCTAGACCCATTGAAGAGCCCGTTGTTCTCTCTACATTTAGCTTCTTCTCAGTGTTTACGGGTGTCTCTGGTTTGCAACCCAAAATAATGTGGTCTGCGTTTGGCTCTAAGAACAACGTGCAAAAGGTTTAGAACATAGACAAACATGAGCAAGCCACCACAGCATCTTTAGACACCCCAGAAGGAGGTTTTGCTGAAGTATTACATGAATCGCTTGTCTTTTCATAGCACTTTTCTGTCTTCATTTCTTAAGACATACTTGCACTGTGAGTTATGAAGGAGGATGAAAGAGGTCACTCTGATTTCTTTTCCCACTTTTTCTGTGCATAAATTTCTGCCAGTTCGAGGAGATGGGTTTGCAGGGTCATTGCTCGCCAGGTGTTGCACTTTTCTTTGTATATCTCAGGATTTAGGCATGCTCCCTATCATCCTACCTCATACCAGAAAACTCCTCTCCCTTGCAGTCCTGAGGAGATTTCTTATCTATAGACCATAGGCTGCGGTTACCACTGTTCAAACCATGTGCAGCTCAGTGGAGACGCATCTTACTGTCTGTTGGAGGTAGAAGTGAAGTATAATGGACTTACAGACCCTGCAAGTATGGCTCAATAGCATGGGTCACCATTCCCTACAAATGAAACATCTTTGTCTGTTTGTTAGCGTAAAATAATTCTACGTGCATCGCTTTTTCAAGACATACGTATAAGACACTGTTAACAAGGTGAAATAAAAGAGAAATCATGCTTGTGCCTACTTGTCCTGAAATCATCCACCAGCAGCTTTTCCTACTCTTTTTATATTCATGGTGCTTAGCTGCTTACATAAGCTCAGCAAAGGATGCATTTTGTTGTACCAGCCTTACATCCTCTGGTCACGTCCACAGAGGCAAATCTTTTGGGGATGTATGTTTAGTTTCCATCCCAAACATCTCCATGGCTTTTCCCAAGTTCAGCTTCATACCTTCTGCACCAATTGAGATTACCTCTTGCTTTGAGTGAAGTAGCAGGCTGCTTCAAAATCACTTCCTTCTCCCACACTGCATATAATGCCATTTCCCTCTGCCCTGCATTGGTGGAGCACTTCTTAAAGCCAGCCTGGAGAGACCTACCGGGCACTGCTTATTTCCGTGTGGTGGCTGGGTTAATTCATATTCTGTAATGCATGTTTTTGCTCTGAAGACAGAATCAGACTGTAAAGGAGTAAATTATGTGTGTAATTGATGCATTTAACATTGAGAGTCAGAAAAAACACGTAACCACTGAATTTAATGGGAAATTGATTTCTTGTCCCACCTTCTTATTCTGTTTAATGTGTTTTATTTCACACTTCCTCATCAAATTCTAATTGGACATTTAGTTTTGCATTATAGGGTCTACTCATCACTGTCTATTTTATTATTTGTGCCTACAGCTGTAGGGGATGAATATCTAGAGAACAAGGATTTGCTAGGCTCATACAAAGTAAAAAAAATGTTTATAGTTGTGAAACCATATACACAAAGTGGAGCCAAAGCAGGGAGGGGCTGCAGGCCAGCACTGCCCCTGTTAAGGCTGAGCTTTGCCTGTCATCTTCCAGGAAAACATGGGATGTGAGCACTGTAAAACAGAAGTATGCAAGAAAGTAGCTCCTGTGTCCTGGCACTGAAGAAACCCATCATAAATATCCTAGAAAGCATTTTTGGCATTTATCTGACGAATGTAATCTGAGTTCTTGGTGGGTCCAGCCTCTGAATTAAGAACTGGGTACACCTGTGGTCACATTTGAACCGCTGCCACTTGGCAGGTGATCTACAGCTGAAGGTTATTTGGCCACTGATTCCTGAGCTCACCTGGAACAAACTGGGGCAGGGAGAGGTTAAAGCACTGTGGTATGACATGGAGAAATGGCCTGATAGCTGTCTAAAATGTCTTTCATTAGCAAGCCAGCTGTGACAAGCTGAGAAGAGCGTTGCAGTAACTCCACACTGGATGGATGTGTGGCAGGGTCAGAACAAGGGGGATAAAGAGGGAGTAAGGAAAGAGAGCGGGATGTGCAGCTGGATTTGAAGCGACACACCTAAAGGTGTACTGCCGTCTGGTTCAGTAATAAAATATGCATTATTTCAGTATGTCTCTAATCCCTGAAGCTTGCTTTGGTGGGTATGGTGGAAAAAAGTGTTGATTTTCATCACAAACCTTGAACTATCTTAACCCAAAATATCCCCCAGAACAAAACACAAGCAGCAGTGCATTAATGTCACTGGTGGAGCTGCAAGACAGGCACCAAAGTACACTGTCTGCTTCTCAGATGCCATCCCCCACATGCTGCCTGGAAAGCTGACAGGCAGTGCAGACGAGACCTCCACAACCCCTCCAACGAGGGAAGGAGGTAAGCAGCTGCAGTGCATGGGGGGAGCTTTCTACCATCAGCTGTGAAATAACGTTTTGGTGAATAATTTCTTTAACAGGCAGATTGAACAGCTTTAGTCTACCCTTGGTCTCAGCAGGCAGGGTAGTGCTGGCCATACAGCAATTTCCCTGCTGCATAAGGAGTTCTGCCACCATCTCATGGAAGGGGCAGTACCGGAGTTCGATGATGGGCAGTGAGGGGACATAGCAAAATGGCCCAGCGCTTCCTGTATCCTCAGACTGCATCTTCCACCAGAACATGGGCAACGTCTTGCGGAATAATTCCTGTAAGTGAATTGTTAAGGAAATTGTGTTCCTATTCATTTCCTGCCGCCTTCTTGGGGCCTGTGTTATGCTAAGCTGCTGCCTTGTATTGCAATATTCTACTTTGCATGGTAATAGATAAGGTACATGGCTGATGCAATTTGAAATCCTATTGCTAGTGATTCCTGAGATACTGCTTTTTCAGACAAAACATGGTTCGGCTCTTTATTCTGTTTTTATTTGTGTCAATGTGAGTTTTACTTAAGTAAAGCTTTCTGAATGCGGCTCCTGCCAGACTTGCAGATCTGGTTCTTACACAGGCGCACACAGGAGCCCTGTGAGGAATAACGGCAAAACACAAACTTCTACCTTCTCTGTCCTGCAATAGTTCCTCTCCTTGAACAGGCGAAGTCAAGTTTGGAAACCATAGTGCTCTGTCTCTTAGGTTGTATTAAGTACCTAATCTTGAGGCTCCTTTAGAAAGGGTAGATGTTGGCTGATTCAATGTGTTTCTGTCCAATAAGCTTTATTCTTATATTACATGTGCAAAAGAAGAATTAAAGAAAATTAAAGTTTAGTCTGTTATACTGGGTAATGGCAGACTACAGGTGGCTGTGCCTACTGTGTATATACATTACCTGATGCTGTACCAACCTCCTAGGATAATTCCCCCCCCCTGCCCCCAGTATCCAGAATTGAACTTCAGTTGAGGTGCGTAGCTTGCCTGAAAACAGTATTTGGTTTTGTAGAAATAGGTGGCAAATGTTGGAGATTAATGACAGATGAGGCAAAAATGGCTGGATGCCATTTGCGGGTTCCTAACAGAACTGCTGACTGGCAGCCATACAGGCAGTCCTAGGGTCTCCAAACGTTTCCTTTTTTGGTGCCAATCCTATTTGCTGACACATTGCTTTCATGAATCTTATCATTAGTGCTGTAAGCACATGAAGTATAAATTAGTTCTACTGTAACTTGATTATTAAATCCATTAATCAAAGGCAGGAGATCCGTAATTAACTTATTCTCCAGCATCAAGTAAATGATTCTGCTGTGAGGTTTAAGAAAGCAATTGTTCACTAATATGCAAAATACAGTGGGGCTATTAGACTGTAAGGCTGTGTAATTATATAATTAAATTATAAATTTTGCATATTTTAATAACATATTTTAAATATTTTCTTTGTAGTGTTAAAATGGAGTATTATTATTTTTGCCTCCCCCCTCCCCCCCCCGGCTTTTACATGTAGTTTACCAAAAAAGAAGCAGGGGGGGAAGTTAACGTCTCTCTCCTGCCTGAAAGTTGACTGTTTTCATGTAAGGCTTTGGCTACGCTTTTGGTGACTCACCTTGGACCTATCTCCAGCAGTGGCTGACTATAAATTTCTTCTGTTTCACATTTCAGCATCACCATTGTTGGTGACTGTAGGCATTCAAATTTTAATTTGCAGAGACAAAAGAAGGGTCTGCTAGCACAAATGCTTGGGTTTAATACAGGCTTACTGATTCCTTTTCACACAAACAAGTCTGGAAATCCCTTTTCACAAGCTGGTGTTTCCTTCCAAGGGGCCAGATATTTCAAGGGTTCTTTTCAAGCCTGCTTCATGTCTCTGCTAGCCTTTCACTAGACAACATTTCTGAAAACTTTGTAGTTTTACCCAGAAACACCCAAGCCTCCTGTCCCATAACAGGAAGGTGATACTGGAAGCATTTAGGGAGTCAGCAGTAGGTAATCAAGCATTTCTCTGAAGCCATTCTTTTGAGAGGTGAGAGTTATAGTGAGGAAACTTGCACAGAAAGTATCACAAGGGCATTTTCCCCATATGCCCTGCCCACATTTCCAGCCCAGCAAATCTTAGTTGCTCATCTTAACCTTCCTCTATACACTTTAATCACAAGTGCAATACAGAAGCAATAGCCAACATCATTCTCCTTCCTTTTGAGGGAGGGGGGCCTGAAGGTTTGTCCACCTTCTGCCTTAATTTTAGAGAAAGCTAGTGGAAAAGCATCCCCGTGTTTTGCCCAGACCATGGTATTTTCAGGTGTCATGTTTTATTGCAGCAGGTGCTGCAGTTTAATGCAGAGTGAAACAATTTGTGTGTCAAAGGCAGTTGCTGTCTACATCAACAGTGACACAGTAGTGCTATGAGGTTCAGCAGGGCTTCAAAGAAGACACTGGAGCTTGGGGAAAATGTATCAAACCTCACCACATAAAAACAGACAAAAAATGAAGAGCACAAGAAAGCATGTCTTGCACATGCTGCCAGCTACAAGCAGCAGGACAGAAATGGGGCAATGGGCTGGGGTGCCTGGAGGCAGCGAGCAGGAGGGGGTAGGGGATATAGGTAACGCCCTGGGAGGCCAGCCTGTCCCAGGGTCGTGGGTGGCACCCACTTATCCATGTCACCAAGGGATGGATGGTATGAGTGTGAGAGTGGCTAGCAATGTCCGTGTCTGCCCCTTGGTATTCTCAACCCCTCTTGGGTGCAACTTTCAGCAGTATGTTTGAAGACTGGCCTGGTCCTTATTGTGGACCTGCAACAAACATGCTCTAAGCATTTGGAGGGCAGCTGGAAGAAAAAAAAACCCCAAACCCAACATGGTTCTGGCCCTGCCAATGTTTTGAGGTGCTTCCACCTAACAAAGACTGGAAAGTAATGTTGGCTCTGGCCAGCGGCTGCTGAGAGCCAGGTGTATTTGTGTGTATCTGTCCGTCCATTTCCCACCGGAGAGACAGTGACAGGAGGCAGACAAGAGTAGGTTTAAACCCGAAGATGACACTGGTGGTGCAACTAGTTGCCTGTGCCAGCAAAGTTCTTAAAAAGAGCAAAACACAGTGTTTCCTGGGAAAGCCTAACAGAGAGAGGGACATCTCTGAAACTTGCAGACAATGAATATAGAGTCATTTTTCTTGGCAGCCTTAATGTTGATGGATAGGACAGTTTGCCTTGTCCAGTTTATATAAGAGCAGCTGATATAAAATGACTTCATAGCTGGATATTTATGAGAAGTTTCATTTCAAATAATATAGGTTTTGCCTCGGGCGGTGCTGTGCTTTAGCCCTGTTATTACTGGGAACTAAATCTTCAGGATATTCTAACTGTAACTGCAGGGCCTGTTTGATCTACCCAGCAAAGTTAATATTTTCCAAAGCAATGGAAGCTTTATAATGGAAAGTCTCATTAGCAAAAACTGCCTGTCCCTAAAAGCAGCCAGGAAATCAGGCACAGAGAGGAAACTTGGGGGTTTTTCCATCTGCTTCACCTGCTTTCTCTCTCCCAGCAATACTGAAGAAAGTAGTGTTTTCCATTACAGCGAATGTACAGATAGACCGTAACAATCCTTCTCTAGAAAAGCAACTAGAAACCAATTTCTGATATAAAGCAAAATTCTTGTCTCTTGCAGCAGCTTGTCTCTGCTGCACATGGATCTTGCATAAAATGGTCTTAGCTCTTGAGGGAGATAGGATTCACCCCTGGTGCCAAACCCTTCACCCAGGCCAGCATTGTTCTAAGACCCATGCAGGAGAAGGGCTAAGGATGACGTACTAATACCCCCACTGAAACTTCCAAGGTTGTTTTCTAAAGTTCGAATTTTTCCTGTTGTGCCAGAGCAGTGGTGTAAATGGGATATTCTCAAAAGATTCACTTGCCCCTTTGGAGCGTGCAGAGCTAAGGGCTGCAGTCAGTGAGGCCCACAGCCCGCATGGTGTTGGTAGGGCCCCTATAGTCCCACAACAGTCTGGAAAGGCAGGGAGCTGCCAGCTGGGCTGAAGTCTCCCTTTCCTCAGGCTAAGCCATAAATCAGACTCCAACCCTTCTTCCCATATCTCCTTCAAAGACGTAATTAGCTCTGACTGTTGTTACAAAGGGAAATAAGTCTGCAACAGAGAGGTTCAGGCTGTGAGCTCTGGTAATACAGCTCCCAAATAAGTCCTGCAAAAAGCCTGTTGCCTGGACAGTGGTGGTCAGATCAAAATGACCCAGAAAAGAAGCTGCAGAAGAGAGCAGGAATCTGCCTCCCACCACTGTGCTTCAGTTGGAATTGCTCCAGAATTTAACTCTTCTGACAAACATTTATGTTCATCTGTGACTAGAGAGCTTGAAAAGAGAGGCACTGTGCTGTCCAGCGGAGAGGACATGCAGGTTTTGTGTGGGGAGGGGAGGCTTTGCTGGCTTTAGTCTGGGATGGTTTGGGCACCCGTGAGCTATGCAGTGGTAGGAGGTGGAAGTCATGAGAGAGGACAGGAGGAAGCTTCAGAATGAGTAAGGACAGAAAGCAGTGCTTGAGACAAGCTCAGAGGGGCAGTGCTTACCATTGAAAGAAAGGCTGAGTGCACAGGCATTGCCTCTTGCTCTTAGATTTCTTGCTGTTCTCAGGACTTCGTGGTGTTGTCTACAAACAGGACTGCATCAAAAAATCCTGCAGATTGGCACCCCTGGCCTTTTGGGCTCATGCTTCCAGTCAGAAGGAGTAATCTCCAGACAAGATCATTCATCTAAATACATGGAGGTTAAAAAACAAACAAACAAACAAATCAATGGTGGACCTCTATCACAAATGCTGAAGACCACATTGTGCCTCTGGGAAGATGAGGCTTGTCTAGGAATCTTTGCTACTCCTACTTTTCATTAATGCTTATGCTGTTGGGGTCAGGCTGGGGCAGGGCTCTGGGTTGGATTTGCCAATTTCTAGAAGCCCAGCACTAGTCCTGGCCCCTTTACTACTCTGCTGTTTCTGAGGGTCACAGTAACGTGGTTAGTTCATCTGTGATAGCTCTTAGCTTTGCTTGTTTGTTCCTAATAAAAGCATGGAAGCTGGAAACAGCATTAAGTGAGGGGAATATGAATGAAAACTGTGAGTGAGCATGAGTTAAGAAGTAAAGGCCTGAGTCCATTTAAATCAATAGCCAGACTCCCATTAACTTAAATGGGCTCAGGATTTCACCCTGGGCTTTTAGCTTAGCCGGCCTCCTGTTTGAGTTGGCAGGGCAAATGTCTTTGTCCCTGTCCAGCCGGGCGTACTTCAGATTGTTTTTCTGTCCAGGCTGATGGAACACTCTTAGAAGTCTCAGTCTATTCCAGCCGCAGCGTGGCTAGAGATACCAAACACAAACATCTTGCATGTACTGAAAGTTGTAATGTTTTTGCCTTAAATGCTGACCTACTTGTCCTAAAGTAGGTGTCTGAAAGCACAAGCTGTCTTGAAGAGCTGGTCTGGTCTTATATGTGTCATTACATTTCATGACAACTGACACAAATCTAAATCTGCACTAAAGGGTATTTCTATGAAGTGACTACCTCAGCTTATAGAAAATACCAGTTAAATGGTATCAATTGATGCTGCGGGAGTGGATTGCTCTTTTTATATCAGTAGCAGAGTGAAAAGGATACTGCTGTCTTGCTGCTCTCCTGTACCACAGCACATTGCAAAGGCAGACCCAGTCGTGTTTGTGCTTTAGAGCTGGGGGTTGTGGACTGCAGGGAAAGAAAGTGGCAGAACATCTCTGGGAAAATCTGAACTGATAGTATAAAGCCAAAACTTACTGTCTTCTTCAGGGGGTGGGGTGGGAATAATCTCTATATTTAAAACAAGGCATTGCATGTGGACATATGTCTCAAACTGGATAAACTTAAAATTCTGGACTGGTGGGAGGACTTGGTCCTACAGCAGTGATGAGAACCATCTGCATGGTCTGACCCTACCTGTGGAGCTTTAATTCCATGTTCTCTGAAGTTTGAGGATTTGTTTTCTGGGGGTCTCAATCCAATAAAAACATAGTAGAGTACCAAATTAATAAAAATCTATGTGTTTTGTAATTTAGTGGAACTAAAAAAAAATTGAAACAAATACAGGCCATTTCCATCCAAATCCCTCTTCTGGTAGAGGTTTGGGTAAATGGAGGGACTCTGCAGTGTGACTGAAAATAAACCCCCTACAACATACTGGAAAAACCAAAACCAGATGACTTCTGGATTCACAGGCTTCCAGAGGGGCAAGTTCTCAGGTCATGCCTCCAGACAGTTCAGTGCTAAGCAGATGCAGCTGCCCAGCAGACCCAGCTGAAGCCCTGTCCCTGTAAAGGCAGGAGTCAGGACCTCATCATGCTGATACACCGTGAATCTGAAAATCTCTTGTTTCAAAACTGTGCCAGTATACACACGTCTATGCTTAGGATCTGGGATCTCTCTGGAGAGTACACTGACATGATACAAAAGCCTTTCTTTTTGGAGGAGAAAAAAACCAACTCTGTATCTAGAACTAAATTTGTTTCCTCTTCTCAGTTCACAGTTCATAACTCTTCTGTTCATTAGCTTACTAGCGGGGATGGTCACCCAAATGTTAGCTCCCAAAATATGGATTTCTTGTTTGCAGTCATAAGTACCTGCACTAATCTGATGAAGAAAGTAAGACATAACACAGATTTTTGTGCCCAACCAAAGCAGTTTGCAGTTCAATATTGAATTCTCCTGGTGAATTTCTAAGCGAGTAAAACACAATTAAAAAGAGTTTCAAACCACAGGAACTTTGAGGAGAACTGCAGTCTGTTTGAGACACAGATCTCAAAAGGGTAAGGAGAAGGAAAGAAAATGCATCAAATTATTCATTACAGACTTAACACTCACCTCAGATTAACAAGAAGCCCATTGCCTGATCCCAAGTGTAACAAGAGGCTGTAATTTAAAACAGCTTTTATTCATTAATGAATAGAAAAGTTTATTTCAGTGAGAATTTGGAGAAAACCTATGCCAATTACCAGCACTAAACAGTCTTTCCTTGTAAAGACATGGCTTGCTGGCTGACTGCGTGTTGTGACACTAAATACAGTAAGCAAATGAGAGTGGTTTCTGCTACCAATTCAAGCAGTAGGTTTGAAATGGAATTAACCTTTTAAAAATGCAAAGTATTCCTTACAGCAGATGGTAGTATTTGCATATACAAATACCTCCTGGAAAGCGTAATGTAAACTACATGCTCTGAAACAATAGGATTCCTGAGCTGAACCCTTCATCCTCCTGAAAATGAAAAATAACGCTCTCCAAGCTCAGACTGGTGGCTGCCACAGCAGGACCAGCTCCTACTTATGCTGGGGTGAAGTGGGCACAAGAAGAGTTAGGGGAAAAACAAGGGTGGGGGGCATAGAAGGAAGCAGGGGGATGTTGGGATGTACTAAAAGGTGGTATTTCTCATCACTCACTGCTATACTCTTAGACATATATGTATTAGCTCTAGAGGAGGGCTGCAAATAGGCTGTGTTAGCCTGTTTTAGCTCTCCTCTGTAGTAGCAGCTCCTTCATATTTTAAACTGGATCAATTGATCCCCAAAATGCTTTATGCTGCTGTGGCTAGACTGCTTTTGGTTCATGTGCTACCTAGGGTGACTCTTCAGAGCACATTATGAGGCTTTATATTCCTCTGGGTTGCACCAGATACAAGCACGTGCATCTCTTGAAAGCTCCTCAGGTTAACTGTGTTGCCTGACTGCTGCTCACTATCCATCATGCTTTCCTACGCTAACACACATTCATAAGCATTTGTCCACAAAGGCTTAAAGTAAGTGCAAACGTTCCTAGAAGAGACAAAGATTCCAGAAGCTGCACTTTTAGGAAGTACATGTAAGGAAAGGTTACAGCAGACCAGAACATCACTGCAAAGCAGAATTATCTCAAAAAGCAAGTCAGTCTTTTCCTCCATACAGTCACGTTCTGCCAAGAGCACAAACCGGCACCATGGTGGAATAGTAAATGTTAGAGGTAATTCTAATTGTGGCTTGTCCCGATCCATGGTGCCAAGTTCCCTCAGAGCTATAGGGCAGATGTGGTTGGTGGAAGGTGAAACAGCTCCCATCTCAGGAACAATCAGCCTAGAGGCTCTTTCAGAGAGTAGGCTGCTACTCAAAACCCCTCCTGCTCCCTGTAGAGCCTAAGCAAGGCTGAGCCCTTAAGCAAAACAGAGCTGTGTGCAGTGGTTACCTGTGGCTGTGTTCTCACCTGCAGCTTGCGTGTTACATACCAGTCCTTTGTGGGAAAGGCTGATTTTCAGTTGATGTCTGTCAAGATATTGGGGCTTATCTTTGCATACCAGTAACACGGAAGCTGCTCTGCGCTCCACTCCTATCAGGATATGAGTGTCTCATCTTGAATTCAGTGGTGCTTCTAGCTTGTGTTAGAAAACACCTGAAAGAGACAGGAAAGACTTGGGATTGTGCAGTGCATCATCCTGACTGCTCTGAAGGATGTATCTGGGCTCGCAATGCTCATCTGTTGCTGCCCTCTGCCCAGCGTCACGTGTGGGATGACAGCAACACCAGGAATAACAGCAGGCTGCTCCAGGACATCAGTGCAGCTAGCTGACTTGCTTCGCTGGAGGATGTATGAGCAAAAATTAATTTTGGTCCCTCTGACATACCTGATGTGCCCACAGTAGGATAGAGGCTAGGTGGCTTGCTTACTTTGTCTCTTACTTTCCGTATCGGTCCTTGCTGAGCATCAGTTTGACAACTGAAATGGTCACTTAGAACCACTCTGTGTGCACCCCACTGAGATGAGAGTTAATATCTTGTGTTACAGCAGGGCTATATAGGGAGCCAATCGCGTGTGAGGTGTATTAAAGTGGTGAAGTCCATCAATGAGAGAGAAAATTGTATGTAGGAGCAAATAAAGCAGGAGTCCATACTTTCTAGATTCTAAGAGTTTCTGAAGTATGATGTTTCCCCTGGCCAAGCCAACAGCTCTTTAAGAATATTCTCATAAGGTATCTGGAAAAAAAACGTCCTTCCCCTACTACCTTCTGTCCCTCCCTTCCTTCTTGAAGTTACCAAAATTAGCAATAAATGAGAATAGACAGAGCTGACACTTTTCAAGACAACGTGCTGTTTGCTAGGCTGGGTCAATAAAAAACATTTTGCTGCACAGAGGTATAACTTAGAAGAAGTCCTGAGCAACTTCAAAGCAGCAAAGTTGTAATGAAAGCTGCATCTAATGAAAGCAAGCCTTGAGAGTGGCAGTCTGCTATACCATACACAGAAATTCCTTTTGTTAACATTAATATTTGGCAGCCAGTGTAGAACATATTAGGACATTTTAGTTGGGTTTTAAAGAAAGAAATTGACACAGCGAAAAGGTAATGATTTTTTTTAATAGAGGATCTCTCTGGGGGTTTGTGTTCATATCACATACATTCACTTTATTACATTTTATGGAATGGACTTTAAATGCCAGTATATACAAGCCAACATTTCATTATTGGAGTTTGTGTTTATTCACTTGCCATTGTCAGTCTGTTCCCCTTTGTCATCTTGTGCTGCTCGTTGTAAAAGCTATGATTTATGAATATGTGATTTAGATCCTTCACAATATAGTGTGGTGAAGTGGTTCAATAAAAACTTATTAAAGTAAAAATCTATAGTTTCGTGTGCTTTGCCCACCTTCTATAGGAACCCCCAGTAAGAGACTCTTACACTAGGCAAACACTGCATGCCTGAGACTGTAATATAAGCTACATGCTGAGAGGCCTCACTCAGCCAAAACTCCTGCTGAATGGTAGCCACTGCAGGCAATTAGTTTTGCCTACATAACTGCAGGATTATGCCCTCAAAATTATGAAAGTTGCATAGACCAAAAAGGGCGGGGGGTGGAATCTGCCATAAAATGTTCATTTTAAAATCAGGAAATAGAGACTTCCAGTAGCCTTAAGCTACATAGTACCAAATGGCATTTGGTTCTCAAATGTAAGCGTGTGCGTGCCACATATTTAATTTATTTTTAAAACAAAGCTCTCAGTCCTGCTGATTGCAGGATAAACAAAGATGACTGGCAGTTTCCAGAGGCCACTTAGAATCTGAATATCTGCAGAAATATAACACTGTTTCAGCCTAAAATAGAGTGTGAAAGGTTGATTTAGATCATTGTACCTCAGCCCACGCATGGGTTTTTCACCCAGCAGCGCTGCTGGCTTGCCACAGCTGCACAGACACATAAAAGAGGGGATGACAAATCAGCCACTGTTGCATATGGCTGGCAAGAAACAAGAGCTGCTTATAACAGTGAAAGCTGAAGGAGGCACTCTCCAGGATGAAAAATAATTTGTGAGGAAGATGTGGAAGGTGGTAGAATCTGTCCAATTGCAGCACAACAGGAAGATGTATAACAGGAAGAGTATACGAGATGGGTTACAAAACAATTCTGCTGCCTATATTTCGTGTTCCCAAATCTCTGAAAAAATGCAGTTCTACAAATAAGAAACCCTCTGTCTCTCTCAGGGATGGATAGCTTCAGCAAGTGAGGGTGACCTCAATGAGACTGACGTGTATTAAAAGCAATGAGGCACACCGCCGAGGCCAGCAGCACTGAAATCACCAGTCTGGCGCTGCATCACCCCCCGGGACAAGGAAGCACCATGCACGGGAGCCATTCATCTGCAAACGGCACACTGCTGCCTTCGGGTTCTCTTACTTGAACAGAGGAGCTATTGAGACGGCAATCACAGTCCCTTTGTTATGGTTATCTCTGGCAAACAAAGAATAACAGCTATAATCCTACATCCTCTTGGCGATCTAAACTAGAAGGTTCCAGCCTGCTTCAGACTACCAAGATAATTTTGCCACCTGTAGTGCTCTGTGGCCTGCCACGGGCAGTCCTACACACCCATCTCCGGCCAGGTGAGAGGCTGGATGCTGGAATGAAAAGCAGGTACGAGCACAAGAGCCCAGCACAGCCACTCAGCTGGACAAGCAGTTGTCCAGAGTCAATGTTGCTAATGCTGAAGCACCAAGGCTTTGCGTCTTGCATACCTCACACACTCTTCTGCTCTGTACCTCAGGAAACACAACAGAGCTTTTTGTCCGTGTTGGATTCACTGAGGTTAGATACCTAGATGCCCATTGGCAAGATCCCTCTCCTGCTGAAGTAGGAGAATGAAGCAACTCATTTCTACTAAAAATATAGGTAATAAGCCCAATAAAACACATTGACCAGCATGAAAAACAAAGGGAAAAGCAGTTTGGAGTAGTGGTCTACATTGCTGGGGTTCTGAATTGTGAAATAACCAATAATCCTGTGCATTTTGTTTCTCAAGACACATTTGATTTTCTCATGAGTTTTCATGGTCAAATCACTGCAGTTAACATTATCGCTGGAAATCTCAATGCTTGTAAAGCTGATTTTCCGTTTATAGCTGGCGATGGAGCTGTTGAGGATGTTAGCGATGTTGACTTCTTCCATTTCTTTAGTGAGTTCATTTGCAGGCCCCTAGGAAGCAAAAGTGTACAGTTAGTTTTAGGGTTTGTCTTCTGCAGAGGAAAAGTGCTTTAATCAATAAGGAGACCATAAGGATAAAGATAAAAGAACACAGTGTCACATGTGTTCATCCCAATGTTCAAACATGCCTTTCAGCTGCTGCCTATTTTTAGGAGTGCACAAAGTCCCACAGATGCCTGTGTTTCCACCACTGTATTTCTAGAGGTATTTTGAGGTCTTTGGGCAAGTCTCACTCTATGTCACTGAGCAACCCACCATCCATCTCCTAAAAGACATCCATCTCTTCACATCTACACAGTAACTTAATGGCTGGGGAATTCAGCACTGAGGTGGGAAACCTCTCTTCCCTCTGACCGGATATGGACCCTCAATGACTACTGGACTATAATCATACTTGACTAATTCCTCGCACTACAGCAGAGCACTTTGAACAATTCACTCTCTCTCGCAACCCCCACAGAACATCGTGGGACTGATGTTTAGTACTGTCTTCTGGGAAGGGAGGAAGAAGGGTTCAGCTTTCCTCTGGTAGCGGACGTTACCTTCTGGATCAGTGTCCTAATCAGAGTTGTTCCATAGAAGAGCGAAGGGGTGTGTTATACTGGCTCTTCTTTGGCTGCATTTTGAAAGGAACAGAGGTGCTTCATGCTCTCACATGAGCTCAGCTCAGGGCTACAGACCCGATTCTAGTGGTAGGCCAAAGTGCCTTCCCAAGTGTGGTGCTATGAATCCAACATGACTGTCAGCTAAGGCTGCTGCGCAGAAACCTGTGTCAGAGACACAGCAGTCTAGTGCTATTCATGTGTTTGTTGCACACAACAATTCAGATGTAGTGACAATCAGGAGAAGCAATCATTACTGTATCCATAACAGGAAGACCATTTGTCTTATTCAGCTAACGGAGGACTAATTGTTGTTGATCCAAGATAACTAGGCTTATTAAGGTAGATCAGGCTTTACCTCTTGAGGTGCTTTAGCTGCACACTTTTGTGATGAGCTGTAGTGAGCCACTGCGTATTCCACAAGGGCACCAAAGATGAAGCTGAAGCAGATGCCGAGGTAGACATCAATGGCCTTAATGAAACAGTTAGTTTTCGAAAGTGAACTTCGTGAGCCGATCATCAGAGTTGTCATGGAAAGCACTGTGGTTACTCCTTGGAAAGCAGAAAAGGAAAGACCTTCTCTTGTAGACACTTTGGAAAAGGCTTGACCTATCCTTCTGCACATGTTGTTACTCTCTATTGCTAGCCAGATAGAGCACATCACTTCTTACCAAATCCAAATCATCCATCAACTGAAATGCTTTTGTAGCCCTAGCTACTAGCTTCACACAGGCTCTCCCTGCCTTTGACAGTGTGGCTCCAATAGGTACTTGGCTCTTTTATTTTTCTTGCTTTCAGTAAAAAAATCCCCGCCCCCTCCAAAGCACATCACAAAGAACGTGTGCTCTGTCCTCTACCCTCTGCTGTGAATCCACTGGGAGCCTTGGCCATACACAGCTCTGCATGTGGGCAAGTGTGCCAGCCACAGCGTATCTTCCACGCTTCATACTGCTAACCCAGCTCTGCCACAAGTAAAAGCAGAACGTGAGCAGACCATTTATCACTGAGCAGAGAACTCAAGAAAACTACCGTCTACCCAGCCCTCAGAGGCTCCCCTGCCTGCTTAAATCTTCTCCCTGCCTCAAGCAATAACTCACCAATGCAGGTTCTTGCAGGCACTGAATCCAACGTGATCCAAAAAGAAACCCAGGACAACATGACGAGCAGAGTGGAGGGCACATAGGTCTCCAAAATGAAGTAAAGGACATTTCTTCTCAGCTCAAACTGCAGTATCAGTCGTGGGTAACTGCCTGTTCACGAAAGGAAGAAACACAGTGAACGCCAGAGTCCCAAGAACACTTGAACTGAAATTGGGACAGCCCAGCACCAGCCCTTCAGCTGATGCACATCAGCAGAGCTGCCCTGAAATCGCGGGAGATGAATTAGTTATACAAGCTTGACATCTTGCCTCAGAGGTCTTACTTATCTAACATATCCTAGGTGAGAGGACACATACACACAGCATTGCTGGACAAGAGACATCTAAAACAATGCGTGGCTTGCAAAGGGGCTCCTGAACTTAATCTGCAGTGGAACCATTTTATACCAGTGTCTTAACTCAGAGCAGAGAAAGGCTGATGCTTTCATCTATTCTGTCATACTCGGCACAGCATGTTTTTCCCAATAACCTCTTTGAAGGGGCACTGCCAAGTTCAGCCTTATATGATGGCTGAGAAATAAACAAAAGATTTTTCTGTCGGTTTCAGCAGGCTCTGGCTCACGTCCCAAAGCATCCCAATATCCTATCATCACAGGGAATTAGACCCCTTGTATTCATTAGTAGTTTGTGATCTTTGATAACGGTGTCTTTTTGTGCTCAAAAAAACTGAGTCAATTTTTTAAAATCAATTTGTTGTAATACTGACATAAGGGTTCTGGGGCTGGATTGCTAATATTTTCAGGAGATATTTGTGCTGTTTAAACAATAGTTCCCTTTGAAACGTAGAAACAAACCCCATGTTGTTCATGGGCTGCGTACACGACAGTAAACAACAAAACGTTGTTATTTTTAAAACCTGGTTGTTCTAAGGAATTTTTGCTCCCTTTCATAGTCCCTGTGATTGGAGAGAAGAGTATTTACACTGATAATGAAAAAGACATTGAATTCTGATGTACAAAGGGATCTTATTCCATCATGATAGAATTGTAATTTACAAACAAAAGTATATTTTAAAAGTTAATTTTACTCCTAGTTACTGTAAACATGGCTTTCTGTAGTGTTTATAGTCAGCACACCTGGGAGGAAGGGAGAGAGCTTCTTCAGGTATGTGTGGAGAAGGAACGAAGTGGAGAATTAAAAAAAAACAAAGATTGCAAATCCATCAAGTGAATACAGTGTATTAAACCCCCCATCTTTCCATGGATATCCATCTTACAGAATATCCTGATAGCAACTAATTGGATTTTGCCATCTTTCTGTCCATCTCTTTTTGTGAGATTAAGATTTGCTAAAGACTTTGCTGGTTCACGCTTGAGTCAAAAGGTACTGGCCCATAGAAGGAAAAGGAGGTGGGAGGAGAAATACCTGAGAACTTTTCTTGCTTTTCTCTTTCACTGGTTTACCTGTTTCCTGCTGTGACTTCGAGACCAGGGTATAGTAACGTTCCACTGTGTACTGAGAGAGCCGCAACTTTTCTATGCCATGGACAGAGTCGTTTCCTCTCAACCACGTGAACATGACATCGTTTTCATCATATCCCCCTAAGGAGAACATAAAGACCCATATTACTGTGGTTTAGCCAGTAAAAGCCCAGCTATTGCCCTGCCCTGCCTCCTGGGTGGGAACAGAAACACGATCCAGGCATTGTAGGCTGGACAGAGACCCTCTTAACTGTGTCAGACTACGGGGTGGACGTTGGCTGTTCTTTCATTGCTGTACTTTCAGTCTGCTGGTTCAGATTTCAACAGGAACACATGCCACTGTGAATGATGCATAACATGCAAGGCTGCCGAGAACCTATTTCAATCATTTACCTGGGGTATTTCTATTTTAAAATATTTTAACATTTTAAAAGATTTTAAATAATCTAAAAATATTCCTGTCACCCGCAGTTTGATTACATGCAGCAGGATAAAACTACTGCAGCAATCAACACTTGAACATAGTCTCTTCAGTCATGAGAGGAGAGCAGGAGAAACACAGTGGTTAAAAAAAGAGAATACAGATCCCATCGAGCCCCTTACCAGGTAGCAGAAGCACATTTCACTGAATTGTCTATTCAAGTGCTTGAAAATACCAGAAAAGGCATTTTCAGTTAGTCAAGAGCTTGGAGCTAAGACTGCTATGTGGTTATGAACTAGGACCTTCTGACTGGGTATGTGTTGTCCAGAAAAGTTGCTTGTAAAAGCAGCTTTTTCTACAAATCATTCCTCCTATCCCCAAAGGCTTTAAGTTACTGAGGACAAATAAATGCATCTGACATTTAGGTAATGCTGAATTCCTGCCTCAAAACGGTGGGACAGATGAGATCAACAATTCAAGCAGTTATCAGTAAACTCCATATATGCCGGCTGAGTAATTGCCTCCAGGAATGTAAATGATGGCATAACATGACCTCAGGTTGGACTGAGGGATACTTCAGTCTGAGGGATAAAGCTTGTACTGAGTCACCAGCCTGCCATTCACTTCAAAAATTTCACTTAATTTAGGAAACAAGCCCATCAATCTCACTAATTTGATCCTTTTATTAAGTGCCCTTCTTTGAGAAAATGAGTAGGGACGCTTTGATTCTGATAATAACCTGTTCGTCCTGGTAGAAGCAGCAGGATGCAGTTGCAGCTCTATTTTTATCTAATTGTGTATTCTTATTAGACACAAATTACGAGAGCTTGAGTGTGATGAACTCCTAAATTAGGTGTCCAGGGTACGAATCCCTGCATAGAATCCTAAGCATGTGACTTTTCAAAGTTTCTAAGCAGTTTTATAAATTGTGGTTACTCAGGAAAATTTTATAATAAATGATAGATTGTTGTTAATTCATCTGGTGTATATTTAAATAGCATTATTTCTGGGCACTTATCCTAATGAAATCTCCAGTGGGCAATGTGCATGTAATTTCATTGGAATTATACAGCAACTGAGCATGATGTAGGACCCAATCACTTTTAAAACAGGCCCAAACAAGCTATGCTTTAGCAGAAGAGGCCAATCATTATTATTTCAGGAGCTATTCTTTGTAATAAAGTTAACCGTGGTGAAGTAATATGATTTTAATGTGAAAATAATATGGGCTTCCCTAGGTGCTTCATGCTGCAACCCCAGAAGTTAAAATCTGGTCTTTTCAGTATTGAGATTTTAGATCTTTCTTTTTGTGACAGGAAGTGGAGATGGTTGCTTGCTTGTTGTGGAGCTCCAGAGGTACGGAACAGCAGCACTGCTCTTGCTGAGCTCCTGGGTAAAAGCCCTGTAGTGTCCTAAATTTTCCTGGAGTCTTTCCCAGCCAGCTTTGCCATGGATGAGCTTTTAATTTAACTGATAGCAGAACTCACTGATTATTCCTTTTCTTGAGATTTCCAAGGCTGAGGACTCCTCCTGTTGACGAGGGTCCCATCATCTGCATCACTGTAACAGACAGCCCTCAGGGGGAAGCAGATACCACAAAGTTGGGTTGGGCCTTAGTTTCAGAAAGTTCATGAGTTTGAGAGCATGTTCAACTCATATTCTAGTAAGAACCACCCTTCACACTCTCTTGTTACAGTGGAGGTTTGGGAGGTGCAACAGGTGGTAGATACCTAAAAATGTGAAAAGTTGTTCCTTGCTGTACTCCATCCCATGCACTTACCCCACAAGTTAGTTTTGAAGAAGCTGTGTGTGAAAAAGGGACCAAATTTGGAAAACCAGCCATTATTACTTCATCCTTTCTGTGCAATATTGAACTACCCACACTTTAATAAAAATATTATTTATTACCACTCTTTTTATATAAATTGCACAGTGACAGGAATCCTCTAAACTGTGGATTACAGCACAAGCATTTGAAGAATGATGAAGCAAAGTTGTTTTCTTTGGACATTAGTATTTGCAGGAATAAAAGTCTACTCCAAAAAGCCACTGTGATGAATCCAAATACCCAAGATGCGTAGTTACAGGTAAATAAACAAATTTAAAGTAAAGTCAGTTTTTTCTAGAATGTTATACTTACAACTTTCTAGCTGCAGTCTGCATGTTTGTGTGTCCATGGGATATTTTGACAGGTCCATGTTACAAGCAACAGTAGTAGTGATTCTGTGGGAAGAGAAGGAACTCCGAAAGTTGCAATAAAAGCACGTAATGAACTATCTCTGTTTTTCCTAGCAAACTAGACCACAAAGACTCTGCTCTGTCATTTAGATAATTTTGACCTATGAAATGAATGGACTGATACAATAATAGAGAACCCTCCTTAAGAAGATATGCTCTCTGCAGCCACACTGATGAAAATGTAACCAAAGGAGGAATTTTGCTTTGGTGTGGTGGGAGATTTAGTGTAGATTCACATGTTTTCCATTGGTACAGTTTGCACATCTTAAGAAGTCACTGCTTGTCACCTGAGGCACAGTAACTAACTGTACACGTACTCTGGCTCGCTCTGATGTGGAGGGTAAATGAATTTTACTTTGCAGCTTTACTTTGCAGTTAAGGTAACTGGGACACAATTACTGTGAGCTGAGAACAATCACAGAATCACAGAATGGTTGGGGTTGGAAGGGACCTCTGGAGATCATCTTGTCCAAGAGATAACACTGTATGAATTGCTAATGCAATTACAGTGCACATTTTTGCAGTACATGTACAAATATGCTTTTTGCTAAAAAGCAGAAATCACGGCTACATGACACTGGATAAGTAAATAGTTTCCCACTATCTGTTGAACTTTTACTGTTATGATGTCCTCCCTCCATTCCTGCCCTGCCTCTGTCTAACTCGACTTGTCCTGGGTAACACCTAAACTTGTGAGCCGCCTGAGCAGGCACTGTGCTCAGGACACAGCACATACCATGATGGGGAATCCTGATCCTCGACTGGCATTTCCAGGTGGCCAGAACAGGGGGTAATGGATCAGAAGAGTATGGTCACAGTTGGCTTGTTGACCCCAAACTCCTTACCCGTGACAGCTGGTATCTGCTCCTGTCCAGCATAATTCTGGAAATCTATTCTGAACCATCATCATCAGCAAAGCCAAAGGTTGATTTACCTTAAGGCATACAAGATAGTGCCATTAGAGAACAATCTTATGAGGCGGTTCCCCACAGTGACGTCGTGCAGGAAGGACCTTTTTGACTCCACAATGTACGTGTCTGGCACCCAGAGCAATTCCACTAGGCGAGCATCTAGTGTGAAGCTCTTGTTGCCGTGAAAGACCAACCGGGGGTCTGTCCAGCGCTGCCGCAAATATATAGTAGCTGTGTAATCCTGGGAAAGAGAGGAAAACCTGTGAGGATGCATGTCCGGAACACTTACACAGCGTAGCCATGGGTACGCCACGTGCGACAAGAGGTAGAACACACATTTGTTCAACCTGTCGAAGCTCAGCGTGCACTAAATCTGATAGATTTTCATCATAGTTTTATTTACTGTATTACATTTCTCATATACTTACACTCTAAGGTGGAGTGTTTGAGGACTAAAGATCAGAATCATAGTAGTTTGTTGTTTTTTTTTTTTTTTTTTTTTTTTTTTTTAAATCAGCAGTTATTGTAATTGATATTTTTGTGTCCATTTTGCAGGTAAGAAAACAGATGGGAAGTGCACACTTGAGGCCACTCAGCAAGTCATTGACGTTAAAAATCAGTCATTGTCTAGAGCTGGAAAATGACACACACACTATAAATGTGATCATGAAAGAGACATCGGCACTTTAGAGAAAAAAGGTAAGCAAATCCAACCTGTTACTTCACCGAGGTCTTAAAAAAACCCCAAACAAATGAAAAAATGAAACGTGTAGCATCTTCTTTTATAGGAGTTTTGAATCTAAGGACACTAGGGTTAACCCGATTTTAGCCTGCCAAAATCTGCCTGCACTGACTGGAGTATTTTCACAGCACCCTGTCATAAAAGAATAAGCAGCACTAAGGTCTAAAGATAATTCTTTACTGAGTCTTCTGGACAGACACATGGCACTATTGTACTATTTCACTTCCTTCCTTATAGACAAAGTAAATGCAACCAAGTAATGCCTTTTATTTTCAAAACATCTCTGTCACGGACAGACTGGTACTGGGGATTGTGTTAACAGCGTGAAGTAGCTATGTTTTACCACAGATACGCTGCCTGTCCGTGGAGGATGAAGCAGTTCTGTTTCATTCAATCTATAATTTGTAAAATGCTGTAAGAGGAAAGCTCTAAGTAAGTATCAGATTTCAGCATTAGCTTTTGCAACTTTTAAAATTTTACTCTCAGCCTGTGACAGAGGAAAAAACATGTCAAATAATGCACTGTTATGGCTTTCAATACAGTGAATTATAATAGTGACAAAAGTGAAGAATCCTAGTTGATTTCCAGCTTTTATCGAGGCACAGAGTAAGCCTCTGCAATGTTTTCCATGTGGTCAGAGCAATTTAGATGGACCATCAAGAAGAAAAACTCCAGAATAGGAGCTGTTTTACAGGGTCCTTTAATTAAGCTAGAAGTGTGTGAATAATTGATTTTGTTGGTTCTGCCCCTTCCCCAATAGCTTTATGAAAGTTACAATATTTTATTTAGTGAACCTGTTTAATTTGTTGGGGGGAGAGAAAAAAAAAAAAGTCAGTGGTGGTCTTGAAAATGCTGAAATTAAGTGTTGAAATTGTTTCTGACTGAACTTCTGACTGTTTGGACTGAAACTATTTGCTAAATTTACCCAAGTTGCCCATAGTTTTGGTCAGCCTGAAACAGGAGTTTTCAGTGATGAGTGTTTGAAATCCAGCTGTTATCAGAAGTAGAGGGAACCAGCCTCATCAGTGGTGGGAAGGTGTTCTCTGTATATTTGAAAATTGGTGTGGTTTTTTTTTTTTTTTTTTTTTCCCTTGGGATGACCAGTCCTTTAGGCGTCAGACTGTGTCGCAGCTCAAAACCTCATTTCTCCTCCTTGAGAAGAAACCCTGTCTGTGTCTTCAGTCAGTGCCATCACGTCTAACAGAGGCCACCTCTGTGCTACACAGAGGAAAGGTAAGGGAGAGGAAATGCCACACAGGATTGATTTTTTTCCATTTCGAAGGGGCCTGATTTCCAGGAGGTGCTGAGTTTTTGACCAGTAGGACCTTTGGAGCCATCTCTATTTACTTAGAAGCCCATATTACTATGGCATCTACATAGTCTGCAGTCATAAATGACCACTGTTCCTCATCACACCTCTGAAAGTGGTTAACAGACACGGAAAAGCAAAGCAGCTTGAATATGACAGTTAGTTTCTGTGCTGAACACACAGGAATATATGACAAGTCTCTCAAGCAGATCCTACTCTTATCTCTTATAAAATAAAAGTTCTTTTACTTACCATGTCGCTCTCAGATATACTAGAAATACTTGCAATGTCCAGACTCATTGCAATTTGAACAGGTTCTCCTGTGGAGGGAAAGAAAAGCTTAAGCAGAGAGAAAAGGAAGAGTGAAAGGCACAACAAAACCGCTCAGGATGCTGTGCAGCGTGGGCACTGCTCGCAGTGTCCCATGCACGCAACGCTATCTCTAAAACCACAGAAGCCCAAAGGGTTAGACGCAGTTTCAGAGCATTAGACTCACAAATTACATCATGATCCAAAATAAAGTTTTCACTGTTAGGGAGCTGGAGTTCCATATTTGGTGATGGTAGCAGAAAGCAAATATCCATCAGCACTAGCTATGAAGATCAGCAGTTTAGATAAGCAGCATTTCAGTGGCATTTGCTGAGGGCAGGCAGCCAGGGCCAGTTTATCCCTTGTCACCCAGTCCGCAACACCCGCACAGCGGCAAGAACGGTGAACTTTGTACAAAGTAGTTCTCACACGCAGCTCTCGGAGGACTCTCCACAAGCAGGTAGCAATTGGCATCCCTGTTTCTCAGAGAGCAAAAACTAAGAGGCAGAGAAATTCCGTGATTCCTGAATCCATGCGCTGGGTTACAAACCAGAAGTGCAACAGCCTTTGCCTCTTTTTATTTATTATATTACTGTTCTATTGACAATAAAATTTTCAGCATTCAAGTCCTGAGTCTTGGTAGTCCCCCATTTTCTAACGCTAACTCTTAAAATCCACCACAAGAGGGCAGCTCCTCCCCAGGAAATGTCAGAGCTGGGGGCTGGAGGGGGCCCACCAGGTCCTGCCGTGGAGTGAACAGCTGGCTCTGAAGAGAGTAGCTGTTACACGAGCGGAAAGACGTAAGCTTTCCCTTAGGCTGTGCCTGGTTTGTCTAATCCCCAGTATGAATTTGGGGCTCTGGGTAGGGCTTGGCGCTTTCCAATGTAGCCCTCTCTGCCTAGGTGACAACACAGCAATGCCTTTCCTCGTGGGACTTGCTGAAACTCCTTTTCATCATCTAAATCACATTTAGGAAAGTCCAAGGGACACAGTTCCTAAGTCTCCTTCCAGGTGATTTTGTTTTGTCGTTTGTTTATTTGTTTTAACCTGTTCCAAAATCTAAAATATATCTCATTTGCGAAAGATGTATATTTTTTAAAGTAGATGTCATTCATGTCCTCCATCTTGCTTTTAGATACTTAGACACTTGAAGCCCACTCAAATGAATGACCAGTGGGTAGATCTGTGAGGACTCAGGGCCTCTGGAGGAGGTCAAACCAGAGTCCTGACCATTTTTGTGTAACATTTATGGCTCTGGTAGGCGTAGGCTGGTGTAGATGCAGTTAATCTCCATTACATAATTCAGAAGCATCTGTTCACTGATGTGACGGGATCTAAAGGAGCTTTTCTATTCCTGCAAGAGATCAGATGTTCTAGGCATAACAAGCTGGTAAATTCTGTATTGTCCCAGAAATTTATCACCATGGTCAGAAAAAGGAAGAAGCTCAAAGCTGCCAGTAGCAGAAGGTCAGTCTGCAGGACCTACAATGGGAAACACCCAAGTCCTGGCAAAAGCTGATGGGGAATTTTTCTGTTGAGCATAGTCTCATTAATGGGTTCTGGCAGAAAAGCAAAATTGATAAAAATTTTCATAGCTGTTTTTTAAACTTTCATGGATATTTTTCAGTTGCTGAACATCATTCTGAGAAACCCTTTCCTCTGGAAGGTGGGAGACCTGACACCCAAATTGGACTATAGCCTCAGGTAAGGTCCTAAATGCTTGACTGTCCTTGAGGTACTCCCTAGAGTCTCAGGAGGGTTTAGTTTGTGTCTCAATGTGAAGTGAAAGCATGTGTCAAAAGTCAATATTTCTGGCAAGGAGAACAGCTTTATTCCTCTATAGCCGCAATCTACTAAATAGATATACGTGAACAAAAATAAAGCAGAAAATCACAAGGGCCAGATTCTAAACAAAAGCATGTACAATTAGAGTAGAATTTGGTTACTCTGTCAGGTCTTTCAAAGAGGTATTGAAGTTTATAAATTCCCTATTCTTAATCTCACAGATGGACATGTTCTCATGCCCCACACGTGCATGCACAATCTATTCAAGACAACAGTGGATGCACAGAAAAGAGGGCAGCCTTGGCTACTAGCTAATTTAAAAGGAACACAACCTTTTAAGCTGAGGCATCCTAAAGAAGGCTTAAAGCATGCTCTGCCCTCCCCACAAGCCTTACAGACTGTTCTTCGAATGGTCAAATGCACGGAGCCAACATACCACCAAAGTAGGGCCTGAGGTATTTGTTGTATCCCATGGTGAGGTTCTCAAATCCAGGGAGGGATGTTGCGTCGCTGCTGTGCAAGTCAGATACGTGACCCAGGGAGCACCTCCTGAGGACACAAATATGTACTGTTATGTGTGGCCGGGCATGCTGGGCACATCTGGTGTGCAGCTGCAGCTGTGTTTCCAGCTGGTGTTCAAACAAGCAAACAAACTGCATAAAATGCTTATTAAAAATAAGGAGATCATTGAAATCATGAGCACTTGCTCACATTGTTTATCGTGGCTGAATAATTGGCACCTTGAAGAGGTGGGAAAATGGCAAGTTACCACAGCTGATAGCTACGGTTTTGCACACATCGTGGCTTAAGGACATTCTTAGAATGTCCCAGACAAATCAAGCAAGGTCTATATATCACAAGTCTTAATAATAACCCACGATCTCCCCCCTCCCACTCCTCCTCATACAGTCTATATAAGGAACATGCATTTCTTTTTCCTCCTGCTTATGACAGCCTGAGACAAATCTTACTGACCAACAGCGCCTCCTCCCTAATCACTAGTCCCCTAAAGAAGCTTTCATCCTCATATGTTAGCGTCAGGCAGCATCCCTACAGCTACTGTCAGGAGTAAAACCTCTGAGTACACTGGAAGGGGAAAGGTAAAGCACTGAGCACTTCACAGACACCAACAAAGCTTTGCGGGCTGAACCACCCCTAGCTGCTGTGCATACAGAGGTTTCAACTCTTAATTTACAATGTCAAAATTAATGTTTTGTGGATGGACAACAAAGCTAGTACCTGATGTTATGAGGCTCACAGATCTGTACCATCATACAGACAGCTAGAGAGACAGGGGTTTTGGACTGTAAAAGGTAAGTTTTATGGTACAGTGTCCCTGTGTGGTCATGCGCTCACTTGATGAAAATGTAAATGAGTGAATCATTAAGAGTTTGTCATTGCTTTTTGGAGGGCTGAAGGAGGTGGAAGGCAGGACCTCTGCTTCTCCCCAGAGTCTCAGGACCACTGGTCTGTGCAGTAAAAAACTTAGCAACGTAGTTACTCAAAGCTCTGAAAATTTTTTTTTCTTCTGTTCCCTTTAAAGCTGGGTTAGTAGTCCTTGGAGTTTTGCTGCAGGTTTTAGACCAAAAAGGACCTTACAGCAGAACTAAACCAGTTAGTGCACAGCATAAACATAAACCATTCAAGAAATTTAGGACTTGTAGTTCCAGGGATAGCAATAACACAGCTGGGAGTCCTGTGGGGGGCATTTCCGGTGAAAACTGCAAACTATTCTAGTCCTGAACAGGAAATAAGGGGTTGCACTGTTAAGGTACATACTGTGTTTTGGGGACCACTGCAGGTTGCTCTCTTCTATGCCACATCCCTTACTGCACCCAGCTTTCTTTGGATGGGCTGGATAATTGGAAGCATAGTTTCCTTTTGACCCACATTATTTACATGAAACATAATTCAGATGTTCCCTGTAAAACAAAACAAACACTCCGCTTACCTTTGGGTTGGAAGGAAAAGACACAAACTGAAGAAGCAAAAATATCTGCAGAACATCTCTGGAGATTATTTCTGTATTTGCTCTGCTTGTCTGTGAAGCAGAAAAGAAAGGCAAAGTTTTGTGGTTTAAGAAAAGCTATTTTAAGGGAAGGGGACAGGGAAAAGAAATCCTGCACAGTCAGAACCACACACTGTGTGATGTTTAACATTCCCAACATGTAGTGGCTCCTGCCCTTTTTTCTAGCTTGTGTAATTTTTCAGCACCGTGCTATCTTAACACTTTCCACATAAAAGACACTAGTGACAACTCAGGTCCTGAAGTCCTCGACAGGGTCACCAAATTTTAGCTGCCACTTTGTTTTAGATAGGGCTTTTCTTCTTTTAGCATGGGATGGCGATTAGCTGATGTTGAGAATGGCACCACAGGAAGGGATTTATTAAATAGAAAAATGTTTAGGCCGTTCCTCAAGGCAGTCAGACTCTGAAGCCAAGTGAGATCCTGGCCACATATGACAGATTCAGCATCTTCTAGTCCAGGGCTCCACTAATCGGCTACACAGAAATGCTGTAGCTCTGCGCTCCATTAGCTCGTACCTGGGATAAACCCATGCTATTAATAGTAAAGTTGGCAAGTCACTCAGCATGCAGTACAGGATGAAATCATTCCACTTCAAATGGGTTTCGTTGATTTTTCTGGGAGTGGAACCAAATCTTGGCCTCTGGCCTGAGACTCCCACAGGCTCGTGCTGGCCTTGGAGCAGATGCCATGATGGGCAACTCTCAACTGTGCACTGCTCCGCTCTGCATTTTTGCTCCCTGCCTGAAATGCCGCATCAATTACACACTTTTTCTTGAGCATACGGATGGCACTCTGCCACACACTTAATGTGTCTTGCCACAGCAAGCTGCTGCAGGACGGCCTGGTGAGTAAGACTGCCAGAGCTGCCAAGGGGAGATTGTTACTCAGCCATCGTTAGTTTGAGCTGGAAACATAATACTGCTCGACCTGCTCCACTACACTATTTGAAGTGTACCCCATATGTCAGAGTTTTCCTGCAGATACTGGCAAAGCAACATCATTCTTGGATGGATACAAGTCTTCCTCTTTATTATACTGTTACAAATTGGGAATGACTATGCAAATCTTTAGTCCCTGTCCCCCTGGCACCAGTGAGAGCAAGATCCCAGCTTCCGATTCAGTGCTTTTCTCATCATGCATGGCAGTTAGGGCCTCAACTTCAAACCTGGCTGTTCCATAGTAACCCAAATATCAGGGATTTTCTGCTTGGGTTGGATTCTTCCTGCAGTAGTTCACCACAGGACGCTCTGCCTTCTCAGCTAGTTTTACAACTCTGGTGCTGTGGCATGGGACAGTAGGGTTCCAGGCAAGGAGAACATCTCGGCCCATACAGAGCCAGTAAAAACACCTGAACATTCAAGCACCACAAATGCAGGGCATCCCACTGGAGAAAGGATGTTTTTCAAGATAAAATATGCTCTAATATCTGTCCAAAACCTGAATTCCTGACAAGGCTTTGCACTTCTAGCCCTTTCTCTGAACATGGTGTTCAGATGTTTCCAGACGTTGTCGAGTGCTCCTCACTATAATGTGATCATGCAGGGCTAGAGAGAGAATCATTTACCTGCTCACAGCAATGTTAGACCACAATTTTGATGGGAAAGAAGAAGGATTAGTCCAGGTAGTTTAAAGAAGAACTTCTAGGGAGAAAGGATAATTCTACAAATTAGCATTTCGTTAAAGTATGAAAATTCATGAACTTCAGCTGAGGAACCCCTCATGAGCATCCTTCATGAACATCTGTTTCGCACAGGGGCTGGGGTTGCTAGCATTTTGGTGCCTCAGAATAAGTTTCTAAACAGTTTTATTCTATCTGATCCTAGTTACTAAGATCTTATTTTGAAAAAAGCAAGCCAAATTCTATTTATTTTCATGACTGACTAATGGATGGAGACCTCTTATGTAGTAAAAAGACTTCCTGGGACCCTGTTGTGTCTTCAGTTAATGGAAGTGAAGCGTGCACTGCAATGTGTGCTACCACTATCTAGCGAAGACAGTTGAAACAAACCAACTGGGATAAATTTATAGCTGCTGCTGCCACGGACCTGAGTGACCCAGGTATAAATTTCTCTGTGACTCTGCTAATTCTTTGCAAAACAAGGAAAATCTTGTTTTCCTCCTTCAGAGCATGGCTGTGAAGATAATAAATACATCAAAGACTGCGAGACAGTGAAAGGGGGATCTGTAAGTACCTAACAGAGCTAGAAACTAGGCATGCAGGAGCTTTCATCAGAGGTTACTAGCTTCATTAGTATGGTATACTGGGAAGAAATTATTATAAGATTGTGTATAAGAGAAACATAAATATGTTTCTCTGTCCAGTAAAGGATTTCAGTTTAATTAAAAAAAAAAAAAACTTAAACACTGTTTGATCTGGACATTTTTCTCTGGTCAGTGAAAGCACTGCACAGGCAATACCAGAACAGCAGGAGTCATGAAGGCAGTACTAGTACAACTGGTGGAGAGATTGCTTCCAATGCCAAAGCTATATAAAAATCATTCATTATGTAGACTCAGAGATAATGAAAACCTTGAGAATATAATAGCTTGCTCACTCAGCTCTGTATTCTCCCTATTGGCTGTGAAAATTATAGAGAGATGCAAGAATTATAGTAAAATAGACCCAACTAGAGTCCTCTGTAGAAGCCTGTGTCCGCTTCCAGAGAATTTAATGAAATAATGCTTCTTTACACCAACCAACAACAGCAGCATGCGTCTCCACTACAGCTCAGTCTATGCTTCCTTAATTCTGCTTTATTCCTCTATCTTTGAAGGGGTGGTAAGAGTGAAAACACAAAAGGAGGAAAAATCACTGGCAGCTTCAATAATTCTGTTTATAGGGAGTGGGGTGTGAGGTAAGAGAGATGTACACTGTCACCTGATGGGGCCTGAAATGGTACCCAGGCTCCTTTGCACCACTGCCAGGGTAACCCACAGTGACAGGCTCCTTCATCTCGAGCAGTAATGAGCTGTGAGGGAAGCCGGCAGGAACCACTGCAGTCCTGCATTACCTCCCACTTCGCCTCTGAAAGCACCGTCTGTGTCTCACTGCACAGAGCAGAAGATTAGCATATTCTCTGATTTTCTACCGGCTGATGACATCCCAATGCCAGGCAATAGGAGCATTTATGAGAGTCTAAAAAGCCACCCAGAGGGCCAAACCCATATGACCAGTTTACTAAGCTTAAGGTAATAATTCACAAGGTCAGATTTTACTAGAGCCAAATTGCTATGACTGCAGAACATGCCGCACAGGCACGCATGCGTCTCAGAATAAAACCTGGCTAGGGAAGAGAGAAAACAAAATAAACGCTGAAATAAAAACAGATTGCATTTAATTTGCCCATTTAGATGCTGCCTCTATTTATTACACAAAGTTAAGATTTTCCTGATGAACTCAGGCATAATTTGTCTGTTCTATTTCCCTTGCATTGTAAGTGAAAGCTCTGCGGGAAACGCCATGGGCTGCTTGTGCTGTGGACAGGGGTGGTTCATGAGCACTGCTATGCACAAGCAGTCCAAGGGCAGCCTGCGTCCCACATGCCAGGTCCTCACGCAGACCCCGCAGCACCCAGGACACCCTCGCACCTGAAACCTCAGCCTGCCTGAACCAAACACAAGTGAGACCATATCTGAAAATTTTAGGCAACCATTTTCACTGCGGTGTTTTCACAAGTGCCTTGATTCCCAGGACAAGGTTTGATGGACGTCACGTGAGGATGCTTATTTTCATCTCAGACGTGGAGAGACGTGGATCGTTTGGCTTTGCCATGGCTTGGTTCTGCTGGAGGACCAGCGCAGTTTCACCACCATTCCTCTGCCCAGGCGTGTTGCTCATTCATGGTCGACAAGACCAGCACACAGGAATGGTGCTACAGAAAGAGGGTGGACAGAGTCAGAGACTCCCCTTTTGCTGCCCGTATTCACTCCTGAGGAATAACTTTCTGGGAGAAAGCATCACGACACCATCACCAGGAGCTTCCAGCTTCACAACTGACTCATGGCTGCACCATTCTGTGCTGAGCTTTCTTTGGCCACTGACATGAATGCAATAGTTGCCAAATACAATTACAAAATTATGAAGGAGGCAAAAACCATCACGCACCCTGGGATCAGACTTCACTGGCTTTGCCAAAATGTCACTTCAAGGTCAACATATTTGTTTATCTAGAAGAGGTTTTGACTGATTTAAGACAGATATAATCTGTCTTCCCTTTTTTAATACTTCTTTTTTCCCCCTGCCCAGCCTGAACTGTGAGCAGTTGTCTGATCTTGAAAGACGACTACTTTGGGGATGTGCGTGGGCAGGGGATTTTGCAAGGAAAGGTTCATGGCATGACAGCTGCTGTGAAAGAATCAGGTATTTTGATGATTTATTATGAGAGCTGTTCAAATTTTAACTTACTGACCAAACAAATCATTAAAGGCTTTCATTTTCAGTTGTTCTAAAATGATTTGCCCCTCAGTTTCCTCAACTCTAAACTTTAACTTGAAAAACTTTTTTTTTTTTAAACTTTAAAGCTTGTTCTTCCCCCCCAAAAAATTCAATTGCTATTTTTTAATTTTTGAATGCTGACAATCTATTTTGGCAGGCCAGGAGAAAATCTGAAGCAACCGCAAGGGAGAGAGTGGAGTTAACAACAGGGAAACATTTTTCTGCAACATTTTTATGCAAGGTACTCTTACTGAAAACCTTAGTTATTTGACATTAAAATCAATTTATACAGAACAAATCCCATTATTACAGAACTAAAGAGCTAGTGGGATTCTGTCACGTGTCAACAGATACATGAGCTCACTCCTCGGCTGGTCAGGACAAAAAGGGATGTTAGAGGCTGATAGAGGAAAAGGGGATGGGAGAAC
This sequence comes from Fregata magnificens, assembly GCA_013389945.1. Classification (NCBI taxonomy): domain Eukaryota; kingdom Metazoa; phylum Chordata; class Aves; order Suliformes; family Fregatidae; genus Fregata; species Fregata magnificens. The sequence goes on from WAAD01031042.1 coordinate 74,381, forward strand.
CTGGAAGAAGCACCTGTCACAGCAGGTGGGTAATACTGAAATTAATTGCTTCTGATCTTTTAGCTTCAAAAATCTCTTGCTTATAATATTTTCTGACTAAAACAAGAAATTGAGAAAAGACTTCAAGTGTGTTAAATAAGAGAAGGTAAAACAAAGCACATAATTTTGGGTTGAAAGGAATGTCTCATATTGTCTTACGTCTTTCATGTTTTTGTACTCTGGCAAAATATCAGAAAGTTTCTGGTTTGGTTGGAACTCAACCTATTTCTGTCCTGCTGGTTTTCCTGTTTGAGAAAATCTGAATTCAACCAGGTTGTTTAACAACTTGACCAAGTCTAGGAGGTCATTATTGGCCCCGGTTTTGCCTGGAAGAGCATGAGGTGCGTTTCAAGGCAGATGCTGTGGGAGCCCAGGCCCCAGCAAGGCACGTGCTGGCTGTGGTGGGGTGTGACACCAGTGCCGAGAGCTGGCTGCTCAGTGACACGTGCCAACTGCTTTATTCTGCTTTCTGCTTTTTTTCAGTTGCCTTGAGTGGTTATCTGGAATCATGGACAGTTAAACAGGTGAATTCATGGTATTCGTAGAAATCCTTCAAGAACTTCTGTGAACTTCTGCTCTTGGTAAAAATTAGATTCTTTCCATCCACGTCACTGCCATTACATCACATGAAAAATTACCTCTCAATTCCAGAAACAGCAGGCACTGCTGAGGTGACTCGCTGGGGCTATAGCACACACCTAACGCTTGCTCGAGGCAACTCTCGCTATGTTTCAGCACACGGCCAGCCCTCAGCGCTGTGTAGGGACAAGCCCCCACGTACAGGCTGGTCTCCCACAGTGGGTGACAGGGAGCAGCACCTGCACCCACAGGCCATCGGCAACCGCCCAGAGGGAGTCCCAGGCTGCGTGGGACAAACCAACACTGGGTAGCTTAAAAACACAAAGCCCACTCCTAACTTCAAACCTGCTGGTTCCATGAGTGACACATACATTTATATACATAGACTTTATACATAGTACTACTCTTAGTATGACAGAGAGGGGAACCAGGCTTATTATTTATATGACACCCCATAAACTGCAGGCCTGATTCCTGTCTTTCTTATTCCGATGAAAGTCAGAAGCAACTCCAAGATACAAGAAGAGTTTACATAAAATTAGATTCAGTCCTTATGTAAGAATGTTAAAACCATCCCTGAGTAATGCATTTATGTTTTCAAGATGTAAACTCTCATCCTTCAAGCTACTTGGGGGAAGTGGCAGCTTATGCTCACATCTGCCCACCCAACATGGTACACAGGTCTGCCTGCAGCTTGCAGGACTGTTCTTTAAATACATACAGAAAGTCTTAAACTATATCAAAATGAAGGTTTCTGAGATTTACTTACGTGAAATAAATTCTTCCTCCAAAATGTCAAGTTTGGCTTCTGTTTGGTCAATTCATTTGCTGTGTTTGAGCAAATACAATGTACATAAAATTTATAAATAATTACAGTTTTATACAGAAATTTGGCATGCTCTAGGCAGCTCTTTTTCTCCTGCACTAGATACCTTAACTCCAGCACTCATCTAAACTTGCCTGCAATTGTCAATCTCCAGTGGCTGCAGATCCGTGAGCTCACAGCTCTCTGTGCTCAGTCATGTTGGGCAATTATTTCAGGTTTCATTCACTCGGCAAACCTGCCCCTCGCTGCAGGCAGGGATCCAGGGCTGGGTGCAAAAAGTTCATCTTCCCTCCTCTAACAGGCAGACAGCTCACAAGCCCAGCAACGTTGCTTTCTATGATTTTGCTTTCTACTTGCCAACCCTGTAATTGTAACCCTATATATATGGCCCCTCCCACCTCAGCAGTTCTGCTCGCCGAGTCTCCTCTATTGTGTATGTGCAGGTATTTTACGTGAGACATAATTATTCTTGTTCCTATCAGCTGAGACAAGCATGCACAAGATTAACTCTCTTGCGGGACACAAAATGGTGTACCCCAAGTACTTTCTGAACTGTACATGTAAAGAAGAGGATAATGACTGTAGGTACTTGTTACATTAACGGTAAATAAAGCAAAGGTGGTTTACTGAGGAGCTTTACTGAGTGCTCTGCTCAGTTCTGGGTGTGCTAGAGGAGGAAATGGAAAATAAAAGGTAATTATTATGGAAAGATTCTCGTGTGAGCAGAATTTGGAAAGAATGAGAGTGTGTCATTCAGACAGAAAGGAATTGGAGGGGCACAAAGCTAAAAAAGAGGAATACATAGAGCAAATACATCAGACATTTTGTTTCTGATTATTCTCACATTCTATCAGACCAAGGGCATGGTCGATACACCAAAAGGCTACAGCAGACACACAGCCACAAAGTCCACAGTGAACATGTGGAAATTTTTCTTCCAAGCTTCCAGCTAACAGGTAAATGTAAAATAAGAAACCTGCAGATGCGCTGGGTAATTTTGGATTGCTTTCCTCGGTCATCTTTGATGGCCCTGACAAAGGGAAACAGTTTCCCTTGTACCCCTGTGCTGGTTGGTCTCCACTGCAGTTTTCTGTACCGTCTCCTGAAGCGTGCGTTGCAGGCAGACCCGTAGGGCTATTAAGCAATGAACGTGATTTAGTCAAGCACTTGCTACGTGCTCTGGCCCACCCCTCCAGGAGGAAAAGCAGGAAGGACTCGCTGACCTCTCAGAGGAGGAAAGGAATGATGGACAGAATCACTTAATTTTTTCTTCATTCTCACTGAGCATCTGCCTCCTTGGAGCAGACAGGTGTCGTGGTGTGCCAACCTCAGCAGCACCTTGCCGAGGAGGGGAAAGGACCCAGCATGCTTGAAGGGAGGGAGTAAGGATGAGGAATAACTCATTAATTGAAGGCTTGACAACATGCTGACAAATGAGCATGTAAGAAAAAAATATCAGATGGGGCCCCAAGGAGCACAGTTCAGACATAATCATTCATCTCGCACATATATTAGTCTGAATTTCTGTAGGGCAGTGAAACACTCCTCACCGCAGTAAGTTTTAGGGGAAAACCAGCCACGTCATGTCTTGAATGCCTCCACAGCCCACTTTTTCCCAACACATTTATTTTGCCCTTGCAGGCAGCACAGTCAAAGCTGCACTGCAGCTGCATGTACTTCCACGCCAACATTCATTTTTCCTCAATAAATACTTGATAGCCACAAAAAAGCCATGCACATAGAAACACAAAGTGCCAGCATTTGACTTGGAGCAGAATTCAGCTTTCAGTAGATAAATGCTCTTACCAATTGCATTAAGAGGAATACTTTATACATGAATAAATAAAACCTTAAAGCCAGTGAACACACCCACAGTAGGCCACTGCAGCTTAGTATGAACAATTTAGCTTGCTTTATAACACTTTTAAAGCTCTCACAATGCTTTGGCATGGCAGGATTACCTGGCTGCAGTGACTGGTAGGCCAGTCCCCCTGTGCCTATTAACTGTGTGACCTTGCAGCCGCGAAGAGCTTATTACATGGAAAGAGTCACCTCTGGACAATAATTAGAAGCAGACACAGTACTGAAAAACTGTGACTTACTTGCCCACAGTAGCTGCCACTAAGAAAACTGGATTTGAAACCAAGTGTCCCACATGCTGTTTGCCTTCAGCTTGCTCCATGCAGCAAAGGAGATGCGTGCCGGTGTCCCGAGAGCAGAGCTGTGGACCAACACAGAGCCACATTCAGACGCTATATATTTTACTCAAGTCCCTGCATTTAATGCTTCCCACCAACTAGGCGTCTCTGTGGGTTATAAGAAAACTTAGAAGCTAATCCACCCAAAATACCAGACACGAGTTGACAGACTTTGAAGGCGCCTCGGTATCCTTTCAGGTTTGTCAGCTCTTGCCAACAGTTTGGTGGTGGCTTTGCACCACTTGCACGCATCATCTTCCTTCCCAGGCCACTGCATTGCCACAGTTCGGTACCCACAGCCTGGCCTGGGAGGGTTTGAACATGCCTCATCAAACTCTGCCTGGGCCTCAGGGGTCCTGTCATCTCTTCTTCCCTAAGACAGGCTTTACCTAAAGGTATTTAATCGGGATTCGTTTTTATGTGACCTTCTTTTTAAAGGCCATTCAGCACCATGTTTCATAGTACAACATGCCATTTAATATAGCAGTAAAACAAACAAGAATGGTTTTTTTGTTTGGACTTTTCCTCTCCTTAAACCACTCAAGAAATAGCATAAGTGTTCCCCGTTTCTAAGAACAGAGAAATTAAGGTAGTAAGAGGTCAAGTGATTTGTCTCTTAACTATTGTCAATAACGGTCAGACTGTCTGCCAAGATGAACAAGCCTCCTGCAGAACATGTGCCAACACCTCCTTGCTTAGACCAGTACTCGATGATTTCACATCTTCTCAGGAAACCCCGACTGGCAGCAAGACTGCCGTACACACGAAGGCATCGCGGGCTTTCCCCATGCTGCTCTCCGAGCCCGGGGTTGCGGGAGCAGCAGCCACCCTGCAGATTTGCACTGTGTTATTTTTCTTCCTCATTTCATTTGCACCCATTTACCCAGACCATGAACCCCCCTCCCAGCCGGCGTGGTGATGCAGCCCTGTGGCAGGCATTGGTCTGCGGAGCACCAGCTTTATTTAAGATAATCCTTCATATGAGCAATCATCAATAACTGCTAACCTACTCCCTAAAAGACACAGATCAATTGACAGGTTATTATAACTCCTTAAAATATTAATGCCCTAGCAGGGACACAATTTCACTGGGCCTAGAGACTCTTCCATTATTAGAAATTATGCCCCAGCCTTAAATAAATTAACTCAATAAATGTCTTACCATGAATACAAATTCCTGCTTAGGGCTTGCAAATAAAATGATTTAGAGCTGTTCTCCGAGGAAAGATGAGGTGTTTAAACTTGCAAAGGAGGAAGGGCTACCGTATTCATTAGTCTTTTGTTTTAAATGGACTTCTTAAACCGAAGGCATCCCTTTCGGAAGGGAGGGGGAAATCTTTGGAAAATTAAGTTGTTACATTTTCTTACACTGGGCTGGACAGTTTCAGTTCTGCAAATACACAGATCTCTGCTCAACGCCAAAGGCAGCTCGGGGGACCGCGACCACACCAGCTGCGGGCAGGGGCTGCCCAGCGCCATCAGCACCACATCCCTGCGGGGCACAGGGGGGCACAGCAAAGGACGTGAGGAGGAGTGGGCTGGTGTCCCCAGCCAGCAGCACTGCATTGCTGCCTGCTCACATCGGTGCTGGCAGGAGGCAGAGCGTGCTGGCAGCCTGGACACAGGCCACCAGCTCTGAGAAACTTAATCTGGATCCCCGAGGTTGGAGGGAGCCATTCTGCCATTGCCCCGCAGCTAAATTTTGGCAAATTGGAGCTCTTTTACTCGCTTCCTGCAGCCGTGACCGCATCCTGCCGGCATTGGGAGGGCACCTGCACTCCTGAGCAGTGGAAGCTGAGCCAGAACTGCCCAACAGCAGCGCAGCAGCTGCTAACCTGGAGTGCAAAACTTACGTTGCGAAGAAACGCGATGCAGTGCTGCCTGCACTGGGGAAAAGCCGTGAGCTGCTCTTAGGGCACAGAGCGCAGCAGCACCCTTTCAAACCTGAAAAACTGCTTTTACGCTATAGTTAGCTCAGTTGGCCATTACTAATTCAGGGTTAGATAACATGAGCGACATTTAGTGTAACTTTTTCTGTACTATGCCCTCAATGCTCAGAATAGATGCCAGGCTGGACCACTGTGCTACTGTTTTCTCACCTGGCCTCAGGTCACCCAAGCTGCAGCCAAGACCATACCACATGAAAACCATGGTGCTTGACATGGCACTGGTTCATTCAGTGGGAGTCATTCAGCCTGCAACCCACCATCTTCTACTTACACATGCCCAAAAGACCCCACAGCTCATAGGGTGTCTGTTAATAAGCCTTCAGCCTTAGCAGGTATTTGTAATTTCAACAAAACATAAAGCATGTGCAGGCCCATTAATCATCCCAAGCCTCCTGTCAAAGCGTTTGCCCTTTTTGTATTGATGAATCGACTGTAGCAACGTGAAAGCCACACCGTCACATTTAATTAGAGCTGTATTTCACACCAAAGGCCCCTGATGTTTCAAGAAGAGTATTACAGCTCTGCAGTCTTTCACGAATCTCTGAGCTGGCAAGACAAATCCGGAGCATCAGCAGAGTAATACCTTGGCTGTCTGTTGTGCATACTCCCACCATTTGCATTGTTGGCCACAGTTTTTTGGAGAAGTTACACATACACACACACACGCACACACACTGCCTTTTCTGTGCACTATGGTACTGCTACCAATGCATCACTTGAGAAACTGATTGTCTCAGGTGAGCACAGCCTGTTTTGCTCTATCTGTACTATCCTTAAGGACAGGACAGCCCTGGACAGGTAGTCTGCAGCGTCAGGACATGTGTAGGTAGCACCCCATGGCTTGGTTATTTGCCTGGTAGCAGCTGCCAGATGTCACTGCCTGCCTGTGGGACGTCCAGAGCTGTGCCCATACAGCGAAAAGAGGCATACCTAGATCTATGCTGCAGCAAAAGACAAGCACGACATTTCCCCAAAGGATATGCCCTAGCTCAAAATACAGTGTAAAGACACACGCATTCCTAAGACAGTGCAGGTAAACAGATGCCTTCTGCAGATAATAATCAACAGGGATACCATGGGGAAGATAAAGTCTCTGTCTTTTATTTGTGCTCAGGTATCGATTTGATGAAATTTTGATTTTTGATAACCAAAGCACTGCTGTTTGCTGGTTAAGAGCTGACGTGGCTTTCTCCATCCTGGCTAAGAAGATCAGAGCATGCCTCGAAAATGGATGCAATGTTTCCAGTTCTTACTTTTCAGTTTGTACATATGTGAACAGTTCAGTCCCAAACTGCAAGATGCACATAAAAGACACAAGTCAGAATGAAAAAATAGCCACACTGATTCCACTGGACTGAATCAGAAAGGTTTGTAAAAGAGACCATAGATTCAACTCACTTGTTTTTCCTTACAGAGAAATTCCATCAAAAGCCACCCACAGAGACACTTAAACACAGGGAATTTTACAAACTGCTCAGGGAGATTGCCTTGGCAGCAGCCTTCTCCTCAGTGTCTCCTCTTTGTTGCACTGACTTTGCACTTGTACCTGTTGCATTCCCAACCAATGCATCAGTGAGCTCTTGGGCTGGTGACATGAAACGCTTCCCAGCAGGAATGCTTGCTTATGTGCTGTAACTTTTAACTACAGCATCTGAATTCACTGCTTAGCACCCTTGAGGGCTGGGATAAATATAACCCCAGCTTACGCAAGTGAGAAGTTGAGCGAAAGGGAGTGTGCGGGCAGGGAGAGGGGGGGCAGCCTGCTTGGGGGTGGGGGGGGAAGAGGCAAGCAGAGGGAAGAGCAGCTCCCTCTCTCCCTTCCTCCCACCCTCACTGAGCCCCCACATCCCCAGGACTGAGGGCCCACTGCTGTGCCTGTGCTACCACGGGGCCTTCGGGCACCCACCGGCACCTGTGGGCACCACTTCCCAACCACTGGTCCCAGGTCAGAAACATCCCATCTGCCTCAGTTTCCCCACAGACCTCACATTTAGCAGTCATAGGCAGCCACCAGCTGCAGCTGCCCCCGACACGAGATGCCCCACATGCTGGCACCCTTGCCCAGCAGCCAACCCTCATCCATGGACAACCCATGCAGACACCATCGACAACCAGCACATTTAGGGCCGCTTAGCTCTTAGGGTAACGGGAAAGTGTATCTGTGCAGTAATAATAAGTTTCAAAGCAATTTGGCAAAAAGTAAGGTTAGAGCAGTGACTTCCCAGCTCTGTAGGTTGCAGCCTCGTGGATTCTTGGGAGTGTGGCAGTTAAGTGGCCACCCCATCTGAGCCCTGCTGCCACCTCCCTCTGGTCCCCAGCACCTGTGGCTTCCCGCTCTGTCTCCAGCCGCCAGCCAGGCTCTGCTCTGCCGCGGTGCAGCCGGCGATGATCCTTGCTGAGGCCGGCTGATGCTTTGGGAGATTATTCCTTAATAGGCTGATCTCTGTGCTAGCGACGGACCGAGGAAGGGAGGAATACATTATCAGCTCTGATCTTGCATTACAGCGTGCTTGCTGCTTTTGTTCTGCCTCCCAAAAGCAGATTTAATTGCTGGGCTAGAAAATGCGGATAAATCAATCAGCTCATACCACATTTATTTTCTGTAGCTATGCGTCGGTCTCCTGACAGCTTAAAACAGCAGTGACACCCACTCTTGCTACAAAGAGAAGTAAAGGTCAGGCTCTTGCCAAAGGCTACCTGCGGAAAGGAGTGGTTGCCCCACGCGCAGGCAGGGCAAGGTGGTGGCACAGCTCCAGCAGCGGCCTGGAGCTGGACACCATCACACCCACAGTATTTCTGTCCCATTTCAGCGTTTAAGGCGACTGTCAATCCAGACCCATTGCATAACTTATCTTTCTAGCTTTTCTAAAATAAATGCCTAAAAGACAGGATAGAAAAAGGAGGCAGAAAACTGATGTTGTGAGAAAAGAAATGCCATTTTACACTGTAGACTTATTTACAGCAAACTCCGTGACTTGACAATGGTGTCTACGGCAACAAAGAAAACAAAACAGTTGTTACCAGAACGCTCTTTCTGGATGACAGGATAAAGCAAACACAAACCTCAAACCAGACTCCTCAGTCTGCACAGGAACCACTTTCTGGTCTGTGCTTTCCCACCCAGGGTTCTGGTCTCTGGCTGTGCTCCCCAGCCCCGGCTGCAACGCAGGTCAGCCATGACCGTTGGCTGAGGCCTTTTGCCAGGGAACGTCTCAATCCGGGTAACGACCCTTTCTTCCCACTCTCCTTCACTTCACCGCGTGTCTGATGTGAGCAGAGCAGGACACACCAACACCCTCAGCGCCCCGCTCCTGTCCCTACATCACCTCTGCTCTGCAGTTTCCTCCTGCACTAGGAAAGGGACTTTTAACGTAGAAGGTAGCTACTACAGCTCAGAAGACCAAAGGTCTGAGAGATGTAATTAGTGTGGTTATATTTTTTCCTATTAATTACATGGCAGATCCAAGACAGCCATTTTTTCTCCCCACCTTTTAATGTGCTCTTAATTGATTAACTGGCAAACAAGCAAACAAACAGCCCTTTTCTCCCTGTGCCTCAAAAGCAATTCTCAACGTGCATGGGAACGGCAGGAGGAGCGGCCAGCCAGGCTGACCTAACACAGCTGTCTGCCACAGGGTCTGCCCTCCCAGGGCCCCCACTCCCCTCTCCCGGGCCTCGCAGCACCGTGTCCCCGCAGCGCGGTGCCCTCCACGCCTCCCAGCCCATCCCAGCCGGCACCCCGCCGAGAGGTGCCCGCACGCACTGCACCCCAACACGTCATGGGACAGACGTCCCGCAGGAAAAGAACGGGCTAAAAGAGGGACATGAGCTGCTGAGCAACGTCAGAGGTTAGAGCAAGCCTCTGTGTTACTTTGAAAAGTTCTGTCACTGCTCCATGCCTTAGCTACCCACGTCAAAAATGGAGATAATAGCTGTTCACACTGTCTCCTAGGGACCTCTAAGGACAAAGATTCATGGAAACATGCTTTTCTGTTGATCTTTTATTTTGACTCTCGATCACCAGGATTTGTTCTCTGGCAAACCGAAGGGTCAGGCAAGCCAGGTGCCCCATCCAGCCTTGGTGTGAGTCCAGCCTGCCCGCGGGTGCTGCCCCCAGCAGCATGGCGTCCTATTCCAGAACAGGATTTTGTGCGTCACAGAACTCATAGGTGACATTTTACCTTTTATCCAGTATTTAAAACCCTTGTAATGTGTGAACACCTTATGAATTGCCAATGAATGGAGACACAGGGCACAGGGGCACTGGGCTGCGGGACAGCTGCCCGTCAGCGTGATTTCCTCAGCCGATGTGTCTGCAAGAGCAGCTGAACACACTTGGGCAGCCCTGAGCCGATCTCACAGCAGCTTGGTGTCCAGCACTCTGCAAAACCTTACCCAACGCTGTAAATTATTCATGGCTAGGCAGCTATTTGCTGTAAAATACATTTCAGGTTCCAGCTGCTCTTTGAAAAACAAGCAACGCTAGAAACAAATTCTCTGTCACCAATACTGTCTTGTTCTTAACAGGTACTAACATGCCAATACTGCTGATACTTGAACCAAAAAAACATTTCAAGTAGGAACAGAAGTTCTGGACTAGTACCAGGCATATTTTTTTCCAGTCCGAAAACCCATTTAATTATTTCCATTTTGACGTTGCCCTTCACAACCTGAAAATGTTATTTTATCTATGTGCACATCAGCACCCAATGTTCATGCCTAGATTCTTGTACAGCTCTCTAACTTCACTTTAAAGAATACACTTTAAAAGTAAAAAAAGGTCAGCGTAACCTCTTGCCAGATGCAAGAATGCGTTTGGAAACAGACAATTAATTGCACACTCAGTTTCAGGTGCACAACATTTTGTTAGTATCTCAGATTAATGCACAATTGTGCTTTAATCTTTGGCCAAAACTCTTACCTGACATGATGTCATTCCCTCCTGCTCCCTAACTTATTAAATATATATTTCACGCCCGTAAGTGACTTCAGCTGTCAAAAGCTGGGCAGATATTTTAACTGGCACTAGATTAGGATCTATTGGAAAGTATTGCTTATTTTTATGTTAATAGGATGAAATACACTCTGAGACAGCAGATCAGATCAAGATGTACTTATCAGACAAGGTGTAGTAAGTACTAGTTTCTGGTTTGCACATTCATGAGAAGGAAACTTATCTATATTGGTAGCGCAAGTTTTTTTGAAACTGCTCCGAACACCATAAACATAAAAGAAGTTTAATTAAAAGACTTTTTTTTTTTTTTTAAATTTAAGAACTTTCCCCCAAAAGGACCTAGGCTTGTATTGTTATATTATTTTCTTTCGGGGGTGGGGTGGGGGGTGGGTGTTTAAGAAAAAAAATTAAATGCCAAAATACTTGGATGAACACTTTTAATTACGACACGAATGCCTTACGCTTCTCTCCAAATGACATGGCACTTGCCAGTGGGATTCACCCCCGCTGCGGCACAGCAGTGTCTCCAGTGGAGCAGCTGTAATGCCTCGGGGAGGTGACGACGCAGCAGACGTCCCCCAGCACCTCTATGCCTCTCATGGAGCACTGCAGCAACGTACCCAATTCAAAATATTCTGTTTTTTCATTTTGTCCCAGACAGTCACGGGGAGCTGATGTGGACACACTCCAGTGTTTTGCTTCTGAAGTGGCTGGGTGTCGGTTATAAGAAGACACTTTATATTATTATTTTCACTATCCAAGAATAATAATTCTTGCTTTATGTTATTTTTGAGCTAAGGAGTCCTGGATAGTGGAAGACATTAGATTCACGTTATCCACGTGGGATGTGAAAGTAGGAGCACGTGCTACCAGCAGATGAGTAAAAGAGAACAGATAAATGTCTTACCTGAAGCTCTTGCCCTTGGTTACATGCCAAGTCCCAGTCCCACAGCCGCTCACCCGAGAGGAGCTCCAGCACGGCGCGGACGGGAGCTGCTCCTTGGTGAAAAGTCATTGAGGTACACACCTGCCAGCTGCATCGGGCCCAGGTGTGCGCACGTTCGGTATCTCCATTGGAAAGGACATCTCTGAAAAGCTTACTCATAGAGCACTTAAGTAATTTCCTAGATTAATTTCCAAGGAACAAGCATTTTCTGCTTTTGGGTGAAACAAAATGAGGTGGAAAAACCACCTCGAGGTTCGCATGGGTTTAGCTTTATATTTAGCTTATAAAATAGAAGTGGTAGGTTTGCCACCAGGAAGACAGCTCTCATTACCCAGAATAGGTTGAGGCTTAGCAGTCTGAAAAATGCCTCAGCAATAGGCAATGCAGTACAGAAACATATTTTGTGTTTAAAAATAGTCTCAACTGTTGTTAGAAGGGATTAAGCAATGTTTTCCTCCTTTATCAGCACAACACAGCAGTGCAGACAAAGTAAAAGGGTAACTGTTGTTACTCTGTGAATGAGGAAATATTGTTTTATCTAATTTACTGCAGCCAGAGGTGAAACATTAACTTAGCTTTGAATTATGATGGGATGTAAAATAGCCTGCACAAAAACATTGCCGCGCTTTCTTTTGAGGGCATGAACTTAGAGGCCTTCAAAACTGAGTTTGAATGATATCACAACACAGGCCTTTCATTTTATTGAAGTATTCACTGAAATGTTTACCTTTGGAGTAGATTATTTTGAGCACTGTGGAAATAAATTTTATACGATGAAGGTTTCCCAAAGGACTATGAAAATATTTTAAGGGCATATAAAGAAGTAATTGCAGATTTACCTTCACTTTTGCATTTCCAAAGATAAAGAAAAGGTCTTAACAGCATTTACATAGTTCAGTACATGCTACCTGCAGAGTTCCCTGCCCCTTCCGTGCGTGATGGAGCTGGTGTCGGCTTCCCACACGCTCTGGGTGGGAGCCAGGTCGATGCTCCTTGTGCGTCTGGGATTACTTTATGGTTTCAGGCCACCCCTTCTCAGGGTCATTCTTGATCTTTAAAATGTGTCAGGGACGTATACCTGTCCACCAGGGAATGCACACACCAAACCAAAAGGGAAATTGCAAAATGGAGGAAGAAATCTGACATTTTCACTCGTGATTATTTACAGTTTACGTTTGTTACAGTATAAAGTACCTTCAGCCCTGGCACAAATAAAATAACAAGTTCTCATTACCAAAAATCATTGAAACACATGTCAGCTGATGGAGAACATGACCTTTGGTATGACACTGATAACTATCTGACAGAGAGAAAATGTCTGGTGTCCTTAAAGGCCCGATAGCCTATTTACTGCTACATCTATGGTCACATCAGATCATCACACACCCCTGAAGAAGTTATGTGGCATCTGGGAAAGTACTGACCAGTATATGTCCCCACGGGACCGCTGGTACCCAGGTGTCCTGGCAGAGCCCCAGTACAATTATCAGAGGGAACCTGCTTATGTTAGGGCCATATATCTGCCTGCCAGTGAATGCATGCGCTATACCAAAAGGGAGATCGCTAAGAGGAGGAATAAAACTGACATTGTCACTCACGCAATTATTTACAATCTATTTCTGTTGCCACATTAAAGTAGTTACCCACTCAAATAAAAACAGCTAATGAGAGAAGCTACTCCACCACCCCAAAATACGCTGTGCAGGTTTTGTTTCAGCCTGGCAGCCCTGGTGAATTGTAACCGTCGTTCAGAGCTGCTGGATTGCATTACATGGTACGAACGGCAGAGTGACAGCAGTGTCCCCAGCCGCTCCTGCCTGTGGCTCAGGTGCCACCCTGGCTCGGGTTAGCTGGCTCTCTGTAAGTCTCATCTGCTAAAAGCGCTTTGGGGAAATTAATAGCTACTTCAGGAACGCTGCACATTCTTCCCTGTAATGTCCCACAAAGCACACTCTTGAGACGGAAACCTGATGGCATGTCACATTTGCAAGGGAAAACTTAGCTCTAATAAAGATTAATACATGGGGACTCACCACCACATTTTTTCTAATTGCCTTTCATTAACATTCTCAGCAACCTCAAACAAACAACATGGCCTTTGGGTTTTTCTTTGCCAGACGGGGACTGTATGAGGCATGGCCAGCTCTTACTCTATAGCAATAAAACATTTTCACTATAGACTCCTGTACTGAGGTACTCCAAACTCTTTGATCCCCAAATGTCCTGTAACAGCCTCTGCCTAGAGGAAAAATCTGCTTTGCAAAGTCGGAGCAATGCAGTGTGAATTATTTGTGGGTGAAAGGAGAAGAAAAATTATCCTTTCTCCTCTGTGAACATCCTCCGGCACCGGGGCCATCCGCGCAGCAGTCCGGGAGCTGCTCCCTGGGGCTCGGCACCGGGGCTGGCCTTGTGCTCGGCAGGCACGGCGTCTTGCCTGGCTCCTCCCTGGCCAGCTCAGCTCACCGCAGTTTCACTGAGGCCCCTTGAAGATACTTTTCGGGACGTGGGACTTCCTCAGGGAACAGGCAGAGGTTGTAGTGCATTTGTGACAAAGAAAACGACAGTACGTAGAAAGGAAGGAACTTGTGAGAGACCAGACAGACTTATGGTCCGATTCCCACGTTGTTAAATCAGTCCCCTACAACTTTCCAGCAAAAGCCTTATCATTTCTTCTTATGCTGGTTTGCTGTCGCTCTTCATATCCTCCCTCATCCATTGCTCTAAAAGCTAAAATACATTTTCATAACTGCCCGAGAGCCCCTGTTCATGGCCAAAGACCCCACTGCGCTAGCATGCCTGTTCCTTCACCTGACTATCACACAGCAACAATACCCCCAAAGATCCCTGAATGTTGGGTAACTCAGCTGCAGGCAGCAGATGGCTGTTCCTGTAAACTCAACATGAGCAGTGCAAGTAAAGGAGCCTTTGAAGGCTGTTTTATTTTAATGAATGGCATTTTGGTGTTAAGAAAAAAACATTGTACTGGGAAATCCAGACTATACTGACATGTGTGGTGATATTTTCTGGACAACGTTGGTGACTATAAAATCTATTACATCATCACAATAATGACATTACTGGATATTTTGCCCAGGTCCAGGCAGGGTGTGGGGGAGCACTCAGCGGTGCCTCGAGCTGTGGGATGGGTACAGCCTATTCCCCCTGGAGATCTCAGACCATTTGCTTGTTTCTGTGCCAATACCCCAATATCTGAATGCCAGCTGTCTTCTGGGTTAATTCCCGACTCTGCATGGGCTGTGGGTGGAAGCTGAGGGTTTGGGAGAGCTGCAGTGCTGCCTCTCACTGAAAACAAGGAAGAAACCCACTCAGCCAGGGCCCAGGTGCCCATATATCAGTGCACAAAAAAATACCTCGAGAGCGAAACCATAGAAGACCAGCCAAACAACATCTATTTCTCCCCTCTTTGCCAAGTGCTAAAAAAAAAGCCAGAGGAGAAAAATCCCCGGCATGGGGAACAGGTTTGACCAGCTTTGTCACATTTTTGTGCTCTCTCTGATCTCTAACGCAGACCCAGGCAGGGTTTTGTCTATCCCTTCCAGACTTTGTCAGTACCATGAGGCACCCCTGGCCCCTTTCCCGAGCGATCTCTAGCCCGCTGCTCTTAACTTTCTCCAAACCCCTACAACAAGGCATCTTCTTACTCCGTGGACCTGTCCTTGGAGGGAAGGGATAGCTAATGCACAAGCACTCATCTAGTATGTGAAAGATTAACTTAGTTCCCGGCTCTGTCAAAATTACCTCCACAATCATATGGCTTTTCTCAGTTCCTACGCAAACGCAGGCACAAGGCGGCACCTCCCAGCCTCACTGGGGGCTCTGGAGATGCACAGAGGAGATGGCAAGGTGTTCAGACACTGGCAACGTGGAGGTCATACACGTATTAGAAATACCGCACCAAACCCACAGGAAAGCTACAGTAAAGGAACAGTGCGTCTCTCCTTGTCTATTAAATTTTTGAACATGGCTTTTACTATATCTAAAATTACCTACAGGTCTCTGCAATGTCACACCGATTTCTGCAATGATCTTTTTTTGCCCTGCTGGGCGGGGCTGCTCGAGCCCTGGAATATTCTCTTCACAGGCGATAATGGGATTTCTGTTCCAAATGGGGATTAAACGTGCTCTCAGAAATGTGAATTTTCAAGTTCTGAAACTCTGCCTTTGGGCTCTGAAGCTGCCAAAATCTAGACCGTATTTTCCTGGGTTTGCATTCTTACACATTACTTTATGGCATGCACTAAATATTCACTGCTACAGTAAGACATAAACTAAAAGCTTAAATATTCTGTTTTAATTCATTGCTAAAATCACTGCACAGCATTGCTCTGATTAAAATCTCTTACCTTCTTTTCATTTCAAAGTGTCTCTTGTTTGCTTGTGTCCAGCTGTTTCATTCAACTACAAAAGGAGATTGATCTAGAAAACAGTTCAATAACTTGTTTGTAGCAGATGTTCTTAAAGATTTTAGCATTACAATATGACAGCTTAGTGCAAAATAAAACAAAGATAAGGCAAATTAACTACTTTAAGAAATTTTTTAAAATTTGAAACAAAAATTGAGAACTTAGAAGTAATTTTGCAGCTCACTTTGTCATAGAAACACATAGGTTTTTCCAAAGAGTTTTACTAATTATCAGTTACAGCTCAGACAGTTTTTCCCTCCCATCAGTGCGATATGCTCACCCACTAAAATTCACATAATGCCGAATGGTTTTCCACAACAGCTCGTGCCGTGTGAAGGAAATATGTCTCTTGTACTTCTTCACGTTTTGAGTTCTCTAAAATTTAGAGTACGTGTTCAGACAGAAAAATTGTGTTGACTTCTATCTCCTCGTATACTTACATTGTTATATATTTTCAATTTATATTGATTTATAAGTAAATCAATAAAGTAATTGGAACAAAAATGTTGGATAAGTTTCTGTGACAATGTCAACAAAGTCAATCTAACCCTGGGATTGTAAAATCAATCTCTGATTTTTTTAAAACAACACTTTCCGATAACTCACTACCCTTCTGGAAAGTTCTGGGTCAGCATTAACTTTTCACAGACGTTTTAACAAAAGAATTGACTCTACATTAGTAGCGGCAGCCCTTCCACCTCCATCCTTTACAACATCAACGTACATGCTCCTTGGCTTTCCCTGCAAATATAAAGACTAAATACGTACTCTAAAAAACCAGGACAGCGGCAACGTGGCTTTATCATTCTTATGCCCGCTTCAGTGGCAGGCAGAGGAACCCGAGATGTGCCTTGGGTTTTGGAGACAGTGGGGACATGGTCACAAGAAAGCCTGTGGTGTAGGGAAGGATGGTCACAGGGTTTCGTGAGGAGTGCTCAGGCTGAGCAGAACGGCCTCATTCTTACATTCTTGCTTCCAGATTCCTGGCCCCGGGGGATGGTAGTAACCAACCAGGCTGATTTTCTTCTGCAGCTAGACTTCAGACCAGAACTGATTCCTGCGAGCAAAACATCGAAACGTCGCTTTGTTGTGCTGCAACCCTGTTCCCGTTCCCCATTTCATGGTAGCTGGCTGCGGTTGCAAATCCCAACAAGAAGTAACTTTAAAAGTGTCCCAGGTTTTTAAAGGAAATACTCCCCTCTCCCCACTACCAGAAGCACTGCCAGCCTCTCGCAGAAGCCCTTGTCCTGAATTAGGAGCACAGATGATGCTGGTACCACCTTGGCTCTTCCACAGACCTCTGCATGCAGCATGAGGAGCTGCCTACGCTGGCCAAATGCAACCCCAGGGACAGGACAGCAGATGAGTTCCCAGGGGGATTTCAGAATCAAATATGGCAACTTATTCTGTGCTGCCAGGAGGCACCTTCCCCCTTTCCAGCCAGAGCCCCCCCAGTGATTCTGAGTCCCTACAATAACAGATGGAGAAAGACACACTTTTCTTTTACAAGACAAAAAGGAAAGTTTAAACAAAACATGCTGGAAATAACCACATCCATTGAGGCTCTGGAGATCCTCAGTTCATTTTCCACCTCCAGGAGGGTGAGTGGGACACGTCTCCTGTTTGCAAAGAACCAGCCTCTCCCGGCAAAGCAGCAGCAGCCGGTCCATCGCCAGCTCTCCCATCAATTAGAACACGCAGGATTTCTGCTTATGCAGCTCCCGTGCCGTATCCCGTACAGTACACACCTGATGTGATGAAAGGACACAAAATTTTGCTTCAGTTCCTCTTCTGTGAATTAGAAATAAGTAATTTCCCCTAGGTTCTGTTCTTCAAAGTTCACCTTCCCTACTCTTAGATAGATCTGCATTTTAGACATATCTTTAATGACCACATTAATAAAAAAGTATTACATGCCCCTGTTACTTTAATTAGTTCTCAAAGCCAACTGTTGCAGATGTTTATGGATGAAAGCGGTTAAGTTAGCACAATGTGACACCTGACATCTCCTGCCCCTCGGATAATTAAATGCGATCCATGCCGGAATGTGCCTGCTCCGTGGGCTGGCCCTGGCCGCGCACGCCGGGAGGGATCTCGGTGACATCTAGCGTTCCTCGCGGGAGCCCAGCAGGCAGCACGCGCCACGGCACACGCAGCCTCCTCGCTGCCCGGTCAGACCCCGTCTTCTGAAATCCAGACATCTATTTATTTGCTGCATAAACACAAGTTATTTAAGCAGGAGCTGTAAATTATGATGAGGGTAATTAATTTTTACAGAAACCAAACCCGTTCTCCTAGCTGAAAGACAGTGCATGGGATAAGCGCCGCTGACAGGGTAACTAACATATTAATTCTGAGAAGAGCAAGAATCGTTACTGGGACAGCTCCTGTTACCTAACCTGACACCAGGGTCTGTGCTATGATGAGACACAAGCAGTATTAAAAATTATCATGGTAATATTGAAAAAAAAAAAAAGGCAGCGTAATTTAGAGCAAACAAACAAGAGGCTGCTCAGTCCCATTTGATTATTATTCTTTCTTTCCAAATCTAAAATCAGAGCAGCACACACATATACAGATATGATATACCTGCATTTGTTAAGGATGAATGCAGGTGAAGGGTCTAGACCTCTTATGCACATACGTATTTATCTTAACCTCCCTTTTTTCTTTTTTAAAATACTTGAGAGCTCTCCTACAGCCGGGTTGTTTCAGGGGCTGAAAATGTGGCTGACTCTTCTCAGAGAGCAATTGGTATATAGGAACAGGAGAGCCCCACGGGGAGGTGACAGTACCTGACCCCCCCCATCTAAAGCACCCTACCTCTAACTCCTGACTTGCAAGACGCACGCTTGAGGGACAGAATTCAAAGAGAGAAACTGCCACTGGAAACGTGTATGTGCTTACCGGTGCTGTGCACACTGGGGCGACCGGCACCCGGACACATAAGGATGCGTCCCCTCAGCCGGCCTCAACGCTGTCAGCTGGAGACGAGCAAATATCAGGCTTCAGCTGACACCCGATTTCATTGTGCTTACTACATGGGTAGTTTATAAAGGGACGTCTATCCTCGACCGGCCTGTTGTGGTTGATAACCTCCCACGGTAACCTGATGATTTAAATACATTGAGGATTTACTATCACTATTATCGATACCTTGCCAATTTGTGTTTAACTGCATTTTTATTATTCTTTAACCTTTAACTAGTGTCACAGACAATCAGCAGCTGTGTCTTCAAATTTGTCTGGTCATTTCTGTTTATTTTTAATAACATGTATTTATAAAGACTTTCTTACGTATTCCTTTCATTTGGCCTAAACGACTGAAGCTCATGCTAGATACGAGTCACCTCATCCCATGGCCTCGTTCGCCACCTCTGTACTTGTCTGCTGTCACTCTATTACCTGTCACCAGTTTGAATGTGCTTCACAAAGGCAAAGGAATGTAAATAATCCCGAGCACTGAATCGAGGGGCACGTGTTGTGGTTTCAGACAGACTGCAGCTAAGGAGATAATGTAGGATGGAAGGCAGAAAGTTAACAAGCTGCCCTCTTTCCAGCAGGAGTGCTCAGCTCCATTTAGGCTCAGACCTCTCAGAATTGATCCCAGATATTTGGCTTTAGACATGACGATAATCTGGGATTTCTTCCCTTAGAGCAATTCATTAAATAAAATCTAGGTTGCAGACCAATCAATACCTCTTATCCCACAGTGCTCTCGGTCACGTCCCACTCTAGCAGGATACAAGCCTCTTGCATGCTGCATGGTTTCTCCATGTTTCTCCATCTCAGATGCATCTTCTGGCCCCAAATGCAAGAGAACCGGGTAGCCGATAACTTCTACTTGTGCAGAGAAGTAGGTCTTCACGTGCCAACATTTCCAAGCCTCTTCCATTTCCAGCTTTGCTGGACCTGTGTGGATAAGCAAAGATTACAGAATTAATCTCACAGTAAGAAAAAGTTATTACAGCATTCAAAAGCAACCTTTTTCACATGCTGAGTTGCAGCACATGCCTCAGTTTCACCCTACCGCGCTCTGGAGGATGTTCCCAGAGATGCTGTGGGGACAGCCCTCATTGCCAGCGCATACCTGCCTTCTTCCCCACTGTCCCTTCGAACCATCAGATGCAACGCCCCAGACCACGTAGGCAGCAGGATGAGATGCTCAGCCTGCAATGGGGATGAGCTGAGAATAAAATCAGAGGTGTCTAGTACCTCACAGCAGAAACTAAGACTTTGAGCAGCCACTCGAGCAACCGTGATGCTGAAAAATGAATAAAAAGCATACGCACGTGCCGGTGAGCCCGTGTCCGCTTTGCCTAGCAGCAGCTGGGTGCACTTCGGAGCTAGTGAGAGGCGCTGAACAGACAGCTTCAACACCTTTTCCTTGCAGGGACAGCAAGTAGTCAGGTTTGGCATTTGCCACAGGGAACTGTTGTCTCTTCTGAGCAGGCTGGAGCCTCGGTGGCAGAAGCGGCTGTCCCCAGGCCGCTCGCTCCCTGTCTGCGCAGCCAAGAGCTGGCCGGGGCGAGTGGTCAGCTGGGCAACTCAACCTGTTTAGGCACTGGAGTGAGACCAATACCACATTTCACACAGACACCTTTATTTCCACATTTCTGCACGTATGCAAGAGAATGTTCTTTTTCCTGGGATGCGCTGGTAGACATATTATACCCTACAGAATGGAGTTTAGCAATTTTTTTAATATATATATATGTACACACACATATGTAGTCTCGCAAAATTTCTTCTGCATTTCTCCCTTGGTCAGAATGGATGTTTACAACAAACCAGAGCTAAAGGGACACTGCAAGGTTTTGTTTTATTTTCTTATCTCTAAAATAAAATAGCGCTTGCATTTTTCTTCAGCTTGATTGCCTGTTCTCCTGGTTATAGCTAAGCAAAAATGCTGAAGAGAAAAGACATGCCTATAAGCTTTTAATTTTTCCTACTCTGAGATACTGTCAGTGATGCAGGTAGAACAGTTTTGAACTCTGATTTACACAAGGGCCAGACTAGCAGGTAGGTGTATGTCACTGCACCAAACATAAGAGCACCCCTGAATCAGTGATGGAAATAAATCATTAGCATGTAAATGTTACGCTCTCAGCACAGTTCGGCAGTTTGACAGCCTCTGTGCAGATAGATCTGTGTTTATAAGAGTCCTGCTTTTAAAAGTTTCCCTGTCAATTTTTAACCCGACAGTGTCCCTTAAGAAAAAAAGTACACACTGGGCTTAAGAAAGGACACCCTCCTACAGAGATTTTCTTTTATTATTAAAACCATTCAACAAAATTTAATACAAATTACTGTTGGAGAATAGCATTTGTGAAGCTATGCATTGCTGCTCCATTAACATGGCTTTAGTTATCACAATCTATATTATTTGCACATTTCCTTAGGTCTTCCATGGCACTTCCATGAAGGAGAAAAAAGGTTGTTACACAGCTGCTACCATCTTATCAGAGGTCACACGCGGCCACAAAGATGTTTGTTCTCAACATGTGTCACAGTCAGGCAATGCCAAAGTTCTGCCCACAATGCTTGAACCTTAGGGTATCCGTACCCTCAGGTTTATAGCTTGACCTGTGATTGCTCACAATATTGCAACGCATTCAAAGTAACAGGAAAACAAACATCGACGGTAACAGGCACGTTACATTTTTTTTGCATTATCATTAATCACATTCCTATTTTTCAACAGATTGTTGCCTAAAATGCATGTTAGAAAGGCTTTTTTTTAGAAAATGCTGGCGTGAAGATGCAGACTAATGTCTGTAGCTAATGAAACAGTCGGACTAATGATTCAGACGTTATTTAAACATTCACAACTTTGAGAAAATTTGCACAGCTGATAGCACTGACAGATAATCTAACTGTAACTTAGAAGCCAGCACAGTAACTACCTTCCACATACTGGCAGTAGGATTTATGACAGGATGAGATTAGAATAGCATACTATGTTTTATTTAGAAAGCTGTAATAGTAAGTATTTGCCATAAATATTGCAAGCCCCATTTATGAGCGATGGGAGGCTTTG
This sequence comes from Fregata magnificens, assembly GCA_013389945.1. Classification (NCBI taxonomy): domain Eukaryota; kingdom Metazoa; phylum Chordata; class Aves; order Suliformes; family Fregatidae; genus Fregata; species Fregata magnificens. The sequence goes on from WAAD01031042.1 coordinate 96,336, forward strand.
CAAGTATACAACGTAACATTCACGGAGAACATAAAAAACAAACCCAGAGACATTTCCATGCAGAGTACGATTCTCTCACAGTCACTGGGTCTCTGTCATCTGTTGGCTGGAGCACACATGCCATATACACATATGCTGCTCACGGAAGAACCAGAGGCCTTCTATGCGCTGATGCATACCAGCCTCTGGCTGGTATCAGCAGGATCAGAGACAAACACAGGATAATAGATGGTTTTGCAAAGGCAATGACTCTGCCACAGAGAAAATTTACAGTTAGAGCTAGGTGAAAATACAACTGTTGCGTGTCACTTTGCCAGTACTCCTGTCTCAGCTGCAATGGACTTCAAGTGGAGCAGAGAGGTAGCAACCCAGGGCTGAACATCAGGCACGCGCAGGGGGTGTCTGGACCCCTGCGAGACCGAAATCGAAGCTAGTTATGCCTCAAGGGCAAAATCAGGACCAGCGCTGCTTTCAGCATCTCCCGCTCTGCCTAGCGCACCCCCATCGTTACTGGGAGCTGAAAACTGGAGCAGAAAAGGAGATGCCAAAACTGCAGGATCACTAACGGTAGCCTGGTTTCAGCAATGCACTTATGCGCGTACTGAGAGTAACATCCAGATGTTTGAAGTATGTTGCCAAACCGGGGCCACGCTCAACAGAAAGCGGTTATAGCCCCTGTGACACAGGCACACCTGCGCCACCCGTACAGCACTTCCGCTAGCGGAGACACAGAAAACATAGCTGAGGCCCAATCCATCACAGTAACTCCAGAAATTAATTTCGCCTCAGGGCCCATGGTATCACGCAACTAATAACGCTTTCTTTTGAAAAGGGCACGTTCGAATTTTGCTAACTTTTCAGGCTGTATGTGCCATCTCATGAGCACATTTGGAGCAATGCTGTTAGAGGAGGAAGGCACTGTGCTAGCCCAATGCAAATGCTTGCTTGCCATTATCTTGACCACTTTTCCCTCAGCTGAAGTTAACTGCTTCGACTGACAATAGACAGATGCTCTTTTGGTGTGGGGAAAAAAGCAGGTTATTCATTATATTAAATTGGGTCGTTTGCTAAAGTGATTGCAAGAAGAATCAAGAAGGACCAGTGTAAACATCGTGCATTATTTCAGCTACAACTGACGTATTTATCAAGTGCCTATTAAATAAAAACTAAATAGACAATACCGGACAACTGGAGGACAAGGCTACTGTCACAGCATCGCGTCACTTCTGCGAATCACAGCACATTATTGGAGTTGTTATGCCCTGTATCATTGCTAGGAAGGAATTCATTAACGGTATTTGTACGAACGGCAATAAACAGGGTAGACTAGGGCGTCACTCCTGCGTACATGTAACTTCCCTCACTTGAACAGCACTTTTGATGACAAGTGGGCAACTTAAAGGAATAAAGTTAAGACTACATAGAAGCGTATAGAGGAGCACAGTAAAAGGGGAAAATGTCCCATCTTGGGGAATAAGCATAGCGTTACACTAGTACTGATCAGACCTACTTCTGTAATCAGGAATACTTCAATAGATTGAATTTTTATAAAATATAGGGCTACAGAAATGAGGCATTCTATATATTTTGTATTATAAAAAGCTTCCACTTACATAATTTTTAAAATATATCTTCACTGCTAACAGTATATTTGTAATATAGTATCTCATATAATAAAAATAGATGCTTACTGGATGGGAGCCATGTTGCACTACGGCAGGGACTCTCCTTTCTGTGTGGTTCGAGCAGCTGGAAAAGTTGGCCGTTCCCTCCTGCCCTTGGTTTCTCAGCCATTGGCTGCCTGGAGACTGCGACGGCACTCTGGTGTGTTAACTTTCCTAAGAGTCCTCTGCAAAGCAGGCTCTGACATGTTCCTCAGCTGGCAAATAATCTACTGGGCAAAATCCAACCTTGGTGTAAATTCGCTGCATGATTCTTTCTGTTTTACTAATTAAAAAAACCAAACTCCCAAACCAATGCTCTGTTTGGCATTAGTAAGGAAATGGGACTTGTGCAAGTCATGCAGCTGCCTTGGAGGAAAGAAAGATTTTGCTATCGAAAATGTAAAATTACCCAAAGGGACATATAGGCCTGGCAGCTGATTCTGAGATTCTAAAGTGGGCAGGATTTTACCGTAACTTCCGAAGGAAAAATATAAATGTTCAAATGATGAATCTAGGATGCGTGTGCCAAACTACACCGAAAGGACCATAGCAGATGACCACAATGCTGCTGAGATGCACACTAGAGAATCACTTGGTGTCCCACCACGTGCCAGGACTGCATCTTCCTGTACCAGCCCTTATAAACCTGCCCGGTCTTGCAAGAGCTTACCATCATTGAGCGGGATTTGTTCTGCAGTTTGAAAATTTATATGTGCAACACACATTTTGCTCCTTTCTGGCTCACCCTGACATGAAGATCCTCTAGTTAACGTGTTCAGGAAAAACCCCACCAAACTCAGTGTGGTGGCACCAGTGCATGTGAGAGGAAAAGTGGGATCTCTGCAGAAATGGGGATATTGGCTACACGGGCTCTCTGCTTAACGTCCTAGGTACGTTTACTGTTCATTTTTCACAGATCGCCCTGGTAGAGTCTACTTTTGTCAAAGCAGATTAATGGCAAGGCATTCATAAAACATTTTGCCGTATGATAGTATGGACTGAGCTTTTCACTTGCAATAGTTGGCTGAGTAAGCTATCGACATGTGCTATCGTATGTAACCAAGCTTGCTAGATTAAAAGCAGGACTTGTGCCTAGCAAACAACGCTGTATATTACTCATTGAACTTCGAGCAGCAGTCCTCTCTTGTCAGGTTTTATTAAAATATTCACATGCTTCCAAAACGAAACAAAGGTCCACCGGCGTCTCGTGGGGAGAAGAGGTGGGATCGGTTGCATTCAGTTGCCATTTGGTTGCAGATGTCATACAAAATCCTCACACACTGAACATGGCTGAATTGTAAAAAGCTTTCACCCAGAAAGGAGGTCTTTGTTACACAGAAAGTCTTTGACTCCTCCAGCGCTCGCCAGACACGGTTACATCACGTTCTCAAAGAGCTGTAAGGATCGCATGATGTTGTCATCCTGAAAGCAATGAGAAGACATTTTCATAAAACCAGCGCTGACAAGCACGACTCGTAACTTTGCAAGGCACAGGAGGGGGTCTGCAGCTGCTACTGCGGGCAACAGCCTTGCTTTCATAATGCTTTTCATCCTCGATGAGCCGGAATTGATTCAGTGATCAGGTCCTGGTTCAGCAAAGCGGTTGTCTCTTACTTTGGCACCTTAGCTGGTTTGAGGCATGCAAGCACAGGATCTCCTCATAGGCTTGACATTCAGCGTGGGCTGTGTTTTACTGAAGAAAAGCAGACACCAGCATTGAGCTGGTGACTGTACTGAACCCTCAGACTTCAGCGCCCAACTGCGTTTCATTGATCCTCAATATGCAAATATGCACTTAGCTAATATGCTTTCAAAAGTCCAAATGAAACTGCAGGTTTTGAACTGATGAGCAAGCTGCCTTGAAGGACCACTTCATCCCAGAAATACAACCAGCTCAAACCCAAAATACATGCAATCTCAGCCTCTCCGAGGTTCCCAGATCCAAATGAGAAGATTGGAGAGACACAAGGGAATCGTATTCTCGGACTGTTTCGCATGAAGTCTCGAAATTGTACTTCAAGGTAATAACCAGAGTAATATTAAAAACCACAATGATGATTTCTGCCCCCCTACCCTGGAATTCAGTTACTCCAAAAGTTAGAATAACTGTTTGCCTGTAATATGAAAATAAGTTTTCACACTGAGCAACTTAAGAGATCTATTGCGTCTCATTCCTCTCTTTTATTTTGTGGCTGCATCCATCTATCTCACTTCTAACGCAGTTTGGTGGGTACTAGTACAAGGTATCACCTTGCACGTGAAACCAATCATCCTCTCCAAAGCAGTGCTAGGAGTTCGCTGCCCATGAGCCATACCCTCAGAAATGGCAGAGGTAAGCACTATAGTGCACTTTGGTTTGTTTTTCATAAAGAAAAAAAAAAAAAAACATCTTAGTGTTGCAGGGCTCGCTGCTATCTGCCAGGAAACCACACGTGACCGTGCATCAATCAGACTGCACAGCTCCTAGGGCAAGTATGTCAACAGAAGGAACGAAACCCAAACTAGGGCAAAGCATTAAACAAACTCTGACAGTTAAAAGTAAAGTAAAGCTGCTTCAATACTGAGACCACTAGTCATAGACACGCATCCAGCCTGAAGGCAAATTATGAACGTGAAGAATAATACACAACACAAATGATGAAATTCAAGACGAGGCCAAAAATAAGCTAAACAATCAGGAGGGACCAAGAATGAAGTAACTGAAAAAAATTAGCCTTGTATTATGCATCTGCTAACAAGGGTTTTGCCTCCTGAAGTCCCTGACTGAGAAGTAATCTGGATGTTGCCAGAGCCAGGCTTAACATAGAAACAGCGGGAAGCCAGCCTAGCCCTCCACAGTGAGCATCTTCCCATTGCTCAGGTACAGAAGAGCTGTCTGACTGCAGAATAGGCAAGATTTTTCCAGGGAAAGTAAAATACACAGGAGGGCTGGTATGCAATTATTTGCACCAATGTAAACTTTCTGAAATGCAGAGGCCATTATTGTACTGATTAATTATTAGAGATATCTCTGAGCAAACATTCACCCAGTTAATTACAGTCCAAGACAACAGACACTTGGCCAACTGCATGTTAATGCAGATGCTTGTCTTTGTGCCAGTGCTAAAAATACCAGCAAATATTTATTACAGCCAACCTAACGTATGGAATTTGCAAGAGGGAGCTTATTTCCAAAACAGAGTGGGGGGCGGAAATCATTACTACAATGACAGCATTTGCTTTTAAAGTTTGACCATGAAAACATCAACTGGTTTTATAAGTCAGTGCTGTAACTACAAGATTTTGAGAGACCTTTGGTTCTGGGCAGTTCCAGCAACGTGGTACCTGCTAATGACATCCAGGAGCAGCACACAGAGACAATACCGGCCTCTTAAAAAAAAAAAAAAAAACCAAACAAACCCAAACCCAAAACAAAACCAAAAACCAAACAACAAAAACCACTAAGGAAGATTTAAGGGCATTATGAGCTTTCTCTAGAGTTATCTGCTTGTCTGCAGAATCAGGTACTGCAGTTCACCCGGGAATGCAGAAGCACTGGCCACCAGCCCTGGAAATGAAGAGGCCCTCTCCCATGATTCGCCTGGCCCTACGTCCCTGTTCAGCCACCGACTTCACAGAGCACCACCAGAAACTCAGGCTTGAAGCTGGCTTTTTCACAGAGCAAAGGAAACCTGGGATCCTGAGCAGCATCTTGTTTCAAATGGGGTTTTTCCAAAGCTAAAGCAAATGCTGTGGCATGAGCTACACCTTTCGTTGCAGTTATAATTTTGTCCTTACCTCCTGACACGATTCAATAAACTCATCTAGAGTTACAACGCCATCTTTGTTTTTATCCATTTTCTGCAAAATAAAATAAAAAAAATATTTTTGTTTCCATAGGTAACACTGCAGTTATAGGATAATGTCTTATTTGATGCAACCTGAATAAACCTAGGGAACTTCACAAGCTTAGATTACAGACTCAGTGTCACTGGATAAATTTGCCGACTGCTAAGGACTTGTTTACTCTGGCGTTTGGAGCAGTTCTGAGGTCATCTCCAACTATTCCTTCGCTGACATACACAGCAGCCTCTGCCCTTATTACATCATTTATTTATTCACTGCCTCACCAACCAGCACCCATATTCCTGTCTCTATAGGCAGTTGAGAGAAGCAGCCCAGAAGGGCTGCAACACATGCAGAGGCTTCAGACTTGCTGGAAGGGGCACGTCCCAATGCAAAGGGTCGGGCTAAGAGACAAATGGGATACCTTGGAGTGAGGCAATCAGCAGACACTAGTGTTAGGCTGAAGGGCTGCTAGGATTTATTTTGGAATGTATAGTGGGGCATGGGATTGAACTTGGGGCTCACAGTAAAATATATCAGTGCATAGCTCAAGTGTTAAGAAAAACACATCAAAAATCAAGTACCTGGAAGAATACTTCTACATGCTGCCTTGGAGCATCTTCCTTGAGCACTGGATACGTGTACTTTCCCATCATATCATAAATTGCCTTTACGATATCCATCATTTCCTGCAGTAGCGGCATGCCAGCACAAACATAAAAGGGAAATTAAGAGAAATGATAGCACATTTCTTTCTTTTACCAGCCTTTTCTTCACCCTCCTTCTCCTATTACAAAACAGCACAGAGAATGCTTATACACGTGCATGAAGACAGATGTATCATCATATACAAGTTCATCTATAAAAACCAAGCGCTTCTGGCTGTGCCATGACTTTGCTGCAGCCGCGTTGGAGGCGCCTGCAGTGCCCACTTCCCTCCTCTGGCCAGGCAGCATCGCAGGACGTGTGCTCTGACACGGCAGCTGCTGGGGATGGTGCTGGGCTGCAAGCGGCGTGCTCGGTCCTCAGCACTGCGGCACAGACCTTGTCCCAGAGCCTCCTCTGGGGCCAGGGAACTTCACGGCAGTCACTGGGAACCCAGCCCTTCTCCACACCTTGCACAAAGTGCCACACAACTCCATGACCAGTAGCAGTAACCACAAACCCTCCAGGTACGCACAATAGTTTTGAAAAGATAGACCAAGATGTATTTGCAAACTATCCGGGTTACCATGCTCAAAACCAAGGCTTCCCACAAAGGGAACAAGCAATACCACGTAAGAAGATAAAACCAGACGATAATGCAGCATTTGGGAGTGGTGCTGGGGGCTTGTAGTGCTTCGGGTGAGCCCACACCGTCCCTTCCAGTGCAGCCAGAAACCTCTTGCGCCTCAGTCACCAAGTAGCTATTGTCACCATCACCCTCCCCTTTGCAAAGGTTATGTTGTTCATAGCTGTAACTAGGATTTTGCTCCTGGCTAAAGCAATCCATTAAAGACACTATAATACAGGAAAATATGTCTACAGAATCATGCAATATAAGATCACTGTGCGCTTTAGACACAGATAAATGCTCAAGTCCTGTCTGATTTGCATTTAATTAGCTGCATGCAAAATTAATTGTGCTCTGCAACAGAAACCAGTCAGCTCTCTTCAGAAATCAACCACATTTGTCAGAAACGGCCTCACCTCCTTGTTTATGTAGCCATCCTTATTTATGTCGTACAGATTAAACGTCCATCTTAGCTTTTCATGAACAGTTCCCCGCAACAGAATGGACAATGCCGTCACAAAATCCTGGTTCAAGGCAGAGAGAGAAATGTGAATTTTCATAACATCCTCTTCTAAGTCACCTTCTTTATATAATGCCAGTCAAAAGACTCATCTTTTTAGGATAGAGCATACGGTTATCAATCTCTTCTGACTCCCTTTTCCAAAAACGTGTCCTCTCTGACCGAACTCAACAGACATAGCATCTGCTAAGATGATCTGAGTACCGTCACACTAATAAATGTGCATGAGGTAACCATGAAAATCAGAAAAGTCCTCAAGTCCTCAACTGCAGCGGCCGTAAAGGCCAAGCTTATGATACGGGTTAGGCAGCTTAGCAAGGCTGGAAGGGCAGAGAGACCTAATGGGTGCTGCAGCCTTAGACCCTCCTATGTCCTGGGGTGAGGAGTGTGAAAACAGCATGGGCTTAATAGCAGATGCAGTCCAAGTCAGGCAGACTTAGATCCTAAAGTCGACAGGACACCTCTGGCTCCTCGAACTGTGCCAGGAACAGCACAGTATGCTCCAGGCCAGAAGCTGGGACACCTTCCTTGCTACCCATCCAAATTTATCATGCTCTAAACTCTAAATACTGCATGAATGTAAGCATGGCAAAATATGCCTGGTTTTTAAGAGCACCGCGAGATGCTCCAGTGGCAACTTCCCTCCTAGAAATGGTCTGCTGCAAGGAGGAGTCACTCAGACTGCTGCCGCCTGGTTAAACACAGCTGGACTCTAACTGCGGCAGTGGAAGCCGATGCTTTCTCACCCCCAGACTTAGGGTGCTAGTGAAGGAGGAGGAGGAGGGAAATCCAGCATTTTCTCTGTGTCCACCTTGAGAGAGACAGAAAGATCCCAAAGTCCTCTAAGGCAGGGAGCCTCAGGTTTTGTTCTCTGGCAAAATCTGTCAGACTTGACCAGGTGCGATTCCCACCACTAATTACTCAGCCTGGGACACAGCATTTCAATTGTGTTTTTTGTTTACGGTAAAGTTATTGCTTCCAGTAACTTTGATTTATTGTTTATACTGCATGGTGGCTCAGGCATTGTAAGTAGCATCGCTACAGGGATTTATTAGTACAGGCAGAGCTTCAAGCTAACAGAGCCATACAGTTCCTGATACCTCATTTAACGCACTTAGTCCTTCCTATGTTGTCTCCATTAGCTCTGCATGGGGCAGTGCATTACTTCTTAGAAACCTTTGCTCCTTTTTCCCAAGGCTCAGAGGAATTTGAATGTGCTGAACAATACAAAAAAGGGGACAAAACACTTAGGTTTGACAACCGCTAAAGAGACAGGTTTGCCAGGAAGGAAAGCTCAGCACTTTTTTTTTTTTTTTTTTTTTTTTTNCCTAAGCATTTTGCTATGTCTCAGTCTCTTTAGGTTTCTGGAAGTCTCTAAGTACTGAGTAGCTGCCATATGCAAAAGTCCCACTGCAGCCATCGCTAGACACACACATATACATATGGCAACATTCCCATTTTACATTTGATAAATGGACTAATTTTTCAGTCTTACCTGGAAATTACTGGGGTTCTTAGCCATTTGATGGCAAAGGCAAGACTGCCTATGATTTCTAGTTTTATGATCACAGTAGACTGTCTTCAAAATGACAAAGTTCATCCTCCACAGGCGTATGACTTAACATATCCCTTTGCTGCACTCCAACTATGTGTGTGAGCTTGAAGGATGGCTATTTGTAGCCACAGCAACAAGCCTTTTAGTTAAAGGATGAATTTGGTTTCCCTAGGAACAAAGTACCTGAGATGCTTGTTCAATATATCAAAAAAGCTAAACACACCCCGCCCCGTATTCCAGGAACATACAAACGTAACCCTGCAATGCATGATGACTGAGGAAGACACACTAGGTACTGGCTTTTCTTTGACATCCAAATTATCTGTGCAAATCACTGGACGGGAATGTCCTCTGCCTCTCCTCTCTGCTACATAAATCTCGGTACTTTCTGCCCGTGATACTGAATAACGTGATCTATATGTTTCTTTAGTGAAAGAAAAAATGCAACTCCATCTGCATAAACTAAAGTGAACCAGATTTTAAAATATCAACCGATTTTAGACAGAAACCTCTAACCCATAATCCAACAAGTCCTACTACTTCACAATGAAGAATGGATGGAGACGCTTAAAAACACAAAACTGAGAAAGAGGCATCGAAGGAGGATGCAAAACAATTACCTCAAACTTCACGGAGCCATTTTGTGCAGTGTCAAATGCGTTAAAGAGATAATGTGCGTACATGCTAGCATCTGAAAAACACAAAGGGCACCGATTGGTACAACAGTTCATTAGACACGAATGGCTCTAAACAACATTCATGACCTTATTTTCCTGTTGTATAAAACCCAACCTTGTAGCATTGCCAGATGTTCTATGAACGCGCAAATGTTAACATGGAATGGCATACTCCCCACGCCCTCCCTTAAAACAGCCTTGAAATGCAAAAGCTTTTATTACAGTAGAAACGATCTGGATTATGGGGCTGTACCTGAAAGAATGAGCAAAAAAATCCTCCCGAGAGAGTCTCTGGGGCAAATGGAGTATTAGCTCTGGTGGGAAACGCAGCAAAAGCACCGAAGAGTGCTTGCAGCATGTGTGCTTCCTTCCTCTACGTTTTGCTTTGTGTGAGATACAGCAGAGATCCCCAGGGACTGTCCAGCTTCAGAAGGGTCTAGTTCCGGTAACTTGAGTTTGGCCCATGACCGTTAAAGAGCAATCTCATCCAAGGCATATTTTCGTCCTTTTGAATGTTAAACTGCTGGTTTTAGAAAATCTTTTCTATTGAGAAGAACAGTTTCTATGGCCACGTGAAGGATGGCCGTTAAGTGGGAAAAACGGTAATGGTACGCAGAAAAAAATCAGAGGCGTGTCACCTTAAGCCCTTCACTGGCCTGTTCTCTGCTCTGGAGGCAATTCACACCGCTCTCTGTATCACTAGAGCCCAACTTTTCAAGAAGGAAGCAACTGACATTAAATTCCCTTAATTATTTCATTGCTATTCTAGCAGCCACACACTTTTTTGTCTCTTTTATTCTTTGCCTCTTGCACACAGCGTTAGTCAAGCCTGAGTCTTCACACTCGGTGTATGGGTATTCAGGTGAAGCCTGGTGCCCTGTGCTACACAGGTAGTCGGGTGGAATGACCCAGCATCTCTTTACTCTGATGTCTATGATGATGAAATATTTTCACATTATTCAAATCCAGGAGAGTGTAACAGTGTGCAGAGAAATCAAATACTTAAGTTACTGTCATCCATAAGGACAGAATACACTGGACTGTAGGAAAAAAAAAAATTGTCTACTACATTTTAAAGAGAAGGATTCTGAAATAAAATAGCTCCAGAAGAAAACCATAGAATTACTTATGGAACAGTCCTACTAAAATCTAATTAAGCTAAACTAAACAATGAACTAAAAATACTAAACCAGAGGTCTTATTTCAGTAGGGTATCATGCACATTAAGAAATACTAGATCACTAGTATCATTTGATGACAGATTAGCAAAAATGGAAACCTGTCAAGGATAGGAGCCTCATGTAACAAAAATATCACAAGCCTGGGATGACACTGCCCAAAGTTTTTATAATTCAGAGCTACTTTACTGCCTCTGGGATGTACAAGTTTGTCTGTACAGAGAGCCATAAAAGTGAAAAAATCTCTGAGGAATCTGAAATCTCACAATTTATGACGCTAAGGTTATAGAAACAGTTTGGAAACCAAGTGAAAGAAAACAGTCTAAAATACAAAATCATATCTGCTGTTAAGCTGATTTATTATTAAGCATGCTTGTACTATCATCATCATTAACCAAGGGAGAATCACATTTCAGGGGAATGCGACACACACACAAAAAAAGGCAAGTCTTTGTCAACCTCAGTAGAGGGGAAAAAAATTATCTAACCATGAAAAGAGGAAGCTTCTGTGCCTGATTGTTTTTCACACATGGGAAGGAAGGAGTCACCCGAGGTGTGTCGCTTAAAGGAGTTAATGCAGTTACTTGGGGTAACTGGAGTTCCTTGGACTTACTGGAACTTAGGTTGAAAACACAAAACACATCCAGAAACACATGAAGATAACAAATAGTTACATTTTTTCATATTTAAAGAATGTTAAAAAAATAGACTGGTTGCTTGGTTGCTTTTTATAACAAAACCAAAAGTAACTACAATAGGAAATCATCAAATCCATACTGAAATTTAATGTAAACTTTTTGTAGGTGTACCTCTTGGAGGCCACATGCATTGTAAAACATAAGCATAACGTGTTTTATCTCCACATTTAGTTGAAAAACCACTTGTTAATGACCTTCTTAAAGTAAATGCACATGCACACATACACTCTTGAAGAAACTTCAGTCGTCATTCCACAAGGAGTGTATTCTGCAGCTACCGCAGAGTGGAATATATTTGGAAAGCCTCCAATACTGAACCTTTTACTAAAAAGCCACTTAAACCCATGACTCATTTCTTTCAATTTGAGAACAGTATCCCCACAGAACATATCCAGTTAGAAGAATACAGAGGTTCTTGGTGGTTTTAAAAGGCAAGAACATACATTATTTGAGAGGTTTGATACAATACTTTAATATTCCAATACATGACGTGACCCTATCTTAGTCACAAAAACACCAAAAATGATCATTTCAGGTAGCTAGGAGTTCAGACATCAACTAAGAACTGCTTTAAGAATTTTAGGGAGGTTTTGATTAATTTGCAGGCCAAAATGAGGTCTGGGACTCTTCTGTGCTAGATACTACATGCACAGCAGTCCAACAGCAGGGAAGCAAAGACACACTGAGGGGAAGTGATTTAGCTTTCTGCCATCCAGAAAGTCAGTACAAAAAAAAGCGTCAATCCCCAATTTCTATTTTGGACTTGGGGAATAAAGAGCTGACAACTAGGGGCAATCTTTAACGTGGGTTTGTCTATATTCTTGTGAAATAACTGTTCAAAAGGCCCGACTTAATTTTATTACCTCGATGTTTGTGTTTCTGTTTAAGATCCTGCAAAGCTTAAGCTCAATCCACATTTCTTGCACAGATCATCTGAAGTAGTTTTGCAGCCAGCTGGCAGTAATGAATGTTAAGGCATGCTTCAATAAACCTGACAGACACAAAGTACTCCGCTTACCTCCATGAGGAAAAAACTGTGCGTAGATCTGTTTGAATGTCTCTTCATTAACAACCCCACTAGGACATTCCTGTTGGAAAACCAAAAAAGAAAGAAAGAAAAAAAAAGTCAAGGAAAAACCCCAGGTCTGTAAAGGTTCATTTGCAAAACTCTACAAGCCCAAAGAGAGCAGTTAAACAAATCACATTCCTGTTCTCACAGTGCTCTGGATGCACAAACTGTGCAGCTGAAGAAATTAAAATAATTCAGACTGCAATTTCATCTTAAGCATCTCATAGACTTGGTTCACCATTATTAACATTTCTAACTGTTTTCAGCACCGTTTAATCGCTGTTTTATAGGATGACCTAGACAGGCAGCTCGTGCCTTCTGTCGTATGAAGCTTTCATCTAATCATTGCAAATAATGTTAGTGCCAGCTAACACTTCCCTGTCCGATGCCTCCACATATATGAATTCATTAATCCTCAGCAGAAGACTGTAGCCAGATACCTGACGCCAGCTCCATGGAGGCTAATGGTACATACTATGCTCATAAGTCCTTACAAACAAGCGTTAGTATTAGGCTGAAAAAGATTAGATCATTTGTAACCTGTTTATCCGCTCAGTCTTCTGTAAACTTCTGAGAAGCCAGACTGTGCCCATGCAAATTTTCTAACCTGGCAACCTGTGGGGTTATTTTCTTTTTAAGCTCTGGTACTAGAATGTAAGGCATTTCATTTCACTTTTGGCTGCTTCAAATAAGGGCAAACATTTAGGAAGAGGGTGGCAGATTTTCTGCCCTGAAGTTCCTGACCTACTAACTAGCCCCCCAGGGCGGCATTGAGGAAGGGAAAAGGGGATCCCTGCCTGGAGGGCTGGCACTTGCTCTGCTACAGCCGAGCAAAATCCAAGCCGTTATGGTAGTTTGGGGTAGGAGGTGCTCCCTGGGCATGTTTGCAGAGTCTGGACAGCACCCGTGAAAAGGGAGGTATGGCAGGTATGAGGAGCTGGGCCCCCAGGTGCTTTACCCTCTAAGTGATATCTGAACTGAGGTCCTTACCCGGCAGGATGCGGGACCACAGGCAACGGAAGAGACTGGTGCAAAACGGCACAAGAACTGTCTCCGTTTTGTGAATCCTGTTCCTTACTCTCAACTCGTTTTTTAAAACTTAAATTACTTGGACAATTCAAGTAAAATTCAAGAGCAAATTTAGCTTAACTATGGTGCTTTACCACCCCCCCAACAGCTCAGTGCTGTTACAACACACGTTCATGTACCACAGAGAGCCTCAGGCACTGCCATCTGACTATGTGAAGTTTTCAATTATATAGAATATTTCCCAGCTGATGACACTCTTCCTCACGGATTTGCCTATCAACCGATTTTGAAAACTAAACTAGAGCAAAACAATAAAATAACCATGGCACTGACTGATCCTTTTTCTCAGAGCACAGGATTATAGATACAGAGAAGTCAGCTTTCTCCCACGCTCAGAAATAACAGCTGGCAGAGACCCTGCGGGTCTGTCCCCACTCACAGCGATTTAAATTCCTCAGCCCCGGTTGAGGCAGTGTGTCACATGGAGGGAAGAGGGAGCAGGAGCACTGCCACTCCTGCTAGGACAGGCTGAAGATAGATTATCTGAGTAGGTTAACTCAGAATCTCTCACGAAACTGGTGCATCTATCTTGGTTTGATGCTTATGATTAAGCTGAAGGCCAGATTTGGGATCAAGAAAGTTCATCAGTTACTGGCATTATACTCACTCCATGCTTTCTTCTTTCTGTGTCACACTATGATTGCTGTCCCATTTTAATACACGTCCTTCAGCAACGAGTTTAACAGATCTATAACCCTTTGCGCAAGGAATCACCAGCTTTCAATTTTTGGAACCTGACTCCTACTACCTTGCCTGATAGCCCTGAATTCCTGTATAGAGAGAGCAAACAGTTGATCCCGACGCTTTTTCTACCTGCCACTTGTGATTTCGTAGATCTTCCCTTCATTACCTCTTTTCCAGGCTTAAGCATCCCACCCTGAGAAGCACAGAAGGCGCTGAGCATCCTTTGACCATCCCTTCCCTGCATCTTTCTATTTTCACTGTACCCTTTTTGAAACTGCAGCCCAGGAGTGCAAGCCACGTTCAAGATGCCAGCACACCATTCATTTGTCCTGCGGCATCATGGTGTTCTCTCCCTGTTCCTCTGTTCTTTTCCTAATAAATCCTAATTGGAATTATTGGAGAAATGGGATGGAAACTGTTTTTCAGATCTTTTCAATAATGCTAAGGCTAATCCGGTCTATTGGCTAACCCTGGCTAGTTTTCAGGTAGCATATCATATTTTCCTCCTGGACTTATCTTCTAAAGTAACAGAAATTCATTTAAGGGTTCATTCTTCTGCACTAACACATCTAGGAGGGCCACGCCTCTGTGCAGATTGAGATGATGAGGCAGCACAAGCAAGCTTGGGAATGAACAGGAATGAGTTTGAAAGCGCACAGAGCTGCACAGCCTTTATGTCCAAACACACTACCGCCACGTTATATTACCTGGAATATGCCTGCTACATCAGCCGGTGCTGTTGGGGTGGAAATCCCCCTAATCTCCCTCTAATTCTGTGCTTGGCCTGGACTTCGTTAAGGAGCAGGCTTGGGAGCGTGCATCATGGCCCTAGGTGGGTTTGCAAAGCAGGGCAGAAGCCAGTACCGCTCTAGTCACTCACTGCTGGCAGCCTGGAGCTGCCATAGATGCATACACTCACTGTGTGTTACGCCCCACTCTGCAGATCCAAGACAGACAAATGCTTATTCTGGTAACATTACAGGTTGCTGAATTTGAGATGAGTAAACTTAGGAAGTCTAAGAAAATTCCTTTGAATTGGTGACACAAAAAGCTGGAGGAAGATTCAGGTCTATGACTTATTTATTGATGAGTTCTTTAGATACCTTTTAAGAACAAAAAGGACTTTGACAAGAAATTCTTCCACCATGAAAAGCCCATAAAGGAAAAAAGGCATTTTTTTTTTTTTTTTCAAGCCTCTGATCTGCCAGCATCACCTGCAACTGATGTGCATTCACTAACCATGGAAAAGGACAGAATGAACAAGAGAAATCACTTTATCCTGTGCAAGTCACAGGAGAGCAAGGAGGGGTACTTCAGGTGACATCAGAGGCAGTTCCTTAATCACATACCTGTTTGCTACTGAAATTAGGGTGATTAGATGGGAGTTCCTTCCTCCAATGCAGAAGAAATCCTGCTGTCTTCTACCCGCTGTTTGGGTAGAAAACCATCAGTGATTTGGGACAGATTTGAGCTAAATAAAGGATAATTGGTTGCTTGAAAAGCCCTGAAATTATCTTTTACTCTGTGTCTCATGTCCTGACAACTGTCCTTCCACTGGTTATGTTTAAGTGTCCCAAATAAAACCCAAACCCGGCACTGTGGTCTTGACCTCGCCAGGGCCACCCCTTCTCCAGCATCAGTGGTCAAGGCTTGTTCCACAGCAAGGGGATGAAAAGACCGACTGGACTATCTAAAGCCAGCGGCTGCAGGACCAGACCTTGGTTTTTCATTTACAGACAAAACTAACAAAACTTTCTAATTCTGTATGGCAACATTCCTGGTTAGATGAGTAGCCTCAAAACATTCCAAAGTTCCTAATAAAGCAGCCATTGCCTGGTTTCTTTGTCATGAGAAAAATGGTTACTTCTGCATCATTCGTGCTACTTCCAATAAGCTAGAAATCATTACAAGAATAATAATTAATAGAAGGTAATAGCTGCGATAAAAGTATTCTCCCAAAGTTCACGTTTCCTAAAGCTTGTAATTTAACGCACATTAAATAAATAATCTGATATTTATTTATGGTATCTTTTAATCATAGGTCAGACCAAGTACCCTATCAACAGCCACTCTTGGGTAGAAATTTCACTGGAGTGCTGCTGCTCCAAGACCCACACTGGGCCTTTGCAGAACTTCAGAGTATTTGACCAAATTGTCATTCTTTTAAAACCGAGCCTAGCACAGCACCTAACCACCCTTTCCAGCATAGTGCTACTGGCCAAACGCACTAAGTGAAGATGTCTTTCTTTCTCTCGTCTTGATAAATACAACTATTATCTTCACTAAGAACCGCCACTTCGCATGCTTTATAAAGACTGATCAATATTTTCGCTATACTCTCCACAACGCTGTATTAATAGCCCTTGTTTACTAAGAGCCCCAGCCCACCACTAGCAAGCCTGAGCATGAAGTTGAAGTCTGCGAAGGGCAGGCACAGAGGAGAGGCTGCTGCTGCAGGCACTCTCCTCGCAGAGGCAGTCTCCTGTAGCAGTTTTGGCCATCGTGCCTGATTAAATTTTCTGAATTTCCACATGATCCTTATTGCTTCTGATGGTCCATCTGGAAGCCAAATGAAAGTTTGCATCAAACCTCCAGGAGTGCTGGGGAGAGGCAGCGCTGACACCGATCAGCCTGTTTAGCTCGCTGTAACCGGATTGCTTTCAGACACATACGCTAGTACCAATTCATTTGCACTTAATTGATCACAATTTTGTTTTTATAAGAGTCAAATAATGCTCAAGAGGCCTCATTAGTGCTACAGTACGACTTAATACAGCTGACTCAAAAGAAATCTGTCTTGTGAAAAGGAGCAGGTAAGCTCAGTGCCGGTTTAAATTCCACTGAAGACAAAGGTTTACTCATTCAAGAAAAATTTCTCGGCAGGATGAAAAAGCACAGTCCTTCACCATCACATTCGTAAGGCCTTCCTTCGATGGCAGGGGGATAGATGTCAGGTAAACACCTCTCACTTCTTTAACCTATGAATTCTTTTAAAATGTCCAACAAGAATAGTGAACATTTTTTTGTATTGTTGTCAAGCACAGAAACAACCCCTCATTTTCAAAGAGCTAACTATCGAGCACTGGCATTGACAGCATGACTCACGTACGATTCTACCCTCTCAGACTTCTTTTAAAATACTAAACCACAAAGGACCTGAATCCACATTAAAAAAAAGCCAAAACCAAAAAGAAAATCAAACAAAAGTTGCACTTACTGTTCTTTCTTCTGCTGGAATCAGAAATTAACTTCACTGATTGCTTTCAAAGCTGTGCAATGTGGACAAGCAGGGAGCAGCAGCAGAACTGAAGTGGGGCTACACATAACCTGCCCATCAGACTGTTCTCAGCTAACTTGGTCAGGACATGAAAAGGAATACTCGGGGGGGTCACAGTTTGCTAAACTAGAGGTATTAAGTTAGCTGACCACAGACAGACTCTAACGTATTCTCCTTTAGGTTCCACAATCCAGATTTGCATCTTCAAGCATTCACACCCCCGACATATTTTGTTGCTTTTACTATGTTCTCCCGGTTTGGAGATATTTTTGGGATTATTAAAGTATCAGAACATTTCTACCTTGCTCATACTGCTTGCTTTCGTCTCCAAACCCCTGATTTGTTACAGATGATTACATCTTGTACTACACTCCATTACAGATTTGCTAAAATATTCACACTAAAGAAAGGCGAGAATGGCTCCAACAGCCCCTCACTGATTTGGGTTGTCTGTTTTCTGATTTAGTATTAGAAAATTGTCCCTTGCAGCTAACAACCATTTCCCCTAACAGCACAGAACGCCCCCGACTCGAGCAAAAAATCCCATAAAAATCCCACTCCTTTTAAATCCATGCACTCAATTCCAAAGAATGTAAGTCATTAGAAACATGGTCTAAATGGGAGGTATTGAATTACTGAGCTCAAACCTCTGTCATTGTTGGTCACTTTATTAGTCATCAATTTATCAATTTTAATCTTAAAAACAGTTTCTTGTTCTCCTCCCTCCCGTTCCATAGCTGTTCCCCAAACTTCACTCCTCTGGGGAGTGGAAACTTTCTTCTAATTCCACCCTATGCCTATTCATGGCCATTCTGTTCCGGTGCTGATATTGCCTTTCAGCTCAAACAATTCTCTCTCCTGATGTATTATAGACAGAAAGTATCACATGTTATGTTGTTAAGCTAAACCAAGGCAAGATGAACCAGCGGTTCTGCTGGTTTTTGCCATCTCTGTTACCTTGCTTTTGCAGAACCACAGCCAAAGCAATCAGGCCAAATGCCTTGTGTTATTCTGGCTCCAGCCTGACAACAGCTAATTCCAAGGCGCAAACCAGACTATTCCACACAATGCAGAATGCACCTTGGGGACAGAGATAGCTGCTAAGATAGAAGTGAACTTTTGGTCCTAGCATCAAGAGATGTTGGATGACAGGACCCTTCCACAACTTGAAAAGAAAGCTGAAGGCAAAGAGAGAGGGGACTTTTGGCCAGGCAGCGAGGGCACTGGCCTTGTTAGCGTGCTCTGCTTCTCTGGAGTGGCAAAGGATTTGAATTTGGTGGAAGCCTTCATCAGCCTGGTGCAGAAACACCAGACCTGGCCAGTGACACACTGGGAAGAGACTGGGAAGGTTTGGAGGGAGCGGGGAAACAGACTTCAGAGATGAAGAAAGAGCAGGAATAAAAGTACTGAGAATTAGGACCCTGGTCAGCCGGGGCACTAGACCGGAGGCTACCCCAGGCCGCGCTGAACTGCCTTTAGCTGAACACCATCCATGTTCATGAACATCCAACCTGCAGCTCCTGTGACTGCGGCCAGGCTGAGCAGGGCTTCCTTCTCTCCGTGTCCATTACAAGTGCCTTTTACAAGGGCCATTACAATGGCCCCGTGATAATCCAGGTGTTGCCTCATGATTAAACAGGACCCGTGCGATCACTGAGAACAAGCAGTAAGTACAAGCCAGAGAGAGGAAAATGACTGTATTCCCACAGGGATTTTGAATCTCCAGATGGCACTGTAACATCATCCCAAAAAGCAGACGGTTTGGTACAATAGCAAATATGGTAACAGCTGAGTCAGTTTGCCTGCTGTGCATAATTACTCATCCCATTGAAACCATGATTTAAAGGCTACAAATGCTAAAGCTGGCCTTTCGCTTCAATTTAAACCTTAGATATTAAAGCTTCCTGCACATTATGTGCATAGCGGCTGGAGGAAAACAGACTGCTTTGTCCTAACAACCTGATATAAAGCAAGATCTTGCCAGCACTGCCAATTAATACCAACACTTTCAGTGAGGTCTTAGAAAAGGATTTAGGTCACAAGTTAAATGCACTTGTCTATCATTATTCTTGCCCTGGGAGGTAATGCCTCTGTACTGCAAAGCGATAGCAAAATGTCAGATGTGCTGAGAGAGTTGCAAGGCTGCCTCTCTGTTTTGCACCGTAGCTGCTGGCACAGCCAGCTCCTCCTCTCAGCATGGAGCAGTGCTCTCCCACGCAGGATTCCCACCAAACGCAGCAATACAGAAGGCCTTTCAGAGATCTTGGCAAAACACAGCGGTTAAGAACTCTCTGAGTTTAGTCTCCCACTGGAGGTAGTCATGTCATATTCTACTGTACATTAACTTGTCAAGCTCTGTCTCAAAAGCCGTATGATTTCTTGCTGATTGCCCGAAGCATGAAGAGGTTTCAGAATATCAGCCATCAGCGGTTAGAAAACTTCACACATGAAATGACCTCCTACGTGCAGCAAAGGCTGTGCAAATACAACACGTGCACCGAACAGAAAAATATAGAAAGCTGAGCTATGCCTTGGCCTGCTCAGGTGAGCGGTGAAATAAAGGATGAAACCACCAGACTCCTTGGAGAAGTCAAGTGTACGTTGGAGATGTGATTCAATCAAGTTCCAAGAATCTGTCAAAAAGAAAGGCCCTTCTCAATGTCCAGCAGGTTTCCCTCAACACTGCCTGTATTTAAGGTAGCTCAGCTTTCTTGTGGCCAGTTTTTACCCAATAGACTTGACTTTAGCTTTCCAAGAAATTTCAGCATTTCACTGTGACAGTAGCTGAAATGCTGGAGCTGTCCTGCAAGACAACTTAAAAATCACACCATGTTTATTGAGCTAGCTTGATACTGATCTATTAATCATCATAAAAATATCAGCTGGCACAAACCACCTGGGTGACTAAATCCAGACCCTCAGGCAACCATGTAATGAGTATTCATTCTTCAAGGTCCATAAAACATCTGCTGCATGTAGCCTCAGAATTCCCTATCTGTTTCTATTTATTATGATGAGTCCCCAAGAGGCAGCAGCAGGCGACCTAGAAGCTGAGGCTCACGGAGCCGCAGACTCCCTGCCACCAGGGCCAGTATGGCTGGAACGGTGGTTCACAAGGACGAGCACGGTGCCGTTCGGTGCACGTCGTCATGCCAGCTGGCAGGTTTCCTGCTTTCACCTAAACCAGTAGCCTCTCTCTTGTCTCCTCAGTCTTGATACCCGTTTACTTTTGATTTCTTTTTGGTTCCTGCCACTCCAGCCTTATTCCCTACTTACGCGGGACCTTATAGTCCTAATGCGCTCTAATAATGTCCTACTACAAGAGCAAGATTTCTCCAGCTAGAGAAAGGATTAAAAAAACCATCCTGGGCAGCTAATCACAAGCAAACAGTGCCACTCATATTTGAACGTGGGGAGCTGACAGCAAGAGTTAAATAAGTAACCATAAAAACATTTTCAGGTTATCTTGAAGTACTGGCACAGTTGAGGAAATTGCAGTGTGCTTACTGACATTTGGGGAACAAATTTAATGAGAATATTATGTGCTGAATATTCACCCAAACCCAGTTTTAGGCAGATTATGGTGTCATAAATATTAGATGGAGAGGCAGATTGTGCTCATTTTTGCTGTGGTAGGGGAGATCTAGCACAAACCTCCTAATGTTTAGCAGGGGAATGATACAAAATGCAGCTGAGCAGTTGAGGCTGGTGGGGACGTACATACTAGACTCGGTATAGTTCTTACATTTTTAAATCCTCTGTAAAGCACCTGAAGTTCTCTTTTAGTGAAATTGGTTTGTGCTTCAAGCTGTTCCAGTCCTTCGGGTCTATGGCACACCGTAGTCATTTCTAATTCATCTTCAATTTTATCTGAAAGAGAAGACAGGAAAATATTTATTTTGGTGGTTACCTTTGCCCTATTAACATGATGGATAGGACAGACTGGATTTCAAGAGCAACAGAGAAAAAAGAAACCAACAACAGAACTGATCGGTATAACTGTTTTCAACCTCTTGAAAGCAAAATAAAAGCCATATGAGTAAAGCAATAGCTCACATTTCTTACTGGGCTGCCAATTAGCTCCCCATTCACAAAGCCAAAACTGGTGGTGAGAACAGAAGGGCAGGCAGCAAATATGTTGCTCCAAAAGGCAACACCACATATTTCTTATCTAAATATTGAAACAGCGCTGAGGAGTAGGCCTTTCAAAGTACTAGCTTTAAAAAAACAGCTGTGCAAATATAAGTGAGAGAGCAGACATGCTTAAGCATATTAGGCAGCGACATTATACTGAGGGTAAACAGTGAGGGCAACTCTGCTGTGTGCTAACCAAAAAGCTTGCTACAGAGACACTAAAGGTCACTTTAATCCTAGGAGAAATTCAAATGATGTCCACAGTTGCTGAATCTGTAATGAATCCAGCCTGCATTTACATGGACTTTTTGGGGAAACAGATACGCAATGAAAAATACTTATGTGCATTTTTTTCAAGAGATCACTCTCCCACAAGGAAGAAAAATATTCGAGACATATCACATCTTGTATTACCATAATCTCACCTCTTTTTTGATTCATGTTTTTACCTGTCGGGCCCGTTTCCCCCAGCAGTGTAGGTAACACCCAAATATATACAGATGCTTAGTGTAAGTCAATTTGAGAGTCTTTAAACTTCACGGACCAGAAGGAGGTTTCAGCTGACATGAAAATCCCATCTACACCCAAAAGTTGCTTGGCATAAACGCTAACGTTCCCCTTATTATCAAAGCCGCACAACTTTTGCCCTATAAAAATTTTTTAAGTTATTGGGCTCAAGTATAATATAGTAATTCCTGCTGAAAGACAAGGATTTCACAAGAAATGTGCAAGGAAATGGAGTCACTGTGAACAGAGGAAAGGCATGAATTCAGAGCAGACTGGCTCAGTGAAAGAACAGATCAGAATAAAGTTATCTTTTCATAAGTTAATTAATTCTGTACATATATACGAATGTTATTAAGGGAAGACA
Source organism: Fregata magnificens (assembly GCA_013389945.1). Classification (NCBI taxonomy): domain Eukaryota; kingdom Metazoa; phylum Chordata; class Aves; order Suliformes; family Fregatidae; genus Fregata; species Fregata magnificens. The sequence continues at coordinate 118,850 of WAAD01031042.1, forward strand.
CATATAAGTGAGTGATAATTGTTAATTAACATTGGTTCATTGTTTCAGTATTAAGAAATCAGTTTGAAATATTGCTGAATTCAGGATGAGCCATCCTCCTAATCCTCTCTGGAGTTTTCAGTCAGCATTTATGGGGCTTGAGCAGTCTACACACATGCCTAAATATGTGCTCAAGGTCCCTTGCACAGCAAGGGAATAAAGGTAAGAGACTGTAATAGCATGGGACAGAAGGAGAGTATCACAACCATTTACGGTGCAGAAAATATTACTGGACGCCGGCAAGTGGCCAGAAGAGGCCTGAAGGAGACACCTTCTCCGCACAAAGGGAAAACAAAGAGCTTAGAAAGTATAGCTCCTGTTAGAAGAAGGGGGATGGAAAAGGGTGTCTGGTACAGGAGAAAGAACAAATAATGTGAAATAAGGGGGAAAAGCCATTTTCTTTGAAAGAGAACACATGCCACGAAGTGAAGCAATGCAGAAGAAGCCGTAGAGAGAGAAAAAAGTGGGGAAGAAATTCCTTAAAATGAGGGAGGGGGAATGAGTGGTTAGGAAAAGGAGAGGAAATCCATTTAGAAGGGAGCCAGGTTAGGGAGACTCATCACTAATCCATACATTGTATAAGAAATACCTTTTTGTTTCCCTTCGGTTAACCATAAGTTACCTAAAACCCTTTACAAAATGCACGTAACCCCAGACTCCTTCCCCTGCATTTCCCTGCTGTCCCCCGATGCAGTAAGCAGTTTACACACGACCTTGACAGTTGTTTCGATTTTCCATAGGAAGCCATGCATTTTGTGCTGTGCAGTATATAAGCAAGTTAGGCTCTGAGCCTTTCTCCGCTCTGTAACCAGTTAAACATGCCCAGCTTTTCACTGACATTTCCTATTCGATTGAGTCACTCGAAAGTTATTTAGAACTTCAGTCAATGTAAAGTATAAGTGTAAAATACTGTCCATCTAGACTTTATATCCTATAATATACAACTGAGAGAGAAAAAAAAAAAAATCTGTGCAACTTCATGTAAGTGATGAGGCTAGTGCGGGAAGCCAGCCTGTTGGATTACTCTCATATTTGGTTTTATTTACATTCCTACAATGTGGCTGTTCACATGGTTTCTACAGAGGCAGAAAAGATCCAGCTGAGAAAAGCCACACTCTTTGCAAAAGCATTTTGATACGACTGATTTTTTTGTGGGTATTTTATTTGCCATATACTTCTTAAGCAACCAGTTTTCCAAAACACTTACTGGAATTTGTGTTAGTGTTCTAAACCCCAAGTAATTAAAGGAAAAAGTCTCGCTCATGGAAAACTTGCTCTATAGCTCCATGAGAGCTTTAAACAAAATCTGCAAAATTACAGTGCAAAACTCTTCGTTCTTTGGCTTATCCAGATGTCCTTTATATGAGCAGACCCAAAATTAGGGTCTTGGAATTATTTTTTCAAAACATTCTTGAATAAAATATTACTTGGTGAACATTGTAATTTAATAACGACATATTGTCTTTTGACAATACTAGCCTCATTCAGTGAATCATGATTTCAAAAGAGTGCAATTCATCTTCTTCAGCTTGTCCTGCAAGAATATGTTTTTCCAACAATCAGTTCATGAGCTTTGGTCCCACAGGGCAGATATTTCTATGTTAAAAATAAGCCAGATTATTGTTGTAGATTTGATTCTATTTCCCATGCTGAGAAATGTGGCTCTTTGCTTTATAACAAGCTGCAGAAAGGAAATTATGAAAAATTCATCCCTTTCTAAGGGACACTCTATTTTTTCCTTCCGTTCTCTGTTCCAGAACCAGCATTAATCTCTGCCTCTGAAGTGGATCTGATGGTTCCCTGTGGCTTAATCCTTTCATCTGCTTCCTCTTCCTTTCCCAAGGGAAATATTTTGAAACTTTGCAAGAAAATTTGTGAAGCTTTAGATCTGGCCAAGGGGGCACTCAAAATGACACCAGACCAACAATTTTCCAGTAAACACACTCTAAAAATGGTAGAAATTGTTCCTTCAGTGGAACATGCCCCGACGCAACAGAGCAGTCCTGGGCATTTCTTGGAGCCTCGCTGCAGAAAATAATACAAGAAAGACTTATTAGGCCATTTTGTCTATCTCTAGCCAACAAAGAGCTATTTTCTGTGGTGTTTCACAATAATATCTGTTTTAAAAGATAAAACTTATTTTAGGAGTAACTACTTCACATTAACAGGCCCCACAGATCAAACGTTCCCTCCTTTGTGTTCATCAGATATTTACATTTAAACTTTTCTCAGTTGTTATCCCATATTCAAAGATTTCCCTTCAGCAACACCTCTGTTCATCCCTCCTCCCTTCCTGGTGAGAGCCTGCAGTGGCCATAGCACAGACCTCAGAGCGGGGGGACCTGTAGCTGGAGACCCAAGGACACAAACTGCTCCTCTGTTCAAATCTACCGTTTCCAACTCAACAGTGTCCGTGTCGTCCCCATCCCCCCCCAAGACTTTGTTTGTCATTATTTGTTTCCTTTCAGTGTTCTCTCTTAAGTCAGCTCTTTTAAACCTTTTTCTTCCATTCTCTGGCACCCTATAAATTAACCGCAGTAACCTCAGTGGCAAAAAAGGAGATTGTCACTTCCTCACCTGCCCTTACCTTTTATCATAGATATTGTATTTCCTCTGGTTTCCATTTTCATTATCACACTGGCTCAGTCCCTCCCAGCTCTTCAGGGATGTCACTGTATGCAATACGAGCCCTTGCATTTATAAACACCGCAGTTGTGTTGCGCTTCATGGTGGTGAGTGCAAACAAAAGTGTATATATACACAGATACATGCATGCAAATTTAAAGTTTTATTAGGAAAGCATGATGTTAAGATATTTTATCTGATGTCACGTTCCTCCTCAGTTTTGCCTTGTTTACAGCTTTGGGAACACCCTGAGAGATTTGAGTGTGGGAAACAGGCACGCCACTGGTTTAAAGTTAATTTTCTTCTTCTTCAATTTGCAAGTGCACAAACAGACCTAGGGACTGATTGCAGACACTGCAAGGGGTGCGCTTGGTCACCTCCCCAGCTCAGGTGACACGTGTGACCAGCTGCAGCAGAGCTGAGATACAGCTGTTGCTCAGAGCATCCCTTCTGAGCTGGCAATAAGCCCTGCCCTGCTCGGTGGAGACACCCACCTCAGGGTCTGGGTACCATACAGCTGATTAGCAAGCACTGCACCTTAGCAAATAGGTCCAAATTTATTATTCTGGATATTCAAAGCACGATTTTTTTTTTGTTGAGTTATCTGTGCTTACCAATTAGGTGGACTCAGTAACTGAAGCAGGAGGTTTCTCCTGCTTGCAGGTACTGATAAATGAGAATTTTTTTTTTTTTTTTTTTTTTTTTTTTTTTTCCTTTTTAGCTCCAGCACTTGTTGAAATCATCCCCGGATGAATCCCTTCCACGCCAGATGGCTGCAGTGAGTTGTGTCCTGGGCTGAAGATCATGTGCACTGTTTAGCTGGAGCAGAACGTGCTTGTGCATTTGCTTAGCTGTTTTTCTTGCAATGTGTTTAAAACCGGAGGAATGGGAAGTAGCACTTTCTGATTTAGAATTTGCCTCTGGGCATATTTTTACGGCTGCTTTAATACCAGGATATGAAGTATCGGTCTGGTAGAAGCACCTGTGGTAATCTTACTCCAAAGTAGATCCAGGTTATAACAATTACCTAATTTTGCATTTTCATGCAAAACATCATCTCTATTTGCTTAGCCCATAGGATAAGCACATTTTGTATATCAGACAAAATAAATAGTGGTTTCACTTTACAAAGAAAAATAATCCTGACATACTGGCATGCACCTGCATATTTTATGGATTGTTGCTAATGAAAGATATTGTATTTCATTTCTCTGCTGCTTGCTCAAGAGCAGAGAATGAATTTTCATTAGAGTAGATCAATATTTTAAATGAATATACTTTGGAAATTACTTAACAAGGCTTGGTTTAGACATCCTTTCATATTTGTTCTAATTTCACCTTTTGTTATCTTTACAATTTGAAGATTTCCATGCTTAGACTGCCTGCAAACGGCCCTGTGTTTCACTGCTGGAAACTTTGCTGAACAGAATTTGCATTTCTCCAAGGGATAAACTGGAGTAATTTAAGCCTATTCATGTAAAAGCTGTCTTGTACATCTACATGCCTACGGACAAAATTGCTTCATCATTGAGGAAAACAGATTTTCAACCACAGCTGGGTACTTTTCTCCATCACAGAACCAGGCAGAGGGACTCGGTCCTTCCCTTACCCATGGTAAAGACAAGAAATCTATTGATTTTGAAGGAAAACCACCTGCTCCAACATTTCACTTTTCCAGATCTTTCCATTCCGTTGGACAGAGGCACATTTATCTGCCATGTTATGGAAAACATTGTTTCATTGTCAATTTATCTTAAAAATACACAGGTAACATAATGCACATCCAGGACAGCTACACGAACTAAGGCACTGCCCCAAACCCGTTCCTAAACGTCAGTGACCCGCCAGCACTACTGGCAGAGGGCAGACGATGTGCCACAGTCAGCACGGAAGTAGAGTCCTAAAATCCTGCGTTGACAGCACATCTTCTAGTATTCACTTTAGTGACCTATTTCCATACAAAACTACCTAATTAATATTCTTCAGATCCAACGATGCTTTTCGCAAAAGTGGAACAGATGACGTTGGTCACAGACAATGCCAAAGCTGTATTTGTGTGCTATAAAATAGGAAACAGTTGTGTGTTAGTTACCAGCGGCTTTCTCGGCTCCGGTTTTGAACAGCCATCGGGCCCAGATTTACTAACCTGCCCATCCTTCCTCTTGCCGGCAGCTGCCTCTACACAAGCAACATCTCGCACCAAAGCACAGGGTTGGTTTCGCTGGGCCAAACTCACTTGTGAAACACAAGAAACCTCAAACACCTTTCCCACAGCGGCCACCTAAACTACTGCAGCGTTTCCAGCCCTCCAACCTATGAGCCTGGCAAATGAGCTATAGTGATGCCTCATTATATTGTTAGGGCTGGCCAAGGACAACCCAAGGCCTAAACCATAGTTTAAAGGGAAGGTGTAAATGATGATTTAATAAAAATGCAAACGACCCTGCCCCCTGCTTCCAATGGCTGCAAGGTGAAACTCTGTAACGGCAGGCTCCATGGCTAACGGGAGGATTTTGAAAACATGTTGCTTATAATAAATTCACTTTTTGTTAAAGAAAAAAAATCAAGATGTAAAAAGCTAATATGCCCAGTGTTAATTGTAAAACTGACAAGTGTTAGATGAAATGGGTAATTTTACAAATACAGCAGAAGAGGATTAAATTATGTGCAAGAATTATTAGACTGCATCTTGTTTTTATTAAAAAAACATTAGCTATATTTCAGGAGCAAGGACCCGAAGAAAAAATTAACTCTAGTTTATCCACGACATCTTTGAAATTAATCTCCAGACAGAATACTTGCTTGGCCAGATCTCATAGGAAATAGATCCTGCCCGTGGGAAACCAATTGCAAATATTTGAAAATTTCATGAAGAGAAATAACTAAAGGCCTGAGTCCATAAATGCTCATTACAGCAGAAAGTTATGGGAATGGGAGCCAGGCGAGAGCTGTATTATTGATGCAGACCCCGTGCATTGGCTTCAGCGTTCCCTCCACTGGTGTAAGCAGGAGCCATAGGAAACAGTGTTTTTGTGAAGTCCTTTGAGCTCTGTGGTTCCAGACCCCTGGGGCAAAGCAGCTACCAAGTACAGCTCCACTACCTGGAGCAGTCAAAATATTTCTGTGCATTTCCATGTGCTTCCACCAAGACGAAATCTAAGTGGTAGCCTTGAAGCGACCCTACCCGGCAACTACAAATCAACAAGACTAACAGCAGCGGATTACGAGAATCCTGTGGGCTTGTTCCCACTGACGTTCCCAGAACGACAGCTCAGGTAGAACTTAAAAACAGGTATCTGCACATCTATGAATCCTAAAAAAGGGTTAACTAAAATCGGCTCATGGCAAACATCAATTAAAAAAATGGCACTAAGATACCTACTGAAGTATCAAATATTAAACATATTTAATTGAACTTGAAGAGTCCTTTATTAATAAATTATTATTATTATTATTATTATTAGTGGAATTGTCCGGCTGGAGGGATCACCTTCCAAACCAAAGGGACTCTCCAGCCAATAAAACAAAAAGGAATTGATGTCTCCTTATCCGCTCCCTTTTCCTGAAATGATTCTTTGACTCTTTCAGCTCCATTTTCACCACTAAATCTGCGACATCAAATTCATTACACAAATGGTCAAGCTTAACAAGGGTGTTCTGCCTGTGTGAACCTGGCCCACCACCAGCTGCAGAGAAAAGCTACAAGAACACCCAACGCTGAATAAAATTCTGAGATTAAAATAATATAATAGAATTTCAATATTTCTCGGTTAATCTTTGCAACGATCTATGCAAAATGTCATATACAAATACTTTCTTCTGCCTCTGTGCTCCTTTAATTAGTTTCACGGTTGTACATAGGGAAACTAGAACAAGGTTATACTCTGAAAAGTATAAAGAGGTGCAGGAATAGCCTGAGGCCACGGGAACCTACAAAATATCTTTCTGGCACACAGCTAACAGCAGGTAAAATTATTTGAACCTGAACTACACAATGTCAAATTTGACTTTAAATGTTTCTGCAGACACTTATTAAGTCTACTCATCATTAGAAATAGCATCGCTTTGGCCATTCCCAGCGTAGGAGACAGCAGGGTGTCCTTCCAGTGCACTGGACCTTACTTGGGACAGCATCTTCTGTTCTGTTTTCCTTGCACATTCCCACCTGTCTGTAGCGACATTTATAAGGGAAACTACTTGTCAAAACAGGTTGAAATGCACTGAAAGACTGCTGGATGCTTCTCTGCTTTTCCATGGGGATGCTGCAGAAAATGTGCTTTTGAGACAAGTGCTTTCCTCCAAGCAGCTGTTCAAAGGTGAATTTGCAAATGAACCTCACTAGAAGGGTTAGAAAATTGCTTCGCTGATGATTTCTGGAAAACTCCCACTGATACTATCTAAAAACTTCACATGGGGAGTACCTGAACTGCTAAGTACTTGACTTAGCATGTCATGCGATAGAGCACTGCACGAACAGAAGGACTTTGAGGTTGAGTGGAAGCTCAGCCTTCATCAGAGGGGACTCAGATGCTCCCTAGGCTGCAGCCGTACCCAGGAGCTGGGCAATTTTCAAGTACCTGTAATTTTGTTCACTGCCAGTGTGGAAATAAGCTCAGCCAGGAGGAACCTGTTTCCTGGCTTAAGAAAACTTTCGCTACAAAAAGTATATGACCAATAGAGTCAAACTGGTTTAAATTTTACCTCTCTGATACACGTAAAACCATCGGGCGGGGTCTAGAAAAAAGTAAGAAAAAAATTTAACAAAAAGAAAGTGACAACCATACACAACTTTGTCTTTTGTTAATTTTAAGGTGACATTGGATAGGTTCTGCAAGTGCCGTGGGGTCCCCTTTCCCGGTGACTGTAAGATTGTTTCCCGGTGTATTTTACGTGGTTTTTCTCTGAATTGCCTCTTTCCTTTACCCCAAGGGACAAGAGAGGAAGTCAGAGCTTGCTGTCCCCTGCATGAGCATGAAACACGGGGCAGCACGTGAAGGGAAGCATGCACGCAGTCATGCACCCATGCAAGCATCCATGCATACAGCAAGACAGCAATGCAGCAGTCATCCTAGCAACACTGATAAGGGATAAGGAGGACTTTGCATGCAATTTTTGAAGTCTGCTGAGGGGCAACAAGAGGCGCCCACAGCCTTCTGCTTCCTCTACCCAGCTTAGTGCTTTGACAGCTGTAGAAATAAAAATGATTAGTAAGAGTGAAGAAGTTTGAGGTGGTCTGGAAGACTCTAACTGGTGCTCTTTGCAGTCACTTCACTTGCAACATGGTTATTTTGTACTATCCTCACGTCCCCTGGGAAAAAATTTCATTAACATATTAGGTTAAGAATAAAAAAAAAAAGCAAAATTATTTTAAAGATAGGTATATGGCTTTTCATAGTATCAGTTTATGTGTTTTTTGGGGGTTTTTTGGGGGTTTTTTTTGGGTTTTTTAAACAGGAGAATTGGGTACACAATATGATCTGCAATAACCTTCAAAAGGCATAAGAGTTTTGGTCAGAATATTACTATCTGCGGCTCCCTGGCCTACCTCCAGCCCAGGCAGCTCCTACCCTCAGTCTGTCCGGCATCACCTATTTCCTTCATTTCCACATAGTCTGTGCTTCCAGCTGCCCAAACCTTCCTAAATGCCCTCTCACCACTCTGTCAGCTCTACAGTATCTCGCCTCCTGTTGCTGCTGCCTGGGAAGCACCGATGAGCCCACCTGGTTTCCTCTCACACACCAGCCAGCGCATTTTGTCCCGCAGACGGTGCATCTATATGCCCCCGATGGACACTAGGATCAAGCAGGCAGCAAAACTGAGCAATTCTCACTGCTATGTGTTTCTCTGTAGAGGGGGTTGCAGGAAAAGCAGTGTACGAAGACTGTCTAAGCTCACGCTGCACATGCTGCACCAGTCATTATTTTTCTATGGGTAGGCAGAGCCCCGAGACCTTGCTCTCCAGCTAAATCTTGCAGCAGCCCATCGCTGCAAAAACTCTGTGGTGCCCCTGAGCAAGCTGTGACCAACTCAGGGCTTGTAGCTGAAATCTTAAGGCTGAGAAATTCCACCATGAATTCTTTGAAGCCATTTAAACAAACATCATGCTCAATACTTTTCCCTTAAATAGAGGGGGAAAAAAAAAGTTCAGAAGTGAACGTGCATTTTCCTTCTGGCGTGTTAGAGGATGTGACTGACTTACATTGCAACAGCGTTAAGCTGTTGGAGGGGTTGAACCTCACTTCATTACTGTCACTCTGAGCTTTTACTGTTAGAAATTCAGCCTGCTCTTGATGGATCTTTGGGACGGGATGTTAAACGGGTGCAGGAATAGAGAGAATTTACTCTCCACTGGAGAGTTTACCAATGTATCTGGCTGCAGACAAAACTGGCAGAAGTAAATATCAGAGCGTGGCTTTCTAACAGCATCACCTACGTGCTGAGAAAATGCCTGGTCAGATAGTACTGCTGTTGCCGTGCTTGGCCTCGCTAACTCTGGCTCAGTTGTTCTCAACCTGAGAAAAGAACAAGTCAAGGAAAAACCAAGATCAACACAAGAAAACCACAGCAGATGCTCCAGCTGGCTGCCGCAGTGCAAGAGCGATGGTGATACCGAGGGCGATCACATGAGATGATCAATAACAGAATCGAATCCTGAATGACCGACTGCTCACACAGGGATATCATTCATAGATTAGCGACTACAGAAACCTCCACACTTTCCCTTTTTAACTGAAATTTCAAGAATACTTCCAAGAAAAGCTGGTTTCAACAGCAAAGAGCCTACAACAAACCGTGGACTTAAATTGTATACACAGAGCACAACACATACTAGAGACAAAGCAGTACATGCTAGGACCTTAACTGAAAGCATATAAAAACAGTCAGTAAAATTTAATAAACTCCGCTGTACCACATGCACTGTAATCACAAGACTTTTTAACCTTCTCGATCCACCAAGATAGGTTAGCAATAAATAAAGAGAATGAGCAGGTTGCTTAAAGAGGCTGTGAATCTCTGCTGAAGCAAAAGGTGTTGAACCATGAGCCGTGAAATCACCCACTGCCAGGGAAATCCCACTTTGCGGGGTAGCCTGAGGACAGGAAAGAAAAATCTCCCACTCCAGGTCTGATAAGCATAATTCTAAATTTTCATATTAACACTAGCGGCAAACTAATTTCCCTTGACAAGAACAAAGAAATGTAAATGTAGTCATTAGAGAAAGCATGATAATAGTGTCCTGATTTAGTAAGGGTGAAATCAATGAATAAAAAGAGCTAGAGTACATGGAGAGGTCCCACTGTAAATACTGGGCTTAAAAACATGAAGATGCAAAGATGATTAACAGGTAACAGGAAGACAACAGATGTGCTGCAAAAAAAGAGAAAGATGATCTATTTTTTCTGTATTGGGCAACCTTGTGGGTTATCAAAACTTCGGACTGTAGGTAATACCTTCTGGGTATAAACAATGTTTTCTCTTCCTCTTTACAGAGACAGGAAAAATGCCCTTAAAAAGAGAAATAGAAAAAAGCTTCTTGTATCAATACATTTTTCTTCATTGTACGAAAAACTTCACAGAGTCAGCTTTCAATGGTTCAATTAAAAATTAATTCCCTTCCAGATTATTAAAATTAGAACTAAGTTTTTGGTTCACAGGCTACATTTTTTATTTAACACTGAATTGTTCTTTTTTGAAAAATGGCACTTTTCAATAAGCTCAACAGAAAAATTCTTAATCATCATCTCAAATTCATATGCTTATGTCTACTTAGCATATTGAATAGCACAAATAGGAGAAACTATGATGTTGCTACCACCGCTCATAAAACCTCCTCCTAAAACATGCAGAAGCCATTACCGAGGACTTGATTATTTGTAGTCTCTTCCCAGAGGAGTCTCATGATTTTTTTTTTTTCCCTAACCCCCCAAGGTTATGGATTACTGTCTGGGCAGCAAAACAGAGCAATTTCTGAGCAACTATGGATCAATGAAAAGGAAAAGAAATTGGCAGAAGCTTGGTTCATCATTTTTGAGGATTATTTCTAACATGCTAGTTATTGGTTTACAAACGGCAAGTAATGCCATAAGCAAACTGTCAGGGCTGTGCCTGTGGAATGGGGCTGCCCACCCCCACCAGACCAGGGCGAGCTGCAACAGAGCTCACAGAATCAGAGAATCTCCTGAGTCGGAAGGGACCCGCAAGGATCATCGAGTCCAACTCCTGACTCTCTATAGGACAGCCTCAAAATTCACACTATGTGTTTGAGAGCATTGCCCAAACGCTCCTTGAATGTTGTCAGGCTCGGCGCCGTGACTGCCTCCCTGGGGAGCCTGTTCCAGTGCTCCACCACCCTCCGGGTGAAGAACCTTTTCCTAATGTCCAACCTAGTAGTAGGGAACCCAATACAAGACTCTACTTAAACCATATAAATCCAGTTGCATTTTTCCGTGTAATTTGAACTAAAATATTTTCTTTCCTTTGTGGCCTAAAGAAAGACGAAGGAAAACCAAACACAAACCTGGCAAATGCCAATATAAGAAGCAGAAAGAGAAGAATGGAGAAAAAACAGACTGAATTTGAAGCCACATAATCCTATTTCAGCAGTGACATGCTATGAGATGGTTACATTTCCCCTGCAACATCTGCATGGCAGCATTTTTCATTTGTGCCCATGCCCAATTCTCTGAAAGTTCAGAGACTATCGGAACAACAGTGGATTTTACGTTGTTCCAACTGTGCTGGCCGGGAAGCCATTACGCACCCCAGCGCTGGTGTTTGACTTTGTTCCTATTATCTGAGAAAATAAACATGGCAGGTAGTATTTATTTCAATGCAAAAACCAGTCATGTTGTAGAGCAGAGCTCTGGTACAAGGTTCCTTTTTGTCCTACTTTTAGGAAACCAGAGTACTAGAGTGCTGTAGGGTGTGATGGGACATTGAGCTGACCAGACGTACACCGGCCCAGCGCTCTTGTCTATCAAGAAGGCTTTCAAAATCAGGAGGCAGGTTTTTTGGACTCTAAACCAGACTAATTGTTTGTTTAATAGAATGAATTTAAAGGAACTTAATAGAATAGATATAAAATGGCTTTTGCACAAATCCCTCACTGCCAAACATACTGAGGGGATGGGTCCTTAGCTCCAGGATTGTTTTCAGCCAGCTCTGGTTTCTCAGTTACAGGAGCCCCAGCACAACCACCCTGCCCTCAGGGAGAAAGACATTTGTTTCATAAACATAAGAGAGTCAGTGAAAAAACTACTGTCCTGCAGCGGTGTCACATCTGTTCTGAAGGAGGCAAGTAAAAGCCTACAACAGGAGTGTCTTTGCCCTTGGCAGGCTCTAGTTAGGTCAGTTGAAAACCTTCCTCAAATTATGTGATCTGCTGCTTCTCTGCGTAGTTGGGCCAGGGCGGGGGAAATGCATGCTTGCTGCAGCACTGGAGGCAGTAAAGGCTCCTCTCGCCGCATGCTCCCAGGCAGAGCTGCTCCACCTCCTACATCTCACAGAGAGGAATCTTTTCTCTCTCTACAGACGTGAGCAGCGCTACCTTCATGTCTGCCGAAGGTACCCCTGGCTGGTAACGAGCTGGACGCAGTCCCCTGCTTAAACCAGACACCTCTGCCGCACCTCTCCTGACTTGGACAAAGAGCCTCTCAGGATGAACAGCTTTTTTTTTTTTTTTCTACACTTCAATCTTACTCACTTTTGAGTGATCTCATGAGTAGATTAGTATGAGCACATTCCATTTCTTAGCGTTACTCCTTACTGTTTAAAAAGCCACATTCCACTACGTCGTCATAACACAGCAATTTATGCCACAAATAAAGCTTCATGTTACACTACCCACACCGGAAAGTGAAAAGCATACTCTTGATCATTTTCGTGCTTTGTAGGAAACGCAGCACACCACTTAGTGTTGAAATAAGATATTGAAATGCCATTTGGTAACACACCAATTCCCAACTGAAAAGAAATACAAAATGAAAAATATTTACATACTAACTTTTTATATAGTTGAATAATTTTTGTATGGTTTGTCAAACAAACGTATTTCCTGTAATACATACATGTTACAGGTCACGGAACCTGGCAGCACTTTCCATTTTAATCTGTTGATATGAAATTGTGAATACATTCAGCATCACTTCTTCAACTTCAAACACCTCTGCCCAGAAGAGAGCTCAGGCTGGCATACAGTCACCTTCTGAGAATAATTCTATTTTGTGTGTTTTGTTGGGGTTTGTTAAAGGCTATTTCCCTCAAGTATATACAATTTTAGTTCAACAGATGGGTATATAGCTTGCAGTCTCTTACGTTGGTGGTAGTCTGGACACAGGTCTAGGCAGTGTCTAATGAGCGAAGAGATGTGCTCACTCCCACAGTAAAACCCTGGAACACCTCCTTGAACCCCTTTTCCGGTGGGTGGCCGGGCTGGGGTGTGCCGAGCGACACAGACGCCACGTGCAGAGCAGTACGCACACACTAGGCACTTCAGGAAAACAGTTTTCAGTGCTGCAAATCATTCGCATCACGCTCAACCTCAAGAGCTGAGGCCCGGGCTGGAATTAGGGCAAAGGCATTGCCTAGCGCTGTGTCCAAACTGCCACCAACACTGCTTGTGTGTTTTGCAATGTTTTCTGCTGTTTTCCAGAAATTCTTTAGCTGCCCCGACAGCAATCCAGGCTTCAGTTTGTACAATTCTTTCCCAACCATCAGTAATGAACTTCACGGAAAAGCAGATTCTCTTACTCTGTCTCAAACACAATTTTATATCCATAGAGGCCCTGAAAAAGCCTCCCTGAAGAGTTAATCCAAGGACAAGCACCCACAATCAATCCCTTTCAAACACTAAGTGGCACTTAATAACTCATGGCTACAATTAAACTGTAGGATTGCAAGGGGATAGATGATGAAGCATTTTCCTCACCCCCCCAAAAAGACCAACCCCCAAGCCCAACTCTCTGCTCCCTCTCAGATGCCCCGCAGCAGGAAACCTCAAGCCCAGCAAAAAAATCCTCCCAGCCCATTAATGGCCTCACAGCAGAATTCACAATAAGTCATCTCCCTTTAGGGGAATCAAAGAAACAAACATTAGAATATATCGTTCCCCTGAAAGGGGAGTTTTGCAGAACTTGCAGTTTTTTGCTGGAAACACAAAACAGTTTATGCAAATTAGTTCTTATATCCCTAGAAGGACTTGGACTGCAGAGCCCAGGTATTCGAAAAGGCGAATGGCTAACACGAATTGTAATGCAACCTAAAAGCTATCTTGCTTGACAGCACTGATAGCTTCTTTCAACCTCCTGGTCATGATCATCAATAGCATTATTTGCTCACGATAATGCATTACAACCAGGAGTGCCATTTCACAGAATGCAACTGCTTATGAATCTATTTCCAGCCCTGCCATAGAAACGAATTACGCCTCAGTAGCTCTCCGGCAGAACAGGAAGGAGTAAAGGCAATTTACTCATCAGTAAAATGGGAATAATAACGCTTATACATCCAGACATGCTTTCCCAATGCTCCACGCAAAGCCCCCTTCACTTCATTAGCACTCTGTTAATGTTACAAATGGGTCTGACTTTGTACTTTGGTTCTGTGCTGTTGCATAAGACAAAGCTCCACTCCAGTTATAGCAAGGACTCTTCCAAGACTTGAATTTTTTCTAGGTTGATATTTAGGCAGTGCTTAAAGTATTTCCTTCTAAACTACTCCAAGTACTTCCAAGAACAATGTAAGGAATGCAGCCAAGAGTGACAAAGTGATGAGGCCGAACGATGACCAACAGGAAGAACTGATGGCAAGCATGCATTTGATTAAATAAACATAAAAAACAGTGACTCATCTGAATGAGGTGCACCAGATTCTTTCGCCATATTCCCAGAGCTACTGGCAGTACATGCTGCCAAGCTTCCTTTGACTTTAGTACTAGTATAACAAATCAAGTTTAATACGGTTGGTGTTGTATGAACACGTCTATACATCCGTTGCCTTAACCAGAAAAGTGGACAAGTGGCTTCCCAAGCAGGGAAGCAGACCCCTTTCATGCCATGCTCCATCACAAGGCTTTATAACAGGAGCCATGAATCAGCCATGAGGAAAAGTGTAATCACAGAAAAGAGCTGGCCTCAGGGCTGGTACAAGAGGGAAAAAGCCAGCTAGCAGAGAGTAGAAATCATTTAGTCTACAGTACCAGCACTGGCTTGAGAAAAGCAGAGTGAACCCCAGGGAACAGCTATCATAGAATCACAGAATGGTTTGGGTTGGAAGGGACCTTAAAGATCATCTAGTTCCAACCCCCCTGCCGTGGGCAGGGACACCTTCCACTAGACCAGGTTGCTCAAAGCCCCATCCAACCCGGCCTTGAACACTTCCAGGGATGGGGCGTCCACAACTTCTCTGGGCAACCTGTTCCACTGCCTCACCACCCTCAGAGTGAAGAATTTCTTCCTTGTATCGAATCTAAATCTAAATCTTATATCCTTATATCTAATCTAAATCTACCCTCTACCCTTTACCCCTTGTCCTATCACTACATGCCCTTGTAAAAAGTCCCTCTCCAGCTTTCTTGTAGGCCCCCTTCAGGTACTGGCAGGCTGCTATAAGGTCTCCCTGGAGCCTTCTCTTCTCCAGGCTGAACAATCTCAACTCTCTCAGCCTGTCTTCACAGGAGAGGTGCTCCAGCCCTCCGGTCATCTTCATGGCCCTCTTCTGGACTCGCTCCAACAGGTCTGTGTCCTTCTTATGTTGGGGGCCCCAGAGCTGAACGCAGTACTCCAGCTGGGTTCTCACAAGAGCGGAGTAGAGAGGGAGAATCACCTCCCTTGACCTGCTGGTCACGCTTCTTTTGATACAGCCCAGGATACAGCTGGCTTTCTGGGCTGCAAGCACACGTTGCCAGGTCACGTTGAGCTTCCCATCAACCAACACTCCCAAGTCCTTCTCCTCAGGGGTGCTCTCAATCCATTCTCTGCCCAGCCTGTATTTGTGCTTTGGATTGCCCCGAGCCACGTGCAGGACCTTGCTGAACTTCATGAAGTTCACACGGGCCCACCTCTCAAGCCTGTCAAGGTCCCTCTGGATGTCATCCCTTCCCTGCAGCGTGTCGACCACACCACACAGCTTGGTGTCGTCGGCAAACTTGGCAAGGGTGCGCTCGATCCCACTGTCCATGTCGCCGACAAAGACGTTAAACAGCGCTGGTCCCAATACCGACCCTTGAGGAATGCTACTCGTCACTGGTCTCCACTTGGACATTGAGCCATTGACAGCAACTCTTTGAGTGCAACCATCCAGCCAATTCCTTATCCACTGAGGGGTCCATCTGTCAAATCCACGACTCTCCAATCTAGAGACAAGGATGTTGTGCAGGACGGTGTCAAATGGTTTGCACAAGTCCAGGTAGATGACATCAGTTGCTCCTCCCTTATCCACCAACACTGTAACCCCATCGTAGAAGGCCACCAAATTTGTCAGGCACAATTTGCCCTTAGTGAAGCCATGTTGACTGTCACCAATCACCTCCTTATTTTCCATGTGCTTTAGCACAGCTTCCAGGAGGATCTGCTCCATGATCTTCCCTGGCACAGTGGTGAAACTGACTGTCCTGTAGTTTCCTGGGTCTTCCTTTCTTCCCTTTTTAAAAATGGGGGTTATGTTTCCCCTTTTCCAGTCAGTGGAAACTTCACTGGACTGCCACGACTTCTCAAATGTGATGGATAGTGGCTTAGCAACTTCGTCTGCCAGTTCCCTCAGGACCTGAGGATGCATCTCATCAGGTCCCATGGACTTGCGCACCTTCAGGTTCCTTAGATGGTCTCGAACCTCACCTCCTACAGTGGGCGGTTCTTCATTCTCCCAGTCCCTACCTTTGCCTTCTGCAACTTGGGTGGTGTGGCTTGAGCACTTGCCGGTGAAGACTGAAGCAAAAAAAGTCATTGACTACCTCAGCCTACTCCATGTCCCAGGTAACCAGGTCTCCCATTTCCTTCTGGGAACCTTCCTATGAATCAACATGTCATGTGGTCACTAATCTTCTTTCCAAAGGCAACACCACCAACTTGTCCTGACTTGTCCGTAGTGTTTCATAGAGCAAGATGAGCAACCCAGGGTGATTTCCAAAAAGGAGATGAGCATTCGTGATAGAGGCACGTTAATTCTGTGACTAGCCTTGCTCCTTTCCAGGGACTTTCGCCTGCTCAGGCTCTGTAAGAGATCTCACATTACAGAGTTGTTTCTGTGCTGCAAAATCAGGCGCTCTCTAGATCTGGGGCAGGTGCTGAACTCCAGCTAGCAAGAATCCTTTGCTGTGCGAACTAGCAGCAGAACTAAAGCCAAGTACCGTCCTGTTTGCAGATGGAAAAAAATCAGTATTCCAAAAAGCTGCAGTTCTTGGCACTTCGCAGTCTAGCACAGTGTGCCCTGGGAATAGCCTTTCAGCATTATTCGCACCTGATCAGTGTTCCTCATTTCTATCAATCTATTCACACTTTGTAGGATTTTCTTCTTGGAAAAGATGACGCGTAAGAATGGCTGTCTTGGGTCTGACCAAAAATAATCTGTCTAACCCAGGGAAGAGAATAAGAACAAGATGAACATAGAGCAATACTCCCGAGAGCCCCATCCTGGTCTCCAGCAATCTGAGCTCAATTTCCCAATCCAGAGCTGATGTCTTTGTACCCAAGACACGCACAGCTCTTTGGAAAATTTTGAGCCTATGTACGTTCTTAATATGCACAAGCATAACATAACAAAGTGACCTGCTGTAATAAAATGTAATCTGGATAGCACTGAGCACCGTCACAGGGTACAATAATGTTCATGGCCGAGACTTTTACGTCACCCAGCTGGGCTCACAGAGGATAATTTCCCTTCTGAAGCTTGACTTGATCCTGGTCTCTATCAGTTATATCAGTGATCCTGAAGTCAGCGTCCCACCATTGCACAAACACGTAGGGACAGTTCCTACCAAAGGTTTGTCATCTCAGCAGGAAAGACAGCATAAAGATCATTCTTTCCATTTCAGCTGTCAAGAACGAGCGCTCAGAGCAGAGCAGAGGAGCTTTTCCTGCGTGCCAAGGCTGTGGCACGCCTAGGCAGCCCTGGCTCATGAGCATTTGGTTTACAGCTGCCCCTCTGTCAGGAGGTTTGCTCAGAGTCACACAGGGAGCCTGGGACAGAGCTGAGGTTACTCTGAGATATCCACAGCCACACCTGGGTAGAGGAAGAAATCCGCTGTTAAAGGTAAGAATTTGTAATTTAGTCAGGGTTTTTTGTTTTGTTTTGTTTTGTTTTTTAAATTGGTCCCGGATAGAGATGAAGAACAGAAAACAGAAAAATGTTCGTGCAAATCCTGTTTCCTGAAAAATTACTATCTGACTAACTGCAATGAAACGTCCCTTTCCCCTGACAGTCTAATAGCTGGGACATGACAGGCAGCAGCAGAGGGGCAGCCCCAGCCTCCAGCGAGGGGCACAAAGCCCCACATGCCGACAAACATCAGTTTTGCAGAAGACCCATTTCTTATTAATGGGTAACTAGCCCAGCAGAAAATTCCTACCACAGCTACTCACAGCATTAATCTAATAGCTTAAACGTATTACTATACTTTTACTAGACTAAAGTTTAGATCAGGTATTACTGCTTGGGGAAAAAAAAAAAAAAATTAAATTGTGGGAGCCTCCCACACATGTTTTGGTAAAGTGCAGAGGGGGCAAATAAAGGATATGGAGGCAGCAATCTCCTCAAAAAAGCAGCATCAAGCCACTGGCCTTCAAGGGGTTCCCCTAGCCTGGGAAATGCAAGGTGAGCCGGGACCAAGGCAAGATTTTGATTCCAAAGCAGCAAGGGAAAAGGAAAACCGTAAGAATATGTCAAGCCATCAAACTGCAATGCTTTTTTCAGAAGAAATATCAGAAACTCTTCAGAGGGCACTTAATAAATGAAATAGTCATAGGAGACTTCTGAATTATAAATGAAGTAACTGAACGTAAATTTTTTTCTTTTTTGGAATAGGTTATTCATCAAAAAACCTCTGACGAGCCAAGACAATGCATTACAAAAGGACTTGTTCTCTCTGAGAAGAATTATTGCTGCCAATGTTTTTTTTCCTCATTGAAAAGCAAATCAGGCACTTCAAGTCCCTGATTTATTACTGCACAGATTTCCATGAACATTGGTTTACTCTAGCTTTGAGTTAGAAAAAGGCTTTTGGAAGAACAATAATCGATGAATATATAATGTGGGGGAATCAAGCAATCAGAAATAGTAATTAGTTCAGTGCCTAATTCAAGGACGTGTTATCCTTGGGTTATTAAGGGAAAAAACAGAATTTTGTATTTGTGCAATCAGGGAGGTTTTAACTACAGTCTAAAAACTAAGTTGTTATCCCCCTCAGAGGCACCTTTTTTAATCAGGTGGGATTACACACACTTGGCGCTGGCTGCAGAACTGACACGAGAACTAAGCAGACATTTGGAAGATGAAGGTGAATAGACAACGGTGCAAGGCCAAACACAACCTAAACTACAGAAAACCCTTATAATGGACACTCTGAATCACAAACACGGTGTTTGAGGTCACAATTGCAGGGGATCACAAAACTGCAGCCTCACCTGAGATTTCTTTATTCTGGACAGGGACTTTTCACCTGGAGAGAGAGCGTGTGCGTACACGCGCGTGTGTGTGTGCATTTTCTTCCCATTGACAGCCTCGCCATGCCTTCCCAAAGGCACGCACGTGCTCAACCGCTGCAGACTGCTGGTGGGAGTATCTAAATGCAGCCGCAGATATGAAAGACTGCCGCAGCAGCAGCCTTCAAGCGAGGACAGCCAAAGCATGCTGGGTCTACCACCGCCCAAGGGCCAGAGGCTGCTGCGGGCTGGGTGCTTCCCGGTGGGTGCCCCACGGCCATGAGCGTGCCAGGAGGGACGGAAGGTCCCTGTGTCTGAGTCACCCTTGGGTGTGGGGCAGCTTGGGCTGAGCTCCTAAACAGGGCACTGAAGCTGTTTGGAATTCAGATTATTTTGTGGGAGATGTCACACTTCCAAAGGTGACGTTCCAGATTGGGAAAATAAATAAATTAAAAAAAAA
This sequence comes from Fregata magnificens, assembly GCA_013389945.1. Classification (NCBI taxonomy): domain Eukaryota; kingdom Metazoa; phylum Chordata; class Aves; order Suliformes; family Fregatidae; genus Fregata; species Fregata magnificens. The sequence continues at coordinate 138,608 of WAAD01031042.1, forward strand.
AAACCCAAACCCAAACAACTTATTTTCCACAAAACGGAAGTTTTGACTTCATTTTGGAAAATCTTTCAAATTTCATTTCTCACAAATGTTCACATTTCATTGTAATACAGGCAGAAGCCATCTCCACTTGCTCCATGCTTGTGGTCAGTTTGCCTCAGTCTATTTACAGTGCAGCGGCTTTTTGCAGCTTTTTCTCTGTTAAAGTTACCTGGTTCCATAAATTTTTACTTCATGACTGAGGAACTACCCAGTGAATGAGCAGAGCTGTAACGTATGTATGCTGATAGCCAGGCACCTACACTGGAATTCTGCACAACAGAAATTTCATGCTAAAGATCTTTTAAAAAAAAAAAAAAAAAAAAAAAAATTAGTTGTTATTTCTACTTTGGCCTTAAGTTTCAATTTCTTAAAATCAGTTTGTTTGGTTTTTAAAATGATGCTTCGGTTTGGTTTTTTTTCTAAAACAGAAAAAGAAATATTTATTTTCCTAAGCTGAAAACATGTGTGGGTTTGCTCAGGTATATTTAAAAAAAATGATGATTTTGTACGTTTATTAACATACATGTCATCCTGTTTAGAAACAGCAGTGTGTAAAACAATTGACACTATAACAAATAACAATTGTTACGGCAATTCACCTGTGCAAGGACTCTAAAAAGTACAAATTGTTTTAGTCCAGGCAGAACTGAGGAGTGAAACACCGCTATTAAATAAGCACGCTACAGATCACACCCAAATGAGACAGTATCACCCAAAAGGATTACTTCTTTCCACTTCACAGAACTAGTGTTTAAGTTGAGCAGATTGCTCCAAAATGTGAAGCATAATTAAGCAGAACATAAGCACCAATTAAGCTCTATTTGCACAGGAGAAACTGCTCAAAAAATATTGTTCCAATACACATCCAGCTTTTTCAATAGGACATGAGAAACTTTACTGAAATGCATTTGCTCATGTAAGAAGGCTTTCTGCCGAAATCCACCGTATGCAGCTGTGGGGGAGCTGACAGCATCAACCCTCGGTTCCAGCTCTAGGAACGGAGAGCTGGCAGTGGGCATGGGTTATATTTCTGTAGATATGTTGTTAGAGGGCAGCACCTACACCTCAAGCATTTGAGTGGATCTGATCTCAAGTGATATATGGAAGCAACCAACAGTGCCTGGACTTCTTGTTCATAAGAAAACGTTAGCATCCTAATCGCTGGTTTGCCAAGAAGCTGAACAAGAAGTGGGTCTTGCTCCCTTCCGCCACTAGTGTCTCTTTAAATACAGCCTACATAACTTCTTCCTGACTCAGAAATAGAGCTGCTTTAAGTCCCTATGTATTCATTCAAATTCTTCAGCCAAATCTTTAATTGTCGCAGTCAAGCATTTTGAACGCAGACAGTTATAAATCAGGCATTTGCTTTTGTATGTATGCGCCACTGCCCAGCACCGAGGGCATTAGCTCGTGGAAACTCTTCATCCAAATAAACGTCAGCTCCTGCTGTTATTTAACAAAAGAAGAAAAAAAACATCCAACACACTAGATTCTTTGAAGTTAGTAAGACTCCAGTGTGAAAGCAATAATTTGTTTCAAGACACCTAACAGAGATTTTATTTCCTTGCAAAGGATCCTTTTTCCTTTTGGCCAAGGCCGTACCTGGCCTGTGGTGACGCTCCCAAGAGCGGCCGTTTCAGTCAACTTGCTTGGCCGCTAATCCCTCCCCGTCATCCCAGTTGCTCTTCGCCCCTCACCTTCCCCTGTGCTCCTACCCGAAGAGCTGCAATGAGCATCCTCCAGGCTGAGGGCAGGCTGTTTCTTGTTTTAATCGGCTCTGAGCCGCTCTACAGAGAGGAATCGATCCAGAGCAGCTTCACACACCCACTCCTCCCGAGGATGGCGAGCATGTGGCAGGCTGCTATGCAAAGCCTCGTCAATCCACAGCCATGGGTACAGCAGGCAGCTTCAAATTTTATATGGGGGCAGAGCAAATCTCACTGGAGCGTTTTCCAGTTTTAAGTGTTCAGAGAATTAGTAGAAGACCATACAAAACATTTCCCCTAGGAGAATGAGGTGGGAGGTTTACTAAGAATGAGTCACTAAATCCTCTAAAAGTCACTTAAAGTGATTTCTTTTCATTAAGAGGTGACACAGTAGCACTCAGGGAAGCAAACGGCTTCCAGCTAAGCCTTTCCTTTCAGTCAGGAGTTCAGGTCTCCCTCCCGTTGCTCGGCAGGCTGCAGCAGTCTGCTGAAACCCTACAGGTACCCGTCGAGTTATTCAATGCAGTGAGGAGATCCCTTTGGAAGTGCCCTTAGCCACTTGTGCCTTTCTTAGAGTGAGCAAACAGAAATACACGCACGGTGTGAAGACGAAAAGATTTTTCGCATGGGTTTCTGTGTCCCACTGAGAAGCATAAAAATTGGAGAGGGGGGAGAACAAAAGATCAGACACATTGATACCAAGCAGTTAGGAACCCCATAAAATAGGAGCTAAAACCCAAGTCTGCCACACATATGGTGATAAACCAGTCTGCTAGGGTCAATATACCAAATACACCAGCACCATATACCAAAGCGGGCGCAGAAATGAGCTAGACCTCCCTAAAATCCCATGCAGGAGCCAAACCACAAGCAGTTACCAGCCAGACAGCAAAGCAAGCATGCAGGGAGCTGAAACCCCAGCAGACAAGGTAGGAAAGTTTCAGAAAACAGACAATAGCTTAATTTCCAAAGCCTGGCCCAGCTAGTGGTGCCGGGAACCTTAAAACTTTGCTCCTGCAGCAAAAGGTTAATGGGACAAGCACAAAACTTGCTCCCATTTTTCTCTGTCTTTATTCTGCTTCTCCTGAAAGGACAATAGGGTCTGCTACAAGGCTCAACACTGTAAGACACACCCTGCCTAGGACGTAGATTCAACCAACTACACACTTGATGAGTTGCCATGAAGTCAAAATACGTAATTATTTAAAACTTTACCGTGCTAAAGTTAGAAGCTTTAAATTCCACTAATTTGTCTAAGGATCTTGCTGCCTCCGAAACATATTAATTTTCAGACTGGAAGGAGAAGACCATGAGGTTTATGGCTTCCCAGGTGGGGGCCTGGCTCTGATCAACCCCCCTAAAAATACTGACAAATTCAGAGATCTGGTCTGGTTTTGGAACACCACCACTAGAGAGTGATTTGAGGCTAATAAACATCAGTGCTTGTAAACACCGGAGCTGTTCTGGTTGACAACGTCTGCGGACTTCTGCAGGCAGAAAACAGATACACAATTGAGAACATGACCAATGCCAGAATGCAGCTTATTAAATTTTCATGCTGACTCTGATTACTTTCATTTAGCGACACAGATGTGCAACCAGGATGAGGAGATATAGTGCCCATGAGTACTGGGAAATGGCTGGCAATATGAGCAAGATTTGGAAACCAGTCACTTAGAGCAAATGTCGCTCACATGTGCGCTTATCGGCTCTTACCAGTGACTTGATTTTAAAGAAGCCATGAAAATATTTTAATATATTAAGTTTCATAATTCTGATTCTTCCATTCTGTTTTAGGGAAGTCACAGCAGTCCACAAATGAGTGAGAAAGACAGGAGAGCATTGCTAAGAACAGTTTTTAAAAAAAAAGGTCTAGGACCCACCTAGGGAAGCCTAACTGGTCTGTGCAGGTGCTCCCTCCGAGCTATTTTAGGGAGAAAGAAACATTTAGCTTGAAATATTTTAACTTGAGTGTATGAAGAATAAAGAAGGAAAATTTCTCTCTCTGAATGCTTCAGATTTCTTCTTGTAATTTCAATTCCCCTTTTCATCATCTACAAGAAATTTAATAAAGCTTTGGCCTAATCCCAGAGTTAGAGCTTTGTACATACAAAGACACATCAAGGGAGCCTCTGCAGCCGGAGGCGGCGTGTGCTGCCAGCCCTGCTCCAGCAGCCGGGAGCCCACCCTCCTGCCCTGGGCTGCCAGGGCACCGCTGCCCCTCCTGGCCTTAGGGACAGGTCTGGCACCTTCACCTTTCTCTTCTACTATTTGTGCCTAAAAAAACCCCACCGACTGCTGGACGAGCACTCAGCCTAGCAGCAGACGCACGTGCATGGCACTGCAACAGACCCACGCAGAGCTGAGGTCAGCGCTGCGGGTACAGCCGCGGCCCCTCCTCGCCTGTAGGCACTGCGAGCGGCTGCTTTGCTTCCCAGTCCTGCTGCTGGATGGGATCGTGGACCGTTCCAGCACTGTTGTCAGGAAGTGTGGTGGACATAAAATGGACAAATGAAACGTTTTACTCTTTCCACAGTGTGAAATCTCATTTTAAGAGTGAAAGGATTAACTGTTTAAGTAGTTAAATTAATTAGGACTTAATTAAGATACATTTGGACATGCATCCTCAATTCGAGGTTCCCATGTGTAGATTTAAGAACCATGGGAGAGGGATTAAGGTAATGTTAATTATGTTCCATTTATATTGACTATTTAAATAGCTATCCCTTTCCAATTATGAGCCTCTCTAACTCAGTTTCTTCAAGAAAAGCAGCCTTACCCTGAAATTCTCAGGGATGTTCTTCAGCCAAAAGAAATGTCTCCCCCTACAACTGTAAATTTATGGAAGCCAAGTGAAATTATTTCGGATTTCAAAACATGGCATGTTAAAGTAGCTCTCTTGTGGTTCTTGCAAGTTTTTGCAAACAAGGAGACAAGCAGGCAAACACAGGCGGGTTAGTATTTAGCCAAGTGATGCTTCATGTCAGTGAGAAGCGGTTCAAGCAACGCCAGAAGGTGGACCACAACTCTCATTTTGAGACTTACTAGTAACACTGTGCCCATGATAATTTGACAAATCAGCAAAAAAGATAAGCAAGTTTTAACATCCCACCAGAGCAAATTCATCTCTAAGACTGCCCTGGGGCCAGTGCAGGGATGCACCCTCAAAACCCGGGTAGGCTATTAGAGAGTCCAAATTATCAGCCTCAGGTCACACTCTTCTTGTTCCTGCCACCTTAATGCCCCCTCTGCTTCCCTCCCTCCTACTGCAGATAAAGGTCAATCTCCTGCCGCCGTGGCACACGTTGCTTCGGGACTGTTCGCCTGCTCTCAGGGGCACTGCGAAGGCTGATACTGCTCACAGGAATTCACTTCAGGAACGAGAACAGAAAGCACAGCTGACTGCTCTTTACAGGCTGTATTAAAAATTATTATTTAAAAAAAAAAAATCTGTTTACAAGATTCCAAATGCTTTTTGTGTAATGATGATCTAAGTTATCATTAACGGCATAAGTCAAAGAACTTCAACTCTTTTTTTTTAACCTGGCCATGTCTCTTTAAAATGAATGCTGTTTTCACACTATTTAATTTCTATAATTTAAAGATGCATGAAGAGGAAAAAAAAAAGGACTTGTTTTCCTTTCTGCTGCAATGAGAAACCACATTTATTTCATATACAAATTTACCACCATTATTTATTGGCAGACAGAAAGCTTCTGGGTAAAATAAAAATTTGGTACATAAAGCTGCAGCTGCCTGAGGAGAGGGGAAATTAACTGTAATGGAACTGGTTTAAAGAGCTGCATAATATCACTGTAGAAATACCAAAAAGAAGGGGATAGAAGCAAGAGGAAAAAGATTTTTTTGGTAAATCAGAAGATATTATCTGTTCTTTCTGCTAAATTCTTATGTGAAAAGAGAAGACAAGTTTTCTTCTCATCTTGACGTTTAAGATGTGTACCTGGAAGGAGCATTTTCTTCTCCACTTATGCTAATATTGCATCTCTTAACAAGCAGCAATTTTGTCTGATGAGGATTTCTTCCTGAGTGGCAGATTGTTTTATTCCTGGAGACTTTTGCTGGTCATCACACAGGAGAGCGGTCAGCATTTTAAGCACAACTAACCTCCCAGTCACTTGTTCCTTGGAGATACAAGGAGCTCAGCTCACAAAGCTTCACTCAGGAAAATAATTCCAGTAACATCTAGAAAGGGAATCATTTCCATTCGCAATGCTGTGGCAGGACTAAGGAAACAAAACACATCGAGAAATGCAGTTATGGGGAGACTGTACAGCCACTGGTGTACTCAAACCTGCACCACAAAGACAGCTGAGAGGAGGGTATCTCTCTCGCCCAGCTGAGTAAGGCAGGCAGTGATGCCATTTCACTTACTAAGGTATTTTCTTTTAGATACCTGGCTGTATTTAGATTTGTGGGTGCTTTGGTCACCTAAACTTCAGCATTTGGTAAACAGCTTTGGTGCAAGTAATATATATGTACTGAAAGTCCTCAGTGCAACAGCTATACAATTATGCAAGATTTTAGAAAGATTTACAGCACTCGGATTCAGTTACATTTTAAATGAAAAACTTTTGCACTTGATTAAGAAAAATTATTTGTTGCACACGCTGAATTGATCATGCATGTTAGGTGTCTGTAAGCTCAGACCTTTGTATTGCCTTTTCAGACAGGCTCTGCAGGCAGATTTTGCTGTGCAGCCTGTACTGTGGTGTGTCCAGCCTGCTCTGTGGCCTCAAGGAGCAAGGAATCCCTAGCTCAAGGTTATTCATCTTGACCTTTTTAATGTATAAAATTCAGGTCACAGTATATTTATAAAAGCCAAAACACACTATTACTATAGGATGCAACTCAAAAACTCAACAAACTGCTGGTTTCTTTTTTGGCTACGCAGCAGGTAGCCAGAGCTTTGCACTATTGAAGTCGCATATAGGATCACCACCTGAGAGTGATAGTAAGTTGCCAAACTTCACCCTGAAATAAATCTGCACAGCTGAGTTATTAACTTATAACCAAAACTCACTAGACAGGATCTCCATGTTTTTATATTTTTGTTCCTGAAGTAACGTTTCTCCTTCACTTTTTCCCTATGGAAAACTGCTCAGGTCCACAGCAAATAAATAAAAAATGGGCCCCGTATATGAATTTCAGCAACATCCCAGCTGATAAAGCTGGCAGTAAAGTGTTCAAAGTACAGATGGGCTTGAAAAAAAGGCAAAACAAAACACTACATTGTGATGAATCTTGGTGCATGACACTACAGCGCAACACAATGATTACGTGGCAAGCAGAACTGTATTTAGATTATTGTTGCAAATGACATCCATTAATCACGAGGACCAGCCTGGATCCTAACATTCTCCAAGATAAACTCCATTTAATTTCCTAATTCCTTATTATAATTAATATTAGATATTTGTATTTAGTCCACCATGCAGCCCAGATGTGACTACTGACACAGACAGAAATAGCCCAAGCCTGTCACACGCTACCAGTATGAATTGTTACACACTTTGCCAAAAGCAAGATATTAGATAAGTCTCTAGGAAAGGGGGGGAAAAAAAAAAAAAAAAGAAATCTGTTTACAAGATTCCAAACACTTTTTGTGTAATGACAATCTAAGTTATCATTAATGGCATAAGTCAAAGAACTTCAACTCTGTTTTTTTAACCTGGCCATGTCTCTTTAAAATGAATGCTGTTTTCACACTATTAATTTCTATAATTTAAAGATGCATGAAGAGGAAAAAAAAAATACTTATTTTCCTTTCTGCTGCTATGAGAAATGATAAATAGATACTAGATAAGTCTCTAGGAAAGGGGCAAACATAATTCATAGCTGTCTTGGTTAGAATTTTTTCCACAGAATCTAACAGGATGAAACACAAAATACGGACTCTAGAGATTTCATTAGAAGTGCAGAGAACAACCCCAAACCATATAGATGGAAAAGCGCCCTCCTGACGTTTCCTTTAGCTCCCTCTGTATCCCATGTCCTTGATTGAACTGAGCCAAATCCTTCCTCCAACATTTCACGTTAAACAAAAAGGCTTCATGCTAAACAACTTCAATTAAACAGCATTCAAAAAGATATATTCATGCCTAAGTCAGCTACTTCTATGTTCTTTCAACTTCTACAGCTCCTAATAAGACAAAGGACACTGGGCTCCCCTTAACTTTGTGCTGTGCACTGTGATCTTCACAATGCTTGAAGCAAAGGTGGCAGAACCTGCACACTACTTACACTTTTTATAAGGCTAATGAGGTGGCTTTTGTTGCTGGTCTCCTTCAGGAGGCCAAGCCAAGCTGCTCGCTTCTTCTGTGAGGAAAGAATTGTTTTCTCTCACAACGAAGAAAGAGAAACCTGTTGAGGATGACATAAGGCACACCTTTGATACAGGAAAACCTTACGATGAAACCTTTTGAGGTGGGACAGTACTTGGAGAGAATATTATATATGTTTGTTCTCCTCCCTTTTACCCACACACTCACTTTGGCCAGTGGTGCACTGACCATTTGCAGCCCTTGGGATTATTTTATGAAGCTGATCCTGTTCTTTTCTATCTCAGTAATCAGTGGGCAGGTTTATGGTTCAGAAAGCTGTAGAATCAGGAATAGTGTGACCAGCAGGAGTGGGGAAGTGATCGTGCCCCTGTACTGGGCACTGGTGAGGTCGCACCTCGAGTACTGTGTTCAGGTTTGGGCCCCTCAGTACAAGAAGGACACTGAGGTGCTGGAGCGTGTCCAGAGAAGGGCAACGAGGCTGGTGAGGGGTCTAGAAAACAAGTCTTATAAGGAGCGGCTGAGAGAACTGGGGCTGTTTAGTTTGGAGAAGAGGAGGCTGAGGGGAGACCTTCTCGCTCTCTACAACTACCTGAAGGGAGGTTGTAGTGAAGCAGGCCTTGGACTCTTCTCCCAAGAAACTAGCGATAGGACGAGAGGGAATGGCCTCAAGTTGCGTCAGGGGAGGTTTAGACTGGACATCAGGAAGAATTTCTTTACCGAAAGAGTGGTTAGGCATTGGAACAGGCTGCCCGGAGAGGTGGTGGAGTCGTCATCCCTGGAGGCGTTCAAAGAAGGTGTAGACGTGGCACTCCAGGGCCTGGTTTAGGAGTCATGGTGGTGTTAGTTGATGGTTGGACTTGATGATCTTAGAGGTCTTTTGCAACCTTAATGGTTCTATGATTCTATGATCTTTTCAAGCCTCACCCTGAATTTCACCTATCAGACAGCATTTCAAGTTATATGCCCCATTAGAAGGTAGGTAAACACCATAAACAGCTGGAACAGATATATTCTGCTAGTTTGTTTGGATTTCTAGATTTGATAAAGAACTATTTTAGTATTCCCTCAGTGACAGAGTTCCTGTGCTATTCCAATGCCTGCTGTGCAGGAGGAAGTCACCACACTGGATATATTAAAGCGGACAGAACACAGTGTTGTACCGTCAGTACATGCACTAAGTTACCTCCAAAACGCACTATAGTAAGATCAGTGTATTGTTACAGGAACCTCTAAGGCATACAAGCAATTGCCCAATTGAAATTAAGAGAAAAATGACATCACCCTGCCAGGATTTATGTGTCACAAAAACTTGAGGCATCTGAAGTAGCTGAGAGAGCTGGAAGGATCAAGAAAGATATCTAAATTCCTTCCAAACAAAACTGGCTGACATTTCCACCCCTTCAGAAATATTCTGAAGTCTTCTGTAAAGCCAAGTCTGCCCAAAGGAGTTTTGCAAGAGGACATTTAGGCAGATTTGGTGTCACAAGATGGCTTCCTCAGAAAGCGCTTGCGCTGGTGCTCTTCATCCACTCCAGCAACAGCCCACCACTTCCTCCTCATTTTCACCAGCCAAAGGATGGCTGCATTCAGGTGTAGCTCAAAACTCAGACAGCCATTCTACCCCCCTGCAATGTGACAAGCTCTCACTGCAAGGAAATGAAACCTCTCGGCATCCAGATAGACTTAGCGTTTCATTTAAAACATCTTCAATCTGTGTCTCTAACTTGCCAACACATTTTAATTAAATTTATCTGCAAAGATGTGCTTCACAGAAGATTGTATCTATCCCCCTGAGGATTAGTAGATAAGGACAATTAGAGGTTAGACTAGATCCTTCACATCTGTTGACACTATGCAACTTTGCTGCTGTGATATATTCGAAAGAAAAAATAATCTTCCTGCGAAAATGAAATCCCTCCAGATTATAGTTAAAAAACTCTGCTTTAACCTTCAGGAGGTTGCGGGTTTTTTTGATTACATTGTTTTGGAAACACTCTCCCTGCTAAACAAAGTGACCTGCATGAGACTGATGCACAATCCTGATGAATGCCCCATCATCCAACTGCTCTTCCATCCTAAAATACATCAGAGAAAGGTCTTGAAGGGGAAGAGACAACAAGCAGTGACAGAAGATCAGGCTCATCAAGTGTACCCAATTTGACCTGTACCGATCAATCACGGACACCATAACATCTGCCAAACAGCCTGACACCTGGTTCAGTAGCATTGGGGAATCTCTACCTTCTGTAGCCAACACTTCTACAGGTTGTAAATTAAGTATAGGTTTGACAGCCTCTCAGAAATCAGCTTTGCACAAGGACAAACTCATCTTCAGTGATGCTCCTATTCAGTTTAGAAAATGCTGTGGATATATTTTTCTTAACCCACACTAGCTTTTCCCTAAAACAAGCATCTGCTCTGCAGGCACTCCATGCACTGATGTCTCCACCCTTCTCCACACTGACTGCATTTATCCCCGCTGCAATTTGATATGATGTGGACCCACATGTACAAGTGCATCACATGGCATCAAATCTTGCCTCATGCATGCTGTTTTTGAAGTGGAGAGGCTACCTGGAGCTTGCTATTTTGCAAGGTGGATTGGATGCAGCATGTTACAGTCCACAGTCTCTCTTGCAGCTCTAGAAAACAGGTAAAGCCTAAGATCCTCCTCTTTAGAAATATGCTAGAACAGCTTATCATCTACGTCTTTTATCTTTAAAAAAAAAAAATTAAGCCAAACAAAACTCCTTGCAATGAAACTGAGGACATGCATCGAGTTTTATGCAATTCTGTTTAATTTCTTTTAAAATAGTCTACAGAATATTAACTTCTTCTAACATCCTGCAGATATCCCCAGCAGATAAAGTGATGGATTTAGGGAGGGAGTCTGAAGGGAGAGAGGCAAGAGGGAAGGGAAGAAATAGGTACAGAACTCATGTACTATTGCATTTTTATATACATGGGGAATTAACAGAAGCAGAGAAATCATGGAATTATGGTGTGTGATCTGTTAAAAGCTTTGCTGTAGTATATTGGTATATTCTTTTCGTATGCCTACCATGTTTTTTAAAAAAAGCCCAAGTAGCCCCCTTTGAAGTTATGCTTAGTAAAGTAACTGATCAAGATAGTTATCTAGCTGATTCATCACTATCACAAAGGTCTGCACTTTTCAAACCATTAACAAACTTCTAAGTCAGCTCAACACCCAAGTTCTTCAAACACTAACGCATAAAGCACAATAAGCACTTATATTTGACAGAGTAGTTTACTTTTTATCTCCCCCTCCAGCACTCTCTCTGTCCCGCTGAAAACACATCCCTTTCTTCTCCTGGTCACCTGCTGCAGAATTTCATGGAGGGCACTTCTATACTTTCAGGCACGCTCATTCCTCCAAAACACTTACACGCAGTCTGCTGTGCTTGGGTTTTCTGTTGATGGCATGTATGTTGATTTATTAAAACCTCTGGTTTGTGCTTTCAAAAGGAGGTGGTTGTTGCTCTGTTTTTCTACACAGTCCTACTTCACTCCTGTATCCTTCACCACTACACCCTGGTGCACCCTCTTCACCAGAATATGAATGAAAATTAAAATAGCATTTCTTAGCCTCTGTGCTGGCACAGGTAAGTGTTATGCAAATCTACTTTTTTTCTGCAATACATTCTGTTGAAAAAGGGTCTGGTGATGCTGAGATGCTTTCTGAAGAGAAAGGCTTGCATGCTGCACGTGGAATGACTATTGTACAAACAGACTAAAAATAAAATCCATATCTATTCAAGCAGAAATGTTAAAGCTAAAGGGGAAACAGACACAGAATACATCCTAAGGGATGACTGATTGAATTACACCCCCGTGATAGTCCCACAAAATGTTATTGATCTCAGACTGAATGCTTGCATAGTTGATTACTTAGGCAGGAATTGCAAAGCTCAGGTGGCGTATTTTTGTCACGTAAAAGAGGAGGAAGGGCATTCTCCATCTTCTCGGTATTACAGTTGTCCTGAAATTACCTGTTAGTAATTTTGGATGGACAGCGTGGACCCCCAAACCAGAGTCCCACATCAAAAACGCACAGACCAGAATTAAGCAGCCATAGAGCGATGCAGTTCTTTAAGAGCCATGCCAGCAATTAAACAACATGAGGCGGGTGTGTGTGGGTGTGTGTGTGCCAGCCAAAGAAAACAGTGTGAGCCAGCATCCCCTGCTTTCAAACTTCTTATATAGCATTACTATCTTGCTGTAATCAACACAACCCGGGGCTCCAGACAGGCTGTTCCTGCACTGCCACGGGATGCCTGTGGGGAGGTGACGCTGCACCACCACCTCTTTGCGCCGCACAGAAAGAGAAGGGGAAGAAGAGAACAGTATTTCAGCCAGAGTCTTTAAAAGACAATCCAAAACACAGGGCCATGTGAGATGTCTCCTATCATATTCTCATCCTATTTTCCTTCCTAGCTTCCCAGGACTGGTAATCACTATGTTTTCCCTACCTTCAGGGAACTGGGAGACCAAAGGCAGGACCTTCTATTTTGTCCTGGAAAGGACAAACAGCTAGAGGAGAGGGAAGGGTTACAGGACCACATCATTTTTTCATCTTTCACGTCAGTGCTCAGGAAATACTGGAACAACAAGCAATGTATGCTTACAAATGTGGGTCACTGAATTGTCAAAACTGCAATAAAATAAAACTGAATTGATATAGCGCATCCTTGCGTGGAGGAGAGAAACAGAGAATGCATTACATCTTCATCTGAGTAATACTTTTTGGCCCTGTCTCACACATCATTCCCCTCTGGAAGCTGGGGAAAAGAATGGTCTACAAAACTGCCATGAGGTAGATGGACGCTGGCCTGGATAGCTAGTCAGGGGGCAGCTCGCAGTGGTTCAGCATCAAAACAACAGCAGGTATCAAGCGGGACTCCACTGACGTGTTTCCCGGGTCTAGTCACGGTCAATGTATTTATTAACAAGCTGGATGATCAAACAGAACAGGTAACATCACGTGGGAAAAGGACTGCAGGAGATCTTCACAAATTTGAGAAAAGGCCTGAAGGTAACTAGATGGAATTCAGTAAAGACAAATGCAGAGGCCTACAAGTTCAACAACAGAATAAACCATACAAATACAGCTGGCCAGGCTGGAGATCCGCACGTTACTGTGGGTCTGAAGCTGAACATAAATGACCGATCTCGTGTCACTGCAAAGACGGCAAGCACTTCACCAGAAGTACAAGCAGGAATACGCTTTGCCAGGCGTGTGAAATAATCCCTCTGCTGTGCTCAGTGGCAGTTAGGTCACAGCTTCAACAAAGACGTGCGTTAATACTACTTCCGGTAAGAGCAATGAAAATTATCAGCGGCTAAATCACATAACAAACAAGGAAAGACCAAAAGAATTAGAGTTATTTAGACTAGCAAAGAGGAACCTGAAAGAACATCACACTCTTCACAAAGCTTGTACAAAGATAAAAGAAATCATCTGTTCTCCATGTCCATCAGCGGACTGAAGACAAAATAAAGAATTTGTAAAGAGTTTGCCATGCTGACGCAGACAGGTACAACCCTGCTTTGAGACAGGAGGATGGACTAGGAGACCTCTCCACTTTCCACATCTACTTTCCTATAATTTTATGAAGCATTTACATACTTTTCCCATAAGACCTTTTTGTCCCCAAAACAACAGTTGAGCTACAGCTTTGGCTCTGAGCAGGTAAGTATGATGCCTCAAACAGACTTTCAGTGAAAGTTAGGGGTGCTTGTGGGATACTTGCACCTACTGATGCTAACCTTGAATTTGGAAAGTAAATACTTTTAAGTAACTGAATTAGTTGTTATATCACACTGAAGGAATTTGTTAGTTAACAACTACAAAAGTTTCAAAGTTTCAGCATTACTGAATATCCCTGAAGAAAAATGTTTTTACTGAATTACTGCAAAATATTAACAGTTTTCTAACCAGTTCTTTGCATAAATCAGTACGGAAAGAAGAAGCTGCTAGTCTCTAATTCAGGATCAGTACTCCAGTTTATTGTTTGCTCTCCCTTCCCTTTTAGAAAGGATAGGAAATACAATACTGTCACTTGGGAATTGGGAAAATGTGATTCCACCTGAAGAAATGTTACAGTTTTTGGCAATAACTTTAATAATCTGTTTCATAAAGATCAATATCTGCGGATTTGGTTTAGGAGACGTGATAATCTGCCACTTTCCACTTCTGAGTACTTAACTGTCCCCTCTAGAGTGACATACAGATAATGTGAGCAATAATAGAGCTAGAAAAGGACTATTGCATTAATTCTACCTCTTAATAATAAACAATCAAATAAAAACAAGCTCCTGATTGCTTAAGCAGGAAGACACTAATCAAAGTAAGCAAGGAGACACTAACCACTTGCAGGGAAGTCTCTGGATCAGACTATATGCTAAAGAGAAAGTAAATGTTCAAGAAAGTCTACGTGGGAAAGATGACCAGCTAGCAACTTCGACATTACCTTTTTTAATATGCATAGTTTGTGTTAGTCTTGCTTGAACACAGAGGTTCAAGTAAGCAAAAAGAGTAGATTTTAGTACTAAGCTGGGATGGTGGGGTTGCCCCAGGACAGAGGGACTAAATGAGCAGAACTTCAGGTCAGGTCACAAGCTCTGTACAACAGTGACATTCGTAACCTCTTGACAAAAAGCAGAGGGACATTAACATGACAAAGTACAAAAGAAAGGGTAGCATTTCAGATGAACAGAGCCAGTCAACACAGCTTTGCTCCATGAAGGGCTGTACCCTGCTGTCGTATGGACGCTGGGTTTGAGAGCTCCACAACCCTGACCACACCGCAGGCGTGCTGAGGGACAAAACCCTACAAGAGTGCAAAAGGAGGCAAAACAGCAGCTGCAGTAGCAATGGAAACAGCGTATGTATCTAGATTAAATCGGAAAGCCAGGGAAGTGTGACATGAAGAGCAGAGGTAATTTGATAAGCCACAGGAAAAATAAAAATTGGTATGCACATGTACAAACACACGTGGCAGTTTTAGGCAGATACAAGAGGACGCGGGACAGAGAGCTGTGAAACATAGGAACCTTTACTACAACGTGAACATAAATGAATGTGTTCAGTTTTGGGCCCCTCAGTACAAGGACACTGAGGTGCTGGAGCGTGTCCAGAGAAGGGCAATGAGGCTGGTGAAGGGTCTAGAAAACAAGTCTTATGAGGAGCACCTGAGAGAACTGGGGCTGTTTAGCCTGGAGAAGAGGAGGCTGAGGGGAGACCTTCTCGCTCTCTACAACTACCTGAAAGGAGGTTGTAGTGAAGCGGGTCTTGGACTCTTCTCCCAAGAAACTAGCGATAGGACGAGAGGAAATGGCCTCAAGTTGCGTCAGGGGAGGTTTAGACTGGACATCAGGAAGAATTTCTTTACCAAAAGAGTGGTTAGGCATTGGAACAGGCTGCCCAGAGAGGTGGTGGAGTCGTCATCCCTGGAGGCGTTCAAAAAAGGTGTAGACGTGGCACTCCAGGGCCTAGTTTAGGAGTCATGGTGGTGTTAGTTGATGGTTGGACTTGATGATCTTAGAGGTCTTTTCCAGCCTTAATGGTTCTATGATTCTATGAATAAGAAATTTCTATTTCAAGAGAAAAGTTAGCAGTAGAGCAACTATGACAAACATCAAAGTATAAACAGCAGAGTAGTGCAATATGCTCTGGTAAACACACAGCCATGAGTAATTACAGTTACTAACTGAATCACTCCATAGATCCAGAGGGTTGAGGCAGAATCTCTGCTGCTAAAGCAAACCCCTTCTAGTTAAAAGGCTTAAATTGTTTGTCTGAAAGAGTGCCGGATGCTAAAAGCTTCAGTGTTAAGACAGCAATGGTATGAACAACTCAAATTAAGTTCCTTGGGGAGTGGAATGACTGCAATTAATCCACAATGTCAAAACCTCTCCCACTCCTTAGCCAAGCTGAAGCTGAGAGAAAAGCCACAGAACATCAGAAGCAGCTGTCAGAAGCTAATCTAAAGAGACTCCTTAAGCGCTAGCAAATGCCACTAGGCTTGGGAAATCAGAAGATGATGTGCAGCAAACAAAATTCACTTCATCC
Source organism: Fregata magnificens (assembly GCA_013389945.1). Taxonomy (NCBI): domain Eukaryota; kingdom Metazoa; phylum Chordata; class Aves; order Suliformes; family Fregatidae; genus Fregata; species Fregata magnificens. Next base: position 154,747 of record WAAD01031042.1, read on the forward strand.
CCAACTGGGAGCCGACAGCTCAGGCTGTATCAATGCCGCCAATCTTCAGGAGCTTCTGCAACAGGCTGTATAATGAAGTCTAGGGGCCATCTAATTGCACGAGAGAGGAAACCCTGAAAACTTAAAGTGCTGCAAGAAATTCAGAGATTTCATTACAAGAAACCTGCAATAATTAGTTGGAATAACTTTTAAAAAGCTAAATAGAAATAGATTATAGGTGCATATAATGCACTTCCTCAGATTTACATGAACAAAACCCTATGCAAGGAGAGCACAGACAAGATATAAAAAACCAGGAACCCTCAAGTTAATTTTGGCTGCACAACCCTAGTTCTGTCCCCTCATGGGTACAGATTATGCAATGTTGTTTTACCATATGGACATGAACATCTGGATAGACTGGATCGATGGGCCGAGGCCAACTGTATGAGGTTTAACAAGGCCAAGTGCTGGGTCCTGCACTTGGGTCACAACAACCCCATGCAACACTACAGGCTTGGGGAAGAGTGGCTGGAGAGCTGCCCGGCAGAAAAGGACCTGGGGGTGCTGGTCGACAGCCGGCTGAACATGAGCCGGCAGTGTGCTCAGGTGGCCAAGAAGGCCAACGGCATCCTGGCTTGCATCAGGAATAGTGTGACCAGCAGGAGTAGGGAAGTGATCGTGCCCCTGTACTGGGCACTGGTGAGGCCGCACCTGGAATACTGTGTTCAGTTTTGGGCCCCTCAGTACAAGAAGGACACTGAGGTGCTGGAGCATGTCCAGAGAAGGGCAACGAGACTGGTGAAGGGTCTAGAAAACAAGTCTTATGAGGAGCACCTGAGAGAACTGGGGCTGTTTAGCTTGGAGAAGAGGAGGCTGAGGGGAGACCTTCTCGCTCTCTACAACTACCTGAAGGGAGGTTGTAGTGAAGCAGGCCTTGGACTCTTCTCCCAAGAAACTAGCGATAGGACGAGAGGAAATGGCCTCAAGTTGCGTCAGGGGAGGTTTAGACTGGACATCAGGAAAAATTTCTTTACCAAAAGAGTGGTTAGGCATTGGAACAGGCTGCCCGGAGAGGTGGTGGAGTCGTCATCCCTGGAGGCGTTCAAAAAAGGTGTAGACGTGGCACTCCAGGGCCTGGTTTAGGAGTCATGGTGGTGTTAGTTGATGGTTGGACTTGATGATCTTAGAGGTCTTTTCCAACCTTAATGATTCTATGATTCTATGACTCTATGAATAATATCCTCATGAAACAAGACCATGTTCAGAAGTATTAAGGCTAAGCAGTAGCAATAGTTTAGGCATTTATCTTCTGACTGCTTCCCTTTGTAATGTGGGACTTTGTCTTGCAAGTTACCAATGTGTCTAAATGAGCTGAATATTTGAAAGTGTGGTACACCTATGCAAACACGGACATATGAACACAATCTTACCATGATACATCCCTGGCCCAAAAAACCCCCAAGGTTCTGAAATTGATAATCCACCACAGGTTTGTTGTTTCTTGGGGTTTTTTAAAATATATTTTTACTGTCATATCTGTTACCAGTCGAACAGTAAATAATTGCATAAACTCGCTCAGATCAGTATCCCATGAAAAACCTGAGATCTAGTGGAGATGCTGGGATTTACTAGTTGCAGTAAGAACCATAGCCCAAAATGTTTATCTACCAAATTGATTCAGTTCCCTACACTCTCATGAACAGGAAAAAAAAAAATTTTTGCACAGAGTCATGAAGACATGGGCCTGCTTACGTACACTACCAGAGTTTATGCACACCTTGGGGGCTAGAAGCATTCAAATTCACACTGCTGCAAGACATGGAAGTGGATGGGGCTGAGAGGGAAGGGGGGGAAGGCTACTGTGCCCTCAGTACTCTTCATACTGATGGGAAACGATCCAGGATGGCCATATCAAAAAATTCCTCATAGCAAAAGTACCGATACCTGTAAAATAACTAGGTACATGACTTCATGTATGAGAGGAAAGAAGTGTACTGCGTCATATGCAGATGACCACATGTAAGAGCAAGAAAAAGTTTATTAAAGAATAACAACATCAAAATCTCTGTCCCAGATCAAACTATGCATGTTTTCTATCCGAGTTCATGCTGAACCATGCACAGAACATCCACCTTTCCTTGCAAAGAGCAGTCCCTAAAATAGAGAAGTTCAGTCGTAACTGTAGGGCCAGTACAAGGCTAACTTCACCCCAGGAGGTAGGGGAAGATTCTCACTTCAGTGGCATATTGCAACGTATTATGTTCTATTATACTGCTAACAGGTTTTCAGAAGTGCAGTCACGCAATCCTTAAGGCTAACACTTGTTTTCCTTAAAATATTAAGGAGCCTTAACCTTACAAGTTTCATAGGTCCCTGCCTTTCCTATAAAAGAAGTTGTATAGGACCCTGCCAGGAAGGCAGGTATATGAAATAATGGAAGCCATTCTCAGGAACTTTCACAAACATTTTTTTTTCACTCCCTTGTATTTAAAGGTAAAATTGTTTAATTTGCATTGTACTTCTCAGCTCACCTGAGTGAGCATGACTGAAAGTCAAGGTAGGAAACTGCCATACTAGAACACAGGGCAGGAAAACTTGAGAAACAAAAAAAATTGCAAACAGCATGATCCAGCTAGCAACTGTCATCAGGTACACTGTTTATTTAACAAAAAAAATAGCAATTAATGTTGGTGGGAAAGAACAACAGAGAAGCTGCATCAAGGAAACCAACAGAAACAGGATCTTACAGTGAGAGTAACCGAGGACTGGAGGATGCAGCACATGGCTCAGGTTCTTGCTGCCCTGTGCTTCAGAGAAGACGTACGTAACTATAGATTGCATTTTTATAACACCTCTCATTTGAGCCCTTTGAAGAGTATGAATAACAGTTGTTCTTATCTTCCCTATGAAGTAAAAATAATTGCATGAATATAGCAAACGGAGGAATTAGCATAGTGGGGAAGGGAACTGGACTCTTGTGTTTGTGTACTGCTCCAACCTCTGCCAGCACTGACACTACTGAGGCACTCCAGAAGTGCCTCCCAGCACAGCATCCTACACACAGGCTGCCCACACTGCTTCACAGGGGCTGAAGTTACCCCTGGCTGGTGGCGGATGTTCACACCAGCTCTGCCTCCGTCTCTGGACAGGCTGGGGTAGCAGAAAGCAAACACATGGTTTCTGCCTTGGATGGTGAAAAAAAAAACTGTACAAGGGTCAGAATAATTGGAAAGAAATCACTGGGAAGGATGTAAGGAAATGTGCTGATTCAGCTGTAATACAGCCTTTGCACCATGCGGCATTAGTGGGCTGAAACCAGCATTTTTGGTCCCTATTACCTCATAGCTGAGCACCTTCACAGGGGATACCCTGGAGAAGAGAGAGATTCCAGCTTTCAGTCCGCTCTCCCCTCTTTCCCTCTCTCTAAAGTGGGTCTGATGTTCCCATCTGAAGCTAGAGGAAAGAACATGCTCTCACAAGAGCTTTTATATAAGAACAACCCTATTCCACACTGGGATTAATCCCTGCCTTATTAAGCGATGAGAACAAGCCAGAATATACATGTCACTGCAGGTTGGCAGTATCTGGGCAATAAACATCTTTGGAGAGCTGGGCTCAGGGAGCCAGAGCAGGAACCCCCGTCTGCCCCTTGTGCAGAACGGATCTCCTCTTCAGAGCCTTTAACCTTTACGTACTGTTACTTAAAACCATGCAGTACCTCATGAATCAAATCAAGATCAGGTATGATTTGTCTCAGGCTATGTCCAGCCCCAGCACTTGCAACTGTACCACAGGCAATAATAATACAATTCGAGGTGACCAGTTAGAGATTACCTCTTTGTGGTCACTTAGGATCTGAACTCAGGCAGAGTTCCTGCTTCAGGATTCAGCTGGTTTTGTTCTGAGCTCAGCTGCTGACAAGTAAAGGCACTACGAGCAACAAGCCTCTAGGTCTGAATTACTTTAAGGGTTACTTGATACAACAGTAAATGTTTATCTCCTCTTGCCATATAACATCACATGCTGGACACACCACATGAAAACACCTGCACTGAGAAAGACTTGGAAGCACTTATTCTAGTGAAGTTACAGGGAACTGGCTTTAAGACCCCGTAAGACCCACTGGCAATCATATTAAAATTATTTCTCTCAGTGGCAACTGAAGTCTACCAGTTGGCAGTATGTTTTTGGCATACTGTTGAATTACGTAGACACATCCAGTAACAACCTCTGAAGCATCTGAGATAGCTGATATGTAAATTTATTCAATGAAGAAAAATATTTGAGCACCTGCTTCTAATCTTCTGTCATAAGATAAGTGACTACAACTAAGGAAAGCAGGCTTTCCTGCATTGAAAAGCAAAAGCCCTGACAATATACTCGATGGTATATTTTACTCTGCTTATCTTCAGAGTTTGGTACCCTGCCGTAGGTATTACTGAATCGATACTGAATAATCCAAAAGCACAATTTGTATTTGCTCTGGATCTCTCTAATTTGAAGAAATATGATTTATGAATGCTTCAAGGGTATCTGGAGGATGGATGGATGGATATTCAGCAAAGAAGTTGAGTTAAAGCCAAACTCCTGAAACAAATGTACACCCAGAATTTACTCTCACTTTACAGAGAAGGTTTTTGGTCTCCAACCATAAGTTAGTACAAGGTTTCACCAGATGTTTCCCCAAATGACATGTAATACATATAATTGTTTGTGGATGCATTGTTGCACTTAAGAAAACTGATTTTCAGCTCAGCCCACCCTTTTGGATGTGGTTGGGTGTAGCTCTTAGGAGCTGGGAACTAGCCTAACGAGACTGCAGCAGCTCTCTGTCAGAGCACAGAATGGCAGCAAGGACACAGCCAACAAACACAAAACCCCAAAACACAGAACAGTGAGAAAGAAGCATAAAGCAACAAGTCATCAGCATTTCTATATCTTTTAGGGTCACAAAAAATTGCCCCGTGCTTTGCAGAACCTTTCTCTTTAGTTCAGCAAATTTTGCCTCTTAACTGTATCTAGACACTACCCTCCTCCTCTCCCCGGTTTTAAGCAAATGGAAATATATTAATGAAGAATTTGGAAAACACAAACAGTGCAACTGGCAAAGGTCTGATCTTACTGGAGCTCTTCTGTTTGGCTGAGTTTTAGGGGGTCATTTCACATAGACTTGCTTCCCCTGCATTTCAAGTGGAACAAAAGAGATCAGAAAAAAAAAAAAAATCTTTTCTATTGGTTTAAATGCTCAACAGTTTTAGGTTGTGCGCGGAGATTAAAACTGCCACTAACATCTCTGGTTTTGGTCGTTTCCAATCAAAACCCGAATGAACTAATAGCAAGAATGGGACCTCATTTCTGGAATATAACTAACAGAGAAGGTGGAATTGAGCAAACGTGCATTCAGCTGCAGCAAATTCTAAAATTTCACATTTTCCAAATTATTGTCTGCACTATTTCCCTCTCCATAATTATTGCTTCTTACATTAGACTAATGAAGAATCAGCACTCAGGGTTTTTGTTTTGTTTTGTTTTAAACAGGACAAAGGAGCACTGTTTAAGTAAGCCTGTTCCATCTGCAGGAGACAGAGTAATTCCAGTTCTAAAAAAGAATAAGAATATAGCCAATTTCAGTGTCTTATTTTAGTGTTATTACACACAGCCATAAGAAAGCTCATGGAATTTCTAGATGTTTATAAATAAAAACCATTTCCAGTTAATATAAAGATGGTAGAAATATTTATGTTACAATGTAAGCACCCACCCATCGCTGCCACCTAGCACATCAAAGAAAACAGTTTAATGCCACCTTTAAAGATTTCCAAGTGATTGAAATCTGCATTGCACTACATTAATGACCACCTGCATTACATTAATGTTACTGTTTACACATATAAGTAATTCTTAGCACAGGTATAGAGTCAGAAGGGAAAAAACACAAGCTCATATAATTTAATGAGTACCAAATAAATATGTCTGGGTCTCCGAGTGAACTACTTTGCAGCCAGAAAAAAAAAATTCCAACAAAAATGATCCAAAGCTAGAAAGGTTTATAGTATCATGCTCTTATACGCTGTCAGGTAATCCATCAGCCATCAGGGACTACGTGTATCAGTAATTCTGACAGTATTCCCTTACAAAGAGTTAAAAGAAAATGCTATTCCCTTCTACACTTGTTTGGATTGAGTGATTATTGACTGATGGCTGCAAACAAAATGCGGCCAGAGCTGTTCAGTGAAGACAAGTTGGGACTATTTGCTCACTTTTGCTCGTTTCATCTTTGAACGGACAACTTTCTCACCTGTCACATATTTGGCTTTGCTGGGGGAACACTGGGGAGACTCTTCTGGGGAAAACAATTGCTCTGAAAAGAGCAGACACTGGCATTAGAGTAATTAGATCTGGAAAGAAGGTATAAAAATGTTCTTGCAGTTAAACAGGTAGCAATGCAATTGCCTCAGCGTTTGACCTGACAGCTTATTTTAAGGTGAGCACTTCTGTTGCTATTATTTGAAATTAGTTGTCATTGTCAGATATCTTATTTTATTTGTAATTATACAATTGAACTCCAGTGACATTCTAGGAGTAAACTAAAAGCTCCCATGATATTCATTTTGTAATAAGGAATATCAACATTCATGTATTGACAAGTACATGCCAATCTACATCTTCTCTTAGTTTAAGTAAAATAACTCTTTTGTTTCAGCCAGTTTTCGTATTTGTTCCTAATCTTGCAGGAGGATTTCTAGGATTATGTGACAGCACTGATTTTACAGTAGCAAGGTTAAAATTCCATCTGCTTTTCTTGCTTTTAACATTATCCAGTAAAACATATTTAATATATAATTTTCCTCTACTTTTATTCATTCTTTTGTCAGCCTTAGCTAACCCATATTTTAAAGGTAATATCTGAATAAAGTGATGTAGGTGTTTATGCTAATATTTCATCATTGCTATTCCCTTTGCTAGATAAGCTTGGCACAGTTAGTAATCGAAGCAAGAATACACTCAGTGACCTGGGGTCCCTTTGTTTTTTAAACACCCCCCCCCCCCCC
>WAAD01031042.1:161792-457887 GCA_013389945.1 Fregata magnificens
CCCCCACCCCCCCCCAAAAAAAAACCACAACAAAAAACCCAAAAACCCCAAGAAAACTCCCCCAAAACCAAAAAAAAACCCAAAACCCCCACAAACACAAAAACCCCACACCACCTCATTTGCCTCACCAAGAAGTTAATCACCAAAGCTTACTTAATTGTTAAAACACACATGCTTTACTCAGCCAGGAAAACCTTTAAGAAAAAAAAAGTTTATTATATTAATAAGATGAAAAGAGACCAAATCTTCCAGTTCAATACAAGAAAACAGAAATATTTCTCCCTAGGTTATTTTGCTTCTGGTTACTTTGCTGAAGTGCTGGAATAGCAAATACAGAGAAGTTTTGTTTTATTCACATTCATTCCATCATGTCTTTAATCTGTAAAAGTCACAACAGAATTGTTTTAGGTAGCCATATGAAATCATGCACCTAATTATCAGTTGTGCTTCTATTATCCCAAGAGAGACGTTCCTTTTTCCAGGTTGGTACTAATTTATTTTCAAGACAGAAAAATAATTAACAATCAGAAAAATTAATTAAGAAAATGGGATAAAATGCTACACAAGGCAAAAAAATCACAGCTTCAGATTCTCTCTGGCTATGGTAATATATCAAAAGCAAACAAAAGCATAAAGCATAATTCCCTCTTTGCACCCTGTCTGATTCTTAATAAAGATGAAGACAATATTGAGAATCAGTGCACTGACAGACAATGCTCTCCTTCCCACAGCCTATCTGCACCTACAGTGGCTTTCCTGAAACAGGTTTAAACAAACGTAAAGAGGAGCTGGAAAACTTGGAAGTTCTCTTACCATCTGACAAGTCAATTAGCCCGAGATAGTGCAAAAGTTTCAGAGAGGAGCACACCACCACCACAATCCCTAAAGTCTGGAGTCCCTCTGACTCGCCTTTAGTCCACATCCTTTAAGGCACCACACAGATACCTACTGGTGTGCCAGCAAACAACTGGCAGACATCTAAAGCTGAGAAATCCTCTGTTTGAAGCTTTTCTTCCTGCTGCTCAGCTAAGTGTACAGCACGTTTCCCTCTCCCCGCTCTCTCTTATTCTCACACTCCCTCTGTTTCTCAACCTCTCCCCCTATTTCTAGCTCTCCTCCCCCCCTGTTGTTTTTTNTGAAAGCAATTTCTGCATTTAACAGTAATCTATGGTTTTATTTTCTTTCACTTCAGGGTAATTCTCTCAAGAGTTTAGTCTGCCCCGGAACAACTTAGCACTGTGCTGCTAACCTCAGCAACATCTCACACAATTTTTTTTTTTAAAATATCTGTGATACCAGTCAATTTTTGCGTTTGGGATTTTCTCAGTAATCCTGCCAATGCAGATGCTTTTTGTCAATGCCTCTTCTGTACTGCATAAGAGAATATAGCACATTGTAAGGGAGGAAAGGAAAGGTCTTTCCCTTTCCTAATTCCTCACCCTCCCAACGTGCTGGGATATACATATATGCACTTCCCACCTACATGTGTATACCTGTATAGAGCCCAGGATCTACACAGCAATTCTGTTTGTAAGCAACAGCTCTAAACTCTGTTCCTCTGGGTGAGCTGCTGGACAGCAAAGAGTGCATTTTTCCTGGCATTTAACACATACCCAGACATCAGTGCTGACCGGTGCTGGCCTGGAACGTGCATCCTTTGCAGGCAGCTAAGGAAGACAGACAGATGCACTTTACACTTGTTCATCTTTGCAATATTTCACCAGGCTGCTGGCATGGGGTAGCACTGTGGGTTGCTCTCAAGTCAATTATTGATTTCTCCATTATCACCACAGATGAGTAAACACTCGGCAGGTCGAGTGTTTTATCAGGATGGCAGGTGCAAGATTGCAGCACCAGTAAAAGCCAGATTTTTCAAGCATGCTATTAGTGGAAGATGCTGGTATGCCCGATGTGGGATGTTCAGGAGAAGAGAGATAGTCAATACCTTTTATTTTACGGCACTCAGAGGCTGTAATTTTACCCACACTGTTCCCACGCTCCCACTCCCCTCCAGGCAAGCAGGAGCTCCCTTTCCCCGCAGCGCTGGATGAGCAGGGCAGGCTGGCTTTCACTCTGCCACACTGCTCCCATAACCTCTTCTATGCTGCCTCTGCCTTAACATCAGGTGCAGAACCTCAAAGGGATTTTGTATATCACATTAACTAAGTAATGCACTTGAATTGCTTAGAGATGTTTGTATCAAAGCCAGGTTGGAGGTGCAGAGTACTCATACATACTTGAGTGATCAAGTCAACAAGTAATGAACACTTTAATTGAATTTGAGCTTTGTTTCTGTATGCAGGTGGCCAAGGAAGAGATCACACTTGCAAATGAGTTATTCATGAGGGTTCTCTGTCATTGGCATCTACCTATCCAGAGCTCAATAGCGTGATATCAAAGCCACTTCTATTGATGAATACTTTAGGCCAAAGGATTTTTTTTTTTTTGTACTCTGTAGCATCTGCCACATTAGGTTTTCATTGCCCTGCCTGTATGACTGGCTATGATGCCACATTATGGTTCGTATTTCCCAGATTAACACATTCAGCTTTAAAATTCTCAAGGAACTGAAATCACTGCACTGTCAAATCTCTCCCAGGCAAGGGGAGGAGAATTTGAAGGAGAAACATGTGATAAACAGACCTCAAAACATTTAGATAATTTCTTGGTTTATCGTGTCCTGTTTCCATTAAAAAAGCCAAACACTACTACCATCAAAAAAAACCCAACCCCAAAACCAAAAAACCAATTTGGCCAGGCATATTGACCACAAAAATAACCAGGTTCCTTCCTGTCTAGAGAAGAGATGTTTGACAGATTTACTGGTTGCCTGACAGACTTTGCACTGTTTCCTCAGACCAAGTTAACGGATCTTAAAGAGTACACAGAATGAAAGAGCCCACCTTACTCACCCACCCATTCCCAGGCACGTTACTTACCCGCAGATACATCTAATCACAAAGTTTCTTCGCAGCAATTCCCTCCTGAATCTACTAATTACTGCAAAAAAGTGAAGCTAAACAAATGATGATATGATGAGCAATGAAACTCAAAAAGCCTGGCTTCCTACAGGTAAGCCTTGCAATTCTACAGTTCTCCTGCCACAATGTCCTGCCTCTGCATCTTCTAAAGCCCTGCAGCAGCACCTTAGCAACAGGCACGGGGAACGACATGAAAAAGTGGTAGTTCCATTGTTTGTATTACTGCAATTTATGCCAAATCTAATATTTTTGATTCTTTAGGTGTTCCTGATATAAGCAACTGCAAAAAAACATTGGGTTTTGGTTCCTAGAGTCCTCGTTGCATGAAGACCTCATGCATGCCAGAAGCCCAGAATCCATTAGACAGTATATCTAATGCTGTCAAAGCCAAATAATTATTTTTGTGGGGTTGACACTGTTTTTAAACAGGCTTGGAGGGAATGTTGAAGGAGAATTTTTTCCTTCAGGACCTTCAGGCTGGTTTGCGATCACCCTGAAGCCAGCAGTTCTTCTTGGATGCTCTTTCTTCTCCCTCATTTCCCAAAACTTCCCTTCTTCCTCACATTTGGGTCATTCTTCACCCGCTCGTTACTGTCCCAAGAACCAGGATTCCTTATGTCAGGGACGTTTTGGTGTCATGTTGTGCTAACCTTTTATGGAAATTGCTGCTAGTTGCCTGACAGGCAGAGCACCGGGTCCCTCCATCCATCCAACCATCCAGCTTGGAAGCCACATACTGACCTACCGTTATGGCATAAAATTAATTCAAACAAATCAGCTTTCTGCTGCTATTTAAACATTTAAATCAGCAGGAGCGACTGACTAGACATTTGGCTACGGATGCCTTATGGGAAGTAAATCTTACGGACCCAAACACTCATCTGTGTTTTCCCCACTATAAGACCTAACTTCAGTAAAAGATAGCATCTTTCCTCCAAAGCTTACCTCCCAGCTTGGCCCATTAGTTACACCAATACTCATTCTTTACTGTAGTATTGAGCTAATGAGAACAATTGGTTCTGTGATTTAAACCGAAGAAAGGCTACTCAGTTTAGTTCGCCAATAGAAATCTGCACAGAAATAGAGGATCATCAACTCTTAACAAGAGGCAGAAATATTAATCAAGAGTTTATTAGGTATTTTATCTGACTCACTCCTGGAGCAATGCGGGGAAAACCCAAACCAAAGCTACATAAATAGTGGGATTCCAAATTTTTGATTTCTACAGAAAAAATATTCTAGAGCCTAAAAAACATTCTGCAGATCTGCAGCAGCTTTTGGATCGATGCTTCCCAAACGTTTGTAAATCTGCTGCAAAACACATACTGTTATCCTCAGAGAGAGTGGCTCAAGGGACTAAATGATTTTAACTAGAATCACACAAAAAATAAATAGCACAAACTAGAGTGCCTGGTTTTCTACCGTAGCCGCTGAACAACAGATTTTGTAGTACAGCAACTGGAAGAACATTTTTCTAGTTATATACAGACAAGGTTAAGCTCACCAGTGAAGCAGTAATCTTTATTTTTTGCCAAATCCTAAAAAGGAGGAATGTAGACAGCCAAATGTTTAAAATACCAGATGTCTTGGTAATAGAGATAGATGTTCTTGCTAATGCCTAGCATACATATCTCTTGCATGCAGCAAAAGGTGTTGAATGCCTCAATTAACTGTGAAAAAGGTTTATGCTGGGTATGCACAATGCGTGCCCTCTGGGAACGCAAGTAGGAACTTTATAAAGATCAATCAAAATAACATGTAATGAAAAGGATTTTGTGTAATAAAAGAATCGCTATGATGAATCATATCAATGATTTATGTAATCTATAATCAGCTCTTAAAATTGGTTGGGGGAAAAATACATCATGTGAAGGTGCAAAAATCACAGCAAAATAGAGAATAATATTCCCCACAGCAGAAGCTTCTCCCAGTGACTCAGCTATTTGAAACATTTATGCTTTCAAAGGGGAGGATTTGTCTCTTCGCTTTGTTTTAAAACAAATGCGGCATGACACGTTCTCATTACCCACACCTTTAAGAAAACTCCAGTAGTATTCTACAGTTAGCCTGGTATAAAACCCTAAATATTAAATTTTTGTGATTTTGATTGATTATTCCTTTGCTCTTGTGTTATGATAAAGAATAAACAGGAATCTCTGATTCTTCTTGTACAATTCATTATTTCAAATATCTCTAGAACACGTCTGTTTATGGATCTTCTGATACTTAGCAGTCCTGAACACGGCTATTGAACAGCAGTTCTCACATGGCTACTGTCCATAAATCTATTTTTATTGCAGACCTCTGAAGCCCTTCCACTTCTGTTGTATTTTGGAAATGGCATAGTGAGATCGTTCACAGTATTGCAAGTGGCTACAACATCAAAAGTATGAAATTACTATTTCATACAAATTTATCCAATATGATTTCTTTTGTGTGTGCATAAAGTTAGTGGATTTTACTGCTGTTTTGAGTTTAAGCTAAACAAACCAAAATGAAAACTAGGCCTTTCTCATGAGTGATTTTAACTTACCTAGTCCCAAGCAATGATATTAACTGCTTACATTGCAGCTTTTTATCAGCTGGCCTTGGTCAACAGTCATTCATCTGCCCTGTTCACCACAGGTGATTAAGCCCCTTCGACGTTTCTCAGATTTCTCTGGATCTGACTAGCCCTAAGTAATTTGTGCCATCTGCAAACTGTGTGGAGAGAAAACCATTGATTGATAACTGCTGGCTACAATTTCAAAAAAATTATGCTATGAGTAAATTAGCAAATCTGATATTTAAGTAATGGACGGTTTAGGGCCCCCATCTAAAGTATGAGCAATCTCCAGTTCAATTAACAGCCGTTCGGTGACAATGAGCGCAGGTCCCTTCCAGTTTGCACCACTACAATTCCACCCTGGCCCCTCTGCCTGCAAATTAGTTTGGCTTCATATCACACTTGTGTTTCCCAGCAGTTATCCACCAGCTAGGAGTGGTGTTGGAAGTCCTGGCTAACCCAGAGAGGTGGTGGAGTCGTCTACCCTGGAGGCGTTCAAAAAAGGTGTAGACGTGGCACTCCAGGGTCTAGTTTAGGAGTCATGGTGGTGTTAGTTGATGGTTGGACTTGATGATCTTAGAGGTCTTTTCCAACCCAATGATTCTATGATTCTATGATAATTACCAGTTATTATTTTTATCACTAGAGATACATTCTGTATAATGATAGGCGAACCACAAATGTCTCATTAGTTGGTTTGGACAATACGGAAATTTGGATGCTTTTCTATTAGTGCTGCACAGGGAGCTGGGAATAAGGAGCTCAGTTCCTCAGTCTGCCATTTCCTCGCTGTGTGAGTGCAAGGAAGTAACCGGCAGATGAACCATTGTCCTAACATAATATAAATTGTTCTGCTATAACAAAACCAGCTATAATTCCATCTTACTTCATTTCTTCTGATTCATGTGAAGGACCTACTGTCTTTCTTCTATCAATGTCTCCTGGCTTGCTGGCAACAGTATGATGTTGGGTCCAAGGACCCATGGGCAATTTATGGAGAGAAGCAGGAGAACCCCACACATTTTTCCTGTTAAAAGGACTGTCTTGAGCTAGTGATGCCCAGCCTTCCGTGAGCCTATCAGCACAATTCACATTGCCAACTTTGAAAAATGCAGGAATATCTTTGAAATATCCCAGAGATCCAATACATCGTTACTGACTTTTTCTAGGCCAGTTGGAGGTACAGACAAGCACATCCTACCTTGAAGTTACCATGAACTGCCGAATGGAGGACTTTGCTTTACTCTGGACCTCATGATGGCAAAAGCTGGTGAGTGTTAACAATGCACACACAGGTTAAAGCAAGTCTCGTACCAAGCTACAAAGCCTGAGAAGACCACCAACTAATGAAGAAACCATGTAACCTTGAAGGACTAACTTGAACCGCAGTTTACACACACACTCTCTGAAATTGTGTGTGTCTGAAATACAATTGAGGCAATATATAACTAATGAAAGGCTAATAGGAACCTCTGCCAACTATTAAATATCATTGACGACAGGATTTCAGACAGGCTCTATTGCACTTTTCCCTTCTATTTAACTGGTTTTCACCTATTTCTCTAGATTTTTATTTGTAAATCAACATAGTTGCATGAACCACAACAGCAAAACCAAACCCAGCAGCCTCCTCTAAGATCACAGATCACTATCAGACGTGCAGAAGTGCAATGGCTGCTCTCAGGACTGACCCAAGGAAGTTCTCCAGCACCAAACTCGCTCGCTTTTCAGTGCTGTTGTTTAGGCTGGATGAACTGCTAGCAACTGCTTAATAACCTCAGCTGCACTAGGAGGGGAGACAGGGAAAGGCTGCAGGACTTTTCTCATTGTCCTACTTTTTAAGCAGACAACAAAAGTTGAGGAGGACACATGCTGTGTGTGAGGAAAAGACGAGTAGGGGAGGGGAAGTGAAAAGTTAAAAGAAACAGCACAAGAGAGTATTTCAAGTCTGAAATAAGGAACACTGAACCAGGGGATGTAACGTGAAGAACAGATCCGGGAGGGACCGGCATGGGGCTACGTACAACCTGAAACTGTGAACAAAAATATAAAACCTGATGTTTCCATTATACTGGAGGCTCATTCCCCACACAGGGAAAACGGGACTGCAGCAGTCCACGCAGCCAGCCTGTGCTGAGCCCCACATGCAGCTGAGCATTCCCCCTGGAACCTGTACTCGGAGGTGAGCACTCTTCTCGTCAGCAAACATACGTAACTGATGGCAGTAAAGAGCAGCCAAAAGAAGCTGTTAAAAACCGCAGTCGCCAGAAGACACATGTGCTTTGCAATGGCAGTGTCTTGCTTACTGTGTTTCCGCCACAAACAAGAGGAGACGTGGCGCTGGCGATAACTGCTTCCAGAACCTGAACGGTAAAGAGGCATAAAGCTAAAAGCCTCTGCTATCAAGTCAGGCTGCAGTGATTTTCTCATCATAGGTGGATTTTCCCTGTATTATATATTTCCCATGGGCATCAGCTTGTCACAGCTTCATTCCCCATTTTAATAAAAGTGATGATTAACAATGCAGAACCTCTGCTCTCAGACTTTTTTTTCCAATGGGCTTTGTTTTTCCAGATTCATATTGAATTAGGTATATGAGAATGACAATGAATAGGTAGGTTTAACTTTTGGAACTCTGAGAGGTTCGTAGGAACAATCGCAAATTTGGAGAAGGAAGAAGAATGCCAGGAAGCCTGGCCTTGACAAGCAGCTTGCATCCCTCTTGAAAAGCCATGGAACTACACTGCGTGCCAGAAGATACACCTCTGTTGGGGACACCTGTGCCAAGCAAATGATTAGCAACTCATTTGTCTCATTAAAGTTCTATGTAGTTATTTGAGGAGCATACTAAGGAATACGATTACAACTCCCATCATTCCACTATGCTAACACAGGTAATTTAGTCAGCCATACAGTCATCACAGCTCCAGTGGTCTCCAACCAAGACATCGGCTTCTTCCCCCTTATTTACCCGTTTCCCTTTACTTTTTAGTTCTGAACTGAAGAATCAGTCTGTTGGGTGCATTTTTTTTCCTCATGCTCTCGTGGAATATTAAACTATGCTCTTATTTTTGCATGAGAATTATGCAAAATATTGCCCAGGAGAGATCATCTCATACATTTTGCTTAGTTACAACATATGCATTACAGGCTTAGGTACTGAACAACACTCTCCACTTGAAGAATACTGTTCCTTTGCCTGTTATATTAAACAATGTTGTCTCACCACTTTTCATGCTGTTCTGGATTTCTTACTTTTAAGTGGCCTCAAGCAATAAATACATTCACACCGTTTTCTTAATAAGCCTGTATTTCTTTCACTTACCAATCTGCTGTATGAGGACATACCTTTAAATAGTCTCGTTGACTCTTTACCGGCAACTCATCTTCATTGTACCATCTATGCATTACTTGCACTTAAGTTTTTATTTTATCGTCTGTAATTTGTATTCCTGTTCTCCCCTCAGCTTGAAAGATTTAATTAGTTATTTGCATAATTATTCTGCAAAAGATAGTACCACAAAAATAGGGTTACTGCCAGGAGATCAGAGTAATAAATTCATGAAGGAATTATGAAACCGTACAAAACTAACCATATTTTAGCTACATCACAGTGAATTATGAAATAGTACAAAACTATTTTAGATACATCATAGTCTCAAATCACATCACCCTGAAAATGTCTGGAAACCTGGGCCAAGCAGCAAAACTCTCAACAATTAATGCTTTGCATCAAAACAGAAACCAAGAACAAAAAGGTCAGTTTATAAAGCCTATGTCTGAAGTCAAACTTTCTAAAGAAGTAATATCAAGTTTGTAAAGTATAACATAGACAAACAAAAACTAACAAAGCAGTTTATGCTGTAGTTCTAAATACACAGAAAGTAGGAGAACTTTTGGAGGGCTCTGTGAAAAGAAGGATGGTTTTTGCTTCTGCCAGCACAGCTCCAGCTACTAGATGCATGACAGCAGTTTCATGTAACTTGCACTCAGTGTAGGGGTCAGCTCTCCAGAGTTTACCAGACTGCCTCTGATTTATGAATTATAGTTTAACTGCTCCTCTAGTGGCACCACTATTTAAATTCTGCTTCTGGGCACAGTACAGATAGGCTGACATTCACGGAAATATGAAGGTCTGACCAACAAAGCACTTGAAGAGCTGCAATATAGGTGCACACGACAGAAACTATACTTAGGATGTTAAAGCTAAGCAGTAGCCTGAGATAATCAACCTCCTTCAAGCCTCTTCCCTTATGTGTGTGTAAAAATATTCCATTACCAAGCAAGCTGGACATTGGTGATGGAGCCAGCATCCTACTCACTCCCACATTGCTGCTACCAGTCATACAGCAAAGGAGAACAAAAGGAAAACAACACGGCAACAGCATATAGTGTCTATACAGGGGAACTGCAAGGACAACAGGGGAACTGCAAGGACAACAGGGGAACTGCAAGGACAACAGGGGAACTGCAAGGACAACAGGGGAACTGCAAGGACAACAGGGGAAAAAGTCAACCAGAGAGATAACCCCTTCAAGAAAATCAGGAGATCAGGAAGAAAAGTAAAATGCTGTAAGTACATCAAAAGATATGAGATGCATGGAAAAAAGCAGCAAGGAAAATGATGGTGCCAGGGGTTTTCTGCAAGCAGATTTACGTTCAGAATTGAAGCTGAAATTCAAGGGCAAAAGCAAACTGAAGTAGATTTATGACTATAATGTCACATCTGGGAAAGGGCAGCACAGGTAAAGGAATGATTTGTACACAGTGCATTCCAGGTCTGTAAATATTCATATTTGGGGCGCACTATGTATCATACACACTTCAGCAGTTAGAATACTCCCCCAATAACCCACAATCCTCTTGAATAACTATATGTATTACAGTTGCATTTCCATGGTTGAAGACGATATCGGAAGTATAGCTGGGGGGGGGAGGTGCATTTCTTCAAAGTCCTCAACATGCACAACTCAAAGCCCAACTTTTTTTCCAAGAAAATATAAGACACTTGAGAGACAGCTCTTGATAAAAGAAACGTGCATCTACATGCCAGAGTTTGTCGGATCTTATCGCAGAGGCACTTATCCTCTGAAGCAAAAGAGCTGTGCATCCCTCAGGCTAATCCCAGTGTCAAACCGGACAAAACCAGGCTCCGGTAAAGAGGAACAGAGTTCAGTGCATTTTAGAAGTGCTGGACCTTGGGACTGGAGGGTTTCTTCCAATGTCTGCAGAAGAAGGGCAATTACATAGACTCCTACTGCAGAGCTCTCCAGAGGCAGCTACTATAATGTAGGACAATACCAAGGTTGGTGCTGTTAGCCAAACAGTTTACTCGGTGTCTATACACGTATAAAAACTCATCACATGGTCATTTACCTACATCATTTGTACTATGCCATTTCTTAATAAAAATCAAATACACAGCATGCAAGGTAAGAAGATGAAAGGCCAAATCCCATTGTGCTGGTCCAGTTCCAGTGTCAATCTAAATTTTGGTCAGTTCAAGCACAGGAAGATCATTGCTCTTCAGAACATTATAACTGACTACCCAAAGAGCTTTTTAAGGGAAAGTTGATTAAATATGTCCATATCAATTAACTAGATATTTTCATGATGGTCCATAGTATTCACTGGAGATTTTAATAAACCCACTTAAATATTCCTGTCAATTTGCTGATTGGAACACATGCTAATTAAAGGAAAAGAGTATGATAGAGAACACTACTTTCCTTTCCCTCCCTGCAATTTAATTAAACCGCAGCTTATTAATTGCAAGGTACATTCTCGTGAAAAAAGTGCACTGCTTAATTGCCATTATTAAACTAAATATCAGTTTGGATACATCAGCGTATGCTTCGCGGCTGCTCAAATATATCATAGCTCAGGCCTAGAGGGTAATACATTTAGATGAAATGAAAGGGTATTTCAGTTGTCGGTACTTATTCTGTTCAGAGCTATTTCAGAGAAAGAACAAACCCAAAAGCTAGCAATGATGCCAAATTATGTCCGGAGGTATTGGAGATGATAGCATAGTTAATCTAAAACACAAAACACTCTCCAGTACATTAAAAAATCCTTGGCTGGAGCTTTCTCTATCCTTAAGCATTTTACATTCACAGCGAGTAGCTCATTACGATTAACTCTTTTGTTAATTGCCAGGAAACCATGCACTACAATCAACTTGTTTTCATATAAGATTTATCCTCCAGTTAGAGCTTAAGAATTTTGAACAAAAGTATTGATATGAATTCTAGAGATATATCTCTAGATATATCTCTGCCATTTCCAGAGAGAAAAAAAAGATGGCACAACATCCAAGCACTTAACTCTTTGCTCGGTAAGGAAGTACTGAGCAGTATTGCATTTCCAGCTGGCCTTGAAAAATCAAAGGATGCTTCTCTGTAGAAAGAGAAAAGCATGCAGGAAAAACATTTGGGAAACGAAGGCAGGCGGAAGTTCTTCCAATTCTGGCAGATCATGAAATCATTCTGCCAGTTTAGGCTTCTTAGAGAGAACTACAGCACTTTGGTGATATAAATGTAACCATTTAAGCAACTATATGAAAGTTTAGGATGCTTGAGGGAAGCTAGATGATCTATGCTGAGAAAACACCCTATTTTCTGTCCTCCATTCCCATTGTGTCATATTCAGTTATCAGAAAGGCAGCCTTTACAGACTGGCCACTGCCTACAATAGAATTACAGCAGAGGCTCAGCTAGCACGATTAGCATCTTTCTGCATAGTTTCACCATTTCAGCTGTATGGGCTACTTACAAGAGGGACTGTGTTTAGATTAAAAACAAATAAGTGCATCTGTACCTTAAGGCATCATGGAAAAACCCACACATGATGATTACTTTTTTGTGGGGGAAAAAACCCATAAATATAATCGTGAATTTGTGAAGCTTTGTGAGCCTGAACACTGTCTGCAAGACTCTCAAATCATCCAGTTCCACAAAATACGCTAATCGTGATTCAGTTGCTAGCTCCAATATCATCAAAACAGGAAAGTGGAAAAACACTTGATTTCACACCTAAGCACATAGGCAAATTGGCATGGATTCTGCTAAATAATTGATCTGAACAGGAAGGAATTTTCTGTGTCTAGTTTGTTGCCCAGATTGCAAAGCTACAATCTTTTGTGCTAACATGCACAAAAATTTGATTCCTGGGTATTTCTCCTGAATACCAAGTAGATAGTCTGTAGCTGTTAGAATATAAGCACCAGCAAGCATTAATACTTAGGTTTTTTCAGACCTGGGTATAAACTATTTTCCAGTGGGAGCTATATATATATCTTCCTGAACAAAGGAAGAGTGCCTGGAGAGTCAGTTAAGAGAGAAATAGCATCTTCTCAAATAACATCAACTCAAATCTACTGAAAATTTCACTGTTATAACTCTGGAAAGAGAAGGTGAAGTTGGCATATTTATTCAGTACATTCAGTTCAGTTTATACAGTAATTGTGCTCGGAGGGGGCATTAGACAGCACATAGACTTGGAAATGCCGTACAACAGCCTTAAACTTTAAACGTCAGCTGAGGATTCTGGTTATCACTTGTTTATGGTGATGTTAACTGCACAGACACTCAATTGACTTTAATGGCACGATGCCATTTCAGGCTTTGCTTTGGCCTCTGCTACAACTCCAAAGCATGGAGACAGGGGAATTAAATGTGCCACAAAAGCTGAACCAACAAATCTTAAACAGGGGCTTTACTTGAACAGAAAGCTGTGCCATACACAGGTGAAAGACTGCACCTTGCATCACGATGAAGTCTCAAAGCTGAGCTTGAGCCTTCACAGGAGCAATTTCTCCAATACCTCTCTCCCTTGGTGGGCTGAAAGGAAAGGATGCAGACTCCTCCACTCATACCCAGGCAGCAGCAGAGCAGGATAAACTCTTCATGCTTTGCGTCACAGACATACACAAATGAATCATAAGGGCATCAGAGGCCCCACTGCGGCTTGGTGGGGGCTGGCTGTAGATACACCAGAACTGGCAATATGACCTGGATGGGAGGTACGTGAAGTCTCTTTCTGCACATCTGTATTCTGCCTGACTGTCCATAAACCCCCTATACCCCAAAGTTTGGCTTTGAGGGTAGTGTTCTATTTCTATCCCCTTTATTTTTCTCTTGGACACATCTAAGTCAACACCACCTTGATACTGGAATTGATATTTTCTCCTTGATGTTCAGTCTCGCTTGGCCGAAACGTTGTTCTGCGTCACTGCCGTTACTGTACTCTTCAGTTACTGCTGGATTACCGCTCACATATTGCTTCAACCCATTAACAGCATTTAACTAATAGGTGGTCAGTGTCAGCCCTTGCTTGCTCCTAAGAGGGTCCCTAACACGGAGTCACAAAAAGAGAGAAAAGGGGGATGTTAGCCTGATACTTCGGAAACCTGGTTGTTCTGCTGGGGAGAAGTTGTGAAACCACGGCCAAGTCACAGACACCAAGATGCCCCAGTGTGTTTAGGGGCCCAGAAAGGAGGTGCACATCCGCCCTGAGCTCTGTGCTTCGCTCCCCCTTTTGCAAGTGGGCTAACGGCACTGCCTCAGAGGGCTCTTATGAGAATAAGCATGCTAAGTGCTGTGAAACACTAGGAATTACAGTATGGGGGCATTTAGAGAGTCTTGAAGCAGGGCTAATAAGGTGATACACGGTAGAGGAAAGGTCAATGTGAAACATACAATACAACTAGTTGAAGCCATGAAACATCCATTGGTATCAACGTAAGCCTTAGCCCAAGAAAATAACTATATGTCACAAAATCTTAATAACTTCTTTATATGAATTTCAGCACCTCAGAGCTCGGCAAATCACTGCCAATTTCCTCACAAGCAGCCAAGGACACTTGTCTTCCGGGAAGTCATTTGCAATAAGACTAGATCCCTTCCCCGAGTCTCCTTGGCACAATTTTGAAGAAGGTTCCTTGAAAAATAGGTCTGCCCTGCTCTACCAGGAGGTAGGAAATAAACATCTTTTCAGCTCACTCCATTTCAGAGACTGCCCAAACCAGGGTCCCCTTTATGTAATAGTGCTCAGTAAGACCGGCTGCTGGGCATGCTGGGACATGGGTTTGCTGTGACTTTAGGGGAGGCATAGACCAACATTTCCATTTTAATAAAGAAATCAGTTACAAAAGATGCCATCGGGGGAAGGTAGTTCCAGTAATGGGGAATTAACAAGCTCCTGTAATTATCCAATTAATTATCTTGAATCTAATCCACTAAGAAGTTGCATGTTCTCATTTCATTCATTTCTCCTCCCAGCCTCCGCTTTCCAGCTAATTCTAATTGCAGAAGAAGGTGGGAAAGGTAAGACCCAGTAAGAGACGCCTAGTTCAACTGTTACACAGTGTCCAAGAACGCTCTGAAGCTGACCCACATTGCCCGGTCACCCCTGCTCCAAGGAAAGCTGGAGGGACTCAGCAGTTGGCAGGTTTACCCAGGGCCAGCTGTTAATACACAAAATATTGGTAATTTTAAATAGTAGTCTGAGCATGATATTGAACCACTGATGAATCAGCCCAGATCAAGACAACACTTGGCAGCACAAACCTCTGTGCAGGGTAACTCTTGTGTATCAAAACATTCAGGATGCACTATTTAGAGGTGTTTTAAAAAACTTCTCCAAGACCCTGCTCTGCGAACACAGCGTATGCTTAATACTTGGCAAAAATCAGCAAAGACAAAGGGACAGGTACAGGAAGCCTTAAGTCACACCTTTCTATCTGCCTGTCGCTGGATCCAAGCCCAAATATTAAAGCCTGATGTATTCAAAGAACGTAAGGAGAGCCGCACTTCAGCTCTGCCTGAAAACCGCTGATGGAGAGGGAGTGGTGAATTCCCTTTCACAGCAAATTTTTTCTAAGTTATCAGCTCAGCCCTCTGCCTCCTTTCTTTCTTAGCATCAAAAAGAAGGAAAGCCACAAAATGCTGGTTTTGCTTTCATTTCTGCTTATAAATCAAGCCACAAAATCTGTCTTAGCCTCTATCTGTTAACTAGGAAAATATTCACTGGCTGCATTCTGAACAGGCACTGCAATTCGGTCATCTTTAGTATAGGATTATTTCTTGAGAAGCAAAGCTGACACAAAGATCTCCATTTCCCAGCTACAACGAAATGGAAATAAGTCCTGAGAGCCTCCCTTTTGTAGTAAGTCTGCAGATGTTTTTTCCAATTCTAGATGATATGGTTTGTAGACAACGTTGCTTAAATGGGCTTTAAATCTACACAGTGCATAAAAATTTAGCAAATGGCTGAGAAAGGGGAGAAAATGTCCACACAATCTATGAAATAAACAAATAGCTGCAAAAGAAAAAAAAAAGGGGGCAAATTCTTTAGGTAGAAATTCATCTTATGTAAATTCCAATCAGGAGATAATTACCACTGCTATTATAGAGCTTTCACCTATAGCTTTGGAATATTTTACGAAGAAAACCCTAATAAGGAAATTGAGAGAAAGCAAGGGAACGTTTCCCAGGGCCCTGAAGGGAAGCCAGGGCCAGAGGCCAGGTTTTCCGAGTTTTGAAGCAGCTTAGTTTGGTACACTGCTTTCTTCCCGCTGTCTTACCTGAACCCCTTAATTCAATTATTCAGGTTCAGGTTTATACACTACTTTGCCTTCAATTTGTTCACTCTTAATTTTACTGCTGTTTTCAATGACTTGTTCACTAAAGTCTATTTTTCTTTTGTTCCTAAATCCATTCAAAAAAATCACTGATTTGAAATCTTCACTATTCCTTGGCTGCTGTTGAACACTCTTATCCTTTAGAAAGTTTCAAAACAGAAGAGAGGAGAATACGCGGGGTGGGGGGTGGGTGGGGGAAGACAAAAGACAGGAGGAAATAATGAAAACTGAATGATAAATCAAGACTAAAGAGGAAAGAAGAGAAACATCAGATAAAAGCCAGTTTATCCATGCCGTATGTGCCAGCCAAACTTATGTCGATTATTCTTCTAATCTTAAATAGAGATGCTGGCCTTTGTTATGAGAAATGTGGCACTTTACTGAACCAACCTTGAGGGAAAAACGCATTTCAAAGTCAGAGAAAAAAAGTCAAAAATAAGGAGATAGCCTACCATAGCCTCAATAAGCAGCTCAAAAACCCAGGGTGGATCTAAAGCATTTATCTACATGCAAATACTTCTGGCGGTAGGAGGAGCACAGCCTAATGTCAGGTACTCCTTGTGTAAATCTACTGTTACCCAACAAGAGCAATTCTGCTACCCCTGCAGATGATACTGGGCATAGACAAAGACAAAGCAGAGGCCAGCAGCAGGTTGTCCCAGTAGGATTTCATTTCAAGGAGTAATTTCATAAACCTGTTTGAAATTCTGCTGAAGAAAGATTGCTCTTGGACTCAAAACTGAGCGAGACATAAGCAGATTGCAGCTCATTAAAACTTACGGGGCAGTTCTTGAGGTCCTTTGCTTTTACTCAAGCAAACACCCAGGAAGCAGTTCTCACTTTGCAGAGAGAAAAAATGTGACAGTCATGGGGAAAACAAAACAAAAAACCCCACAGAAGCACCAAGGCTGTAGACTGTTGAAAGGGAAACAAACACTGAAGGAGAAAGCAGTATTGTACTTGTCTCTCACGGCTGAGCGTTTTGTTTGTTGAGCTAATGCAAAACCCACAAATTCTTCTCTGAACAATAAAAGGTTTAACTTCATTGGGAAGCTACTCGTTTGAGTGGAAAAAAGTAAACAGAATTTGCAAATTCCATTTTCTCTTCAAAAGATTCTTTTGCAGTGAACTCTGGTATAATACAGGAAAAGCACATGATAAGTGGATTAGCAATAATGATTCCTTTAGCAACGATGACAAGCAAGTACTGCATTTGTGCCGAGAACTGTACCAACACACATCACCCAGAGAGAAAGCTCACTTCATTTCAGGGGAAGACTGAGACAGGTAACAGACACACCAGCAGAATAAAAGGGCTATCTTAAAAGGCAAACTTTTGTACAAACCACTGGATATTATGTGTCCATTGGTCGTTTTCTTCTCTTCCCTTGGAAGCAGCAGCAAGGGCAGTCAGAGGGTGAAACCAATGGACAGACAGCGATAACTGTGCAAGGTGGAAAGCATGCCGAGGGGACCCTTGGGACAGCACAAGGTGCATGCGTGAGCACAGGCTGAATGGGATTTTACCTCCCATCTCAAACATCCCGAGTCAATTTTCTAACCATTAAGGTTTTGTTTAGGAGAGCTGTCATGCTTTGTAACAAAAGTACCAGACCAGTCATGCCTGTGGGGTTTAAAACGGCAGATTAGAATTGGAGGAAATTTGGCAAAAAAACACCAAATGTACTTGTTAGGCACATCAACAAGGTTTCTGTTGTCTGCTTTTTATTAAATAAGAATATTAGAGAGAGGGAGAGAACACACACATCAGGAGGACTTTAAAGTTACTTATAAAGATAATCTAATTGGGTATTCTCAGCACTGTTACAAAAAAGTCTAAAAACTGGTCACTTTGTTTATACAGATTTGGAATTTCCTGCCTCCCAAACTATCTGTACACATTGAGATGGAATAGTTATTTCTGCTCTGACATTGATTACATCCATTCAATGCAAAAGTTCAATAACACATTTGGAAAAAAGAGTAAGTCGCCTTTGGGACAGAAGAAGAGAATTCTCTTGCCTTCATTCCTGAACCTGCATGTATTTTTGGGTACCCCCAATAAAGAAGTAGATTTAAACAGATTAAGTTATTTCCTTAACATGAGTCAGACCTACTCTCCCAGGCCAGGCCCCTTCCAGAAGTCTGGATTTTAAGTGAAATCTGCTCCGCAGTCCAATGGTTTTCAGTGCTGAATTTAAACTAGAGCTTCAGAAGCATGCAGTAAAGTCATATACATGCCTATAACTCGTTTGTCTTAAGCCACACTAAATACTGCTTAAGCCATAGGAATTTTAAGCCCACTTTACGTTAGGCTGGGCCCTTGCATAACACCAGCTCATGCACTCTTTGTAGATACCCAAAGATACTTTAAGTCCCTTTCCAATAACACTTTTTGCTGGTACCATAATAGAGACCTTGAAAAGCCACGCATAATAGACCTGGATATTATGTCATCAGGATTTATTCAGTAATGCATAAGACAGAAAATTTTTATGCATCTTGGTTCTCAGAATTACGCTGGATCACTTTTCTAAGGTCAATGGTAATCATTGTCTGCAATGACAGCAATGCCTGCAGTGTTTCTCCTTCCAGGTCTTATCGCAAGTCATTCCTCTCATGTTTTCCTATACTATCCTAGGAAAAAAAAAAAAAAAAAAATTGGCCTATTCCATGAAGAGTTTCTTTCACCAGTACATCCTATGCTAAATTCTCAGGCAACGATATTTTACTTCAGCAGCTTTACACCAACCTATAAAACCAGGAAATTCATTCTGGACTCTGAGTTATAATCAAGAACATAAAAAGGCAGGTTACAAATAGACAAGGGTGCTAATGTTTCTGAAGTGATGAGCTCCAAGGAAGTAATATGAAATATGAAATTTCTCACTGCTCGGGAGAAAGCAACAATTTTAAATTGACACAGAGGTAGGCAATCTGTAACAATAAGGAGGCATTTACATTTGGTGGTCTATCCAGAAAACCATTCAAGGGCAGGCACTTTATAAGAATTTTTCATGAATTATATCCAGCATCAATACAAATGGACAGTTAATTAGCATGTATTTGGAAAGCAATCCTTTTCCCTTTGCACAGAGAATTTTTAAAAGTTCTACGTAAGGAGAGAATAAAATAGCTGTAGCTGAAAAGCTCAGTATAGCAGATTTAATAACCTTCACTTAGATACATTATAAAGCTATTAAGTGTCTGCCATTCAGGTAATCATTGGAGGTCTGCCATATCTTTTACTGTCTCCAGGCCAAGATGTGAGGAAAAGGAGGTGGGGGGAAGGAAAAAAAAAAAAAAAAAACACCAAAACAGGAGGGAAACTTAATGGATCCAGCCAAGGAGCTTTTCTCAGTAATTATGCGTGATTGAAAAATTGTCTGCTTCAACGAACAGAAACCTGAAGCTTTATTAGTAATGAGATATCTCAAGTTTCAAATTAACTGAAAAAAAAAAAAGAAGTACCACACATTTCACATTGTACGTTGTTGTCACACATAAGCCCCTGTTTTCAAATTACTCTCTGAAGGACTAATTTGTGCATGACATGATGGAGAGGGGGAGGGGGAAAGCTTAAAAATAAAATAAAATAAATCCACTGCTTCAGGAAATACAGTTTGGCTTGTCTAGAAATCAGGCTGTTTAACTGACCAGCTAACTACCCGAAACCTGCCCAAATTCAAGTGCAGCTGTATACTACCTTTTCTGCGTACCTTCATGTGAGAGGAAGTAAACCCAGGCTCACTGTGAAGCAAGCCAGGAAAACTATTTGAATTATACGTTTTTCTACGAGTAATAAGCTGGAGCTGCACAAAGCTGGGGCAGAAGCCTGCCTGGCCGAGGGCTAACTCCTCTGTAGGTTATTTTCACCTGCACATTAACACCCATTCCCCTCGTATCTCTGGAAGAGCATAAACGTCACCTTCTTTAAGGAGCAATTCTGTTCTTACAATTTCCCACTCTGTGCACTGGGAATAAATGTTGGGAGTTTCCAGTTGAAGCCAGAAGGCCCACAAGTGAGAGACCTACTGCAAACACCCGCCATATAAGAGCCTCTGCTCACAGAAGCCCAATCCAGCACAAAAATTTCTCCCTGCCCTTGATTTCTGTGTGCCAAGAGCTATCCTTCACTTTCACTGAGGCTGGCAAGGCAGAACTAAAGGATGAGACCTGGAGGTCTCCACAGAACCAAGGTATCTGGAGGACACCCGAGCTCAGTGAAGACGGGACACTACACGTGCCTCAAACAGACAGACCTATTTCCAAGTACCTGGTTGTGAAATTCTGTACTTGGTGGTCAATTTGCATTTGGCAGTTTCAGTATCACCTTTAACTGAAACAATTCTTCAGAACAGCAACAGTCCTTGCACCGATACACATGATGTCCTAACTTGACCTGGTTCCCAGTTTTCCAATTTCTATCCCATTTTTGCAGGTTATTAGGACACTGTCTGCCAGCATTAGAAATGGCAGAAAAGACATTACTTACATTTTCCTGTTAGATAAGACATCGCGCGGAAAGCAATCTCACCAACAAGGAATTAGGAGGAAATAGAGGTAAACGCTTCCCACGGAGCTGGGCTGCTCACTGCATCCCAAGTGAGGAGTTTAGCCCTTCAGCAAGCACAGAACAAATGTCCCATACTGCTTTCAATTAGTGACCTATGCTAATGGGCCAGGTACATACAGACTCAAAAAGTTCATCCTGTTGCAGGTGAAGACAAAATCTTCCCGTGACCTCTCCCTGCAGCCTGGCATTACAGGGCACACAGACTCTCTGCTAGTGACACTGGCACTACTTGCATACCCGTATCTAGTTAGCAAAGCTCTGTACAGCACTGACCACACATGCCCTGGTGTGCTAGAGAGTTCCCCTGGGGTTTCAAAAGATGCTACACCTACTCGCTGCTGATGCCGACAACAGAAAGTGCTTGAAGATTGACGCCAGAGTCACTGCAGACCTGGGAGACAGACAAAATGCAAAGCAAGTGCCCCTCTTGGACATGGAGCACAGAGCTGGCGCCGCTTCTGAAGCGATACGCTACGCTTCTGTGGTGCAGGACAATATGAAAAAAGTGGTCTGAAAGAGATGGCAGCAAGGTCATCCAAAGGTGGAACCACAACTGGATATCGATAACAAAGGGATAGACAATGCTGTTTTGAATCCCAAAAGGGGAGATAAAGGCCTAGTCCTACCCCTTTACAGCAGAGGAAAAAACAAACAACAAAAATCAGGACGGGCAGACTGAACCCAAGACAGGGCATAAATGAGGGTCTATGGACATACCACAGACGAAAACAAGACTTAGTTTCTGTAAATCCACGCAAGAGAGTGGGCTATGTCGAAGACTAACTGAACATGACTGGATTTAGATTAGAAAATTCCATATGCATCTGAAATTCTGGATTACATTAACAATTGAAATCGTAATTACAACGTTGGCTGGGGAAGGAAATCATGAAGAACTGCCTTTTCTAGAGCATTCAGAAGCAGCTACTGTGTGCATTGGCTCTTGTAACATGACACTGAGAAGGAAACCTCTGCAAGACTCCAGGGCCCCGACTGATCACTGAAGGAAACAATTCTTCAACTGTCCTAAAAAATCTGACAACTCACTATTGCAAGGCTAATTGCCTGTCCTTTCAGAGATTGCCTTCAACCTGCCACTGAATCACAAACAATTCTTCCTTTTTGGAAGAGGAGCTGCAACATACAATTTCTCCTTCAAGCTAGGCAGTAGTGTTATTTAGATACGATATTTTTTCAGCTTTTCAAATCTCATGCAGGAGCTCTGAGGGGACCATAAACCACACACACTCTTCAGCTTAAGTCTGACTTTACAAGGTTTACAGCACTAAACATAAGTCTTCCATGCTGTTGAAGATGGCCCAGCAAGCCTTTTCAAAGAACCTTGCTGAAATACCTAGCAAAGTCTGGGCCAGGATATTTCCATGCTTGATCTCTTTGCTGGTATTATCAGCAAGAAGATGCATCACATCCAGCTGTGGAAGCAGACAGAGAAGAGCTCCCCTGGCCAGTGACAACTGGAGTAAGACTGCCTTATTTCACAGATGGTAAATCCACCAGTTATTATCTGGTAATGACAGAGCCAACATTTAATCTATCACCTACAAGGACAATCAAACCCAGGATGCCTGTCTCTACTACGTCTCCAATGGAAACAATAATTACATGCAGAGAGGACAAATTTCGTTCCCCATTATATGCAGCAGCAGTATAATAGAGGTTTGTAAACTTTCTTTACCCCCTGCTGGAATGATCCTGAAGTCATCCCTATACTTCTCATTTCATCAGAATAAATCAGGAGAGCTTAATTTATTCCAAGATAAATATACCATTCACTTTAAGAGACCCAAGTTCTCTTCCCTCCCCTTAAATACTTGATTTTTGCAATTTCACTTCCTCATTCTTCTAGCATATGATTGAGACATTAATTTTTTTTTTTTTCTTACACAGAATCACAGAACAGTTGATGTTAGAAAGGTTGGAAGGCACTGCTCAGAGGAGGGTTAACTACAGCAGGTTGCTCAGGTTAGTTTACAGTCAGGTTTTGACTGTTTCCAAGGTTGGAGACTCCACAACCTCTCAAAGCAACCTGTTCCAGTGTTTGACCTAAAACCTGCTAGAGTCAGCAAGCAACCTTCTACTGACTTCAACATGTAGTGAGTTACCTTGCACGATCCCACTCGTTATTTAGGCTCATAGATACTCTAGAAAGATCTTGGAGGTTTTCTGAAATTAAGTGCTTCTGCAGTCTACTTCATAAGACAGTTTGATGCAGTGGTATGGGAAGAGTACATAAATCATTCAGAGCAAGCTGGAGTCGAATAGCTTGATGTCTGTATATTTATCAATTTTCCATGTTTCATTTGAAGACAAAAATCAATGTAAATCTCTCAAATATGGTCTCATAATTCACAGTTTAAAAGCGGATAACTTGTTTTCTGTTTTATACTGAATTTAGATACTTTGGCTTTAAGGACCTGTAATAATATCAAATAAAAAGACCTTGGCTTAAGACAAAATTAAGTATCATTGTAGTAAATGACTAACTGAATCAAACTTGAAAAAAAATAGCAGAAAGGCTAAATGGTTTATATAATCATGTCATGAAAATAGTGTTTTCAGAAAACTGGAACGGTGCTGTTTCAGCTAACTAAAAAAAACCTTCACCAGCTTTTCATTATCTAGAATCAAAGCCTAGGGAAGAGTTTTGGTGCTTGGAAGGCACTACTTTATTGGAAAGGACAGTAGAAATAAAAAAAAAAAGGTCAAAGAAAATCAGTACTTAGGAGCAAACAAATTTTGCCAGAGCACCAATATTTTCTCACCCCCCTCTACGTTTAAATACTAAGTCTATAATAAAGGCAAACACTTAGCTAAGGGCTTTTTTGCTGCCCCCCCCCCCCCCCTTTTTATTTTTTCAAGTTGCCCTAGCTCACACTGATCAATGTTATCAGTAGCATCAGAAAAAGCTAAAACTTTGTGGCTAAATCCAGGCAGTTTGGATGGGGAAAGTGAATTATCTACAGGCAAAAGTGGTTTTGTGTCCTTTTGCCTCTGTTGACGGACTCAGGAGATAAGCACGGGCTGGTGTTAGCCCTTGATTCTGGCTGATGAGACCATGAATCTAAAGCAATCTGTTTCAAGTTTCTGTTTATTCAATACATTCATTCTATTCTCTACACCTTAAGGAGGGAATAAATTCTACTATCTTTAACAGAAAGGAACTATTGTGGGACAAAAATGTTGCTTAAAATGTTCAAAACTGAAAAAATCTCCACCACATTAACTACCGCAAGCTGGCTCCTTTCTTGTTAGGCTTGGCAAAGGTGGCAGCGCATTAAGTGCTATACTACCGCAGACATAGCATGGAAAGAAACAGTGCACTTTCATTCCTTGGGCTTGCCATATTTGGCAAGACAATCATGGCCACACTTGAGTTTTCCAGACTTTCCCCCCGCTCCCCTCCAAATGCATTATATTCCTCCCAACTCCTATTTTACAGGGAGTATTTTAGATGAAGCTTTTTACTTATCCGTTTTATCACAGCAGTGTTAATAGACCTTATAACCATTAAAACTACAGCATGGATAAAACCCTAGTGTAGGAACAAGATTTGGGGTAGGGGGTAATGCAGGCATCCCAACAAGACTTGACAGTCTGTTTGTACAGTTCTTCATTATTCACTTAGCATCCTGTGAGTGCTAAGCAATGAACAGCGTTAGTTCTTTCCCTAATTACAAACCAAATGAAAGTAGTATTTACTAGACAGATTATGGTTTAATTAAAAAGAAAACATTTCATAACCAAGACACACCCATGAGAAGCAATTACACAAACCTTCAGAGATCATTGAAAGCTGTGGTCAGCCCTTTTAGCAGGGATGCTCAATTTTGGAACCCTTCAGCTAATTCTACTCATCAACATGCACTTTCTTACACAAGGAAAACTCTTTCACTCATAGAGGACTGCTACAAAGAAGTCAACATTAAGCTCATCTTTTCGGCCTGGATAGCTAGTTTACCCTTTTTTCTTAACACATCACATAAACAGCTAATAAATACACAATATTTTAAAGAGGTTTTTTAAGAAAAGTGTTCCACCTCTTCAGTGAGTGTGGAGAGAGTCTCTCAGAGTGAGAACATGTTCAAGTTAATTATTCCGTAACAGTCAGGACTCAGAAAAGAAACGTATTCACAGTAGCATGATTAAAAGTCAGCATAATAGTAGTGCCCTACAAGTTGTAGTGTGTGGTGGGTTGACCCTGGCTGGACGCCAGGTGCCCACCAAAGCCGCTCTCTCTCAGCTGGACAGGGCAGGGAGAAAATACAATGAAAGGCTGGTGGGTCGAGATAAGGACAGGGAGAGAGCACTCAGCAGTTACTGCCACAGGCAAAACAGACTTGACTTGGGGAAATTAGTTTAATTTGTTACCAATCAAATAGGGTAATGAGAAATAAAACCAGATCTTAAAACACCTTCCCCCCACCCCTCCCTTCTTCCCGGGCTCAACTTCACTCCTGATTATTCTCTACCTCCTCCCCCCGAGTGGTGCAGGGGGACGGGGAATGGGGGTTGCGGTCAGTTCATCACCCGTTGTCTCTGCCGCTCCTTCCTCCTCACACTCTTCCCCTGCTCCAGCGTGGGGTCCCTCCCACGGGAGACAGTCCTCCACAAACTTCCCCAATGTGGGTCCTTCCCACAGGCTACAGTTCTTCACAAACTG
This sequence comes from Fregata magnificens, assembly GCA_013389945.1. Lineage (NCBI taxonomy): Eukaryota > Metazoa > Chordata > Aves > Suliformes > Fregatidae > Fregata > Fregata magnificens. The sequence goes on from WAAD01031042.1 coordinate 187,218, forward strand.
CTCCAGCGTGGGTCCTTTCCACGGGGTGCAGTCCTTCAGGAACAGACTGCTCCAGCCTGGGTCCCCCGTGGGTCCACAGGTCCTGCCAGGAGCCTGCTCCAGCGCAGGCTTCCCACGGGGTCACAGCCTCCTTTGGGCATCCACCTGCTCTGGTGTGGGGTCTCCACGGGCTGCAGGTGGATATCTGCTCCACCATGGACCTCCCTGGGCTGCAGGGGGACAGCCTGCCTCACCGTGGTCTTCACCACGGGCTGCAGGGGAATCTCTGCTCCGGTGCCCGGAGCACCTCCTCCCCTCCTTCTTCCCTGACCTTGGTGCCTGCAGGGCTGTTCCTCTCACATATTCTCACTCCTCTCCTCTGGCTGCTTTTGCACAGCAGCTTTTGCCCTTCTTAAATATGTTATCTCAGAGGCGCTACCGCCGTCGCTGATGGGCTCGGCCTTGGCCGGCAGCGGGTCCGTCTTGGAGCCGGCTGGCATTGGCTCTGTCGGACACAGCGGAAGCTTCTAGCAGCTTCTCACAGAAGCCACCTCTGTAGCCCCCCCCGCTACCAAAACCTTGCCACGCAAACCCAATACATAGTGCTAACTGGATTTCTTAATTGGATTGGATTGAAGGGGTTCAATTCCATTTTTGCTGAGGGAAAAATAAATGAGAGACAAAATGAGAAAAGAAAGACCAATCCCAATAGCTAGATAGCAGGTACAGGTTTTACTCCCAGTTTGCCTACTCACCTCACAAACAACATTGGGCAAGTCACCTGTGTCCCCAAGCAGCTCAAAGAAGCTTAGATTCTGACAATCACTTACCAATGCAAAACATTACTCTTGGACTGATCTTCACACTGCGCAGAAATTTTGCTGAAACCTTCACTAAATGAAAATGGACTTCAGCTTGCCACAAAAACCCAAATGAGCCACGATGCAATAATGCCCAGCAGGTGTGAAGGTATGAGTATAATAAAAAGCAGAGTACTGCTTTAATATAATAAGTACTAGCTACTATGGTCACAGACACTAGAATGAAACTCTGAAGACACAAGACAGAGTTGGAGTGATATCTCTTTTCTGACCCTTTACCTCAAAGCTGATCTACACTTGATTTTTTTATAGATAAAGATCCGTAGCTTCAGCCTCAAGTTGGTGGAACAGGAACTTGCCATTTCTCTCAGCAGGTCTCAGCTCTCAGTTGCACGCCTTGGACCCACAGACCTGAACTTAGAGGCTCCTTCTGCAGCTCTTTATCATCTACGTGATAAAAGAAAAACCTAGCAAGGACATCGCAGGACATCGTTCCGTCTGTGAGGACACAGGTACTACACCTTTGTCATCAATGCATTGCTATAAGCAACCTCCCTGGGCAATAAATTAACCTCACATTGCGAAGGTGAAAGATTGACACTTGGGAGAAGTTTTGAAAGGAACACAAGGTCTCTAATTTAATCCTTAATCTTCAGAAAGATTTTGAGATCCACAGTGAGAGAGGCTCTTAGTTCCAACCGTTCAAATGCAGGCTACTGTGCACTTCCCCCAAGCCCAAAGGAAAGCTGCAGTCATCCCACACTGTAGCATTGGGAGTTAGTCGCTACTTCACATCTTTTTGGAACTGAACTGATATCCAACAACTGCGGGATGGAAACAGCCAAACACATCCTTGAACAAAAGGATTTGGAGACAAAAATCCTGAAAATCCTATACCCCAGTATCAGGTTGCTGAGCTATCTCTTCCCGCAGAATGAAAATAAATATGTATTCTCAAGCAAGCTGATTGCATATTAAAGGTTTGCTGAATCAGAATACACTGGAAATGAGTAGGCTCAGTTGAACAGAAGCCATGTCTTATTTCATGCAACATTGTATTATTGATTTTCCCAAGGTCTATGATTAGTTTGAGTACTGAATTATTTGACGGTACTGACATGAGAGAGTTTAAATTATTAGGTGGTTTGGTACTTCTAGCAACAACTGAATTGAGATTCCGGAATGTTTCCATCCATTGCTACAAACAGAATAAGCTTCGATTTGCCTTCTGATCAAGTTTGTACAAAACATACGTTGAGCAAAGGAACTTGCATCTTTTGACGGAAAAGAGAAGGCATGTGAACTGCTAAGAGAAAACAGAAGTGAAAGCTCTAGAGATTAAAGGTCTTTCATTTATCCTCAGAGTAGGCATGACAGCACCTCTGTGGCGTGTCCCCATCCACAGCCGCTACCTGTGCCAGCCCTGCTCTGCGGTGCCCATCAGGAGATTTATATATCTGCTGTCTCTGAGCAATCTGTTGCATTATATGGGGAAGAGGCTTTGGCTACCTTCATTCAGGTGCAGCCCTTTAGTAAAAAAACTCCATAGTCACTAGATCGGTGAAGCAAACCTAGGAGAGATTTTAAGACAGCAGTCAGGTCACTGAAATCCAACCCCACAGGGGTTTTTCGCCAACTGCTGTACCAACAGGAAAATAGTAATTCACATGGGCCACCCACCGCGTGACCATCAACTAATACTTAGCAACAGATGAGCCAGGCTCTGTGCATGCACATTCATCACAGCCCTTAGAAATGGCGTTTGGTAGGCAGCGATCAACTAAATCGGTATTCCAGACTGAACCCTTTCCACCACGTGAAGACCACAATTCTGGTTTGCTACTCTCATCCTGTACAATATGTAACAATGCATGCAGAGCATTTACCAGCTCAACCACAAGCCATACTAGAAAATAATAGGTGCAGCTTTCCCTGCGTTGTAAGTATGCTTTGAGAGGCGCTCCACATTGCAAAAGTAAAAACGTTAAGTTAGGAACCTGTCAAGCTGGCAGTTACCCAGAGGCAGACAACCGGGGGCTGCTGCCTGCATCGCCAGTGGGGCGCAAGGGAGCAGCTGGCAGCGCGGTACCACCACAGTGGGTTAGGACTGACCCTCTTTGCACCCCATACCATCCCTCTGGGTGGGAGCAGCAGCAAGCCTGGCTTTCCAAGCTGGCTGTTCCCCCTCCTCCTCCCCTTGTGCCAGGGCCACAGAAATTAAAAGCAAAGGCTGCTTAGGCAGACCACCTGTTCCTTCCCAGATAAGAAAAGCGAACACAGGCACAAAATACCCATCTGTTTCTCCCTCTTCTTCCCTTCCTCCCCACCCCCCCCAAATGCATAAATCTCTTTTCAATGACATCTACCTGTTCAGCAGTATTCTGAGAGCAGCTCAACATTTCACTCCCTGACGGACATCCTAATCCCTTCCAACTCTGTCAGCCCTGAGAAATCACCACCTTGAAAACATTTCCTGCGTATCTAACGCACAAGTTCTTATTTACAGCACAGCACTCCTAGTATTAGTCACCGCTTTGTAGCCTGGACCCGTGCAGGCAGCGGGCCTGTGTGCAGCGTTAGCACTGCGATATCGGGGGGCGGCATGCTGACACCCGCAAACCAGAATGGACAGGGAGAGCTGCGTGGTTCTGCTGGGCGCTTGCTGCAGATGAGCATGGGTAAGTGTAGGTCAATGCGTTACTCGCATCTCCCAGGCACTGTGCACTGGACCTACAGAGGCTTTGAACAGCGACAGCAGAAGCTGCGAGTCAGCAGCTGTAAACCAGCACAGCCATTTCCTAGGCAGAGAGTCCCAGTCCACAGAGCCTGGGGAGCAGCCTGCACCCTGCCAGCTCATACTGGCTGTGCTGTTCCCCAAGGATGATGTGAGGGACAGATGTGATTCCAGGTTCAAAAAGTTTATCCCAATTTTCTCCCACCTATACCAGATGTAACGAAGGCAATTCTCTCCCTTACAGACTTTGTTCCTCTTTTTCACACCAGCATAGATAAACAGTGCTATTTTCAGCTGGTTGTCACAAATGTTTTATATCCATTAGAGAGTGATAATTTTCCAAAAAAAAAAAAAAAAAAAAAATTGAAGCAGGCTGAAACGTGGCTTTAAGATGCTCCTCACAGGTGGAGACAGATGGTGAGTGTTATGAGCACAGTAACATTTGAGAAATGAGAGCACAGTGATGGACATCATGGGATTAGGCTCTGCAAAAGGTTTTTCCTTCCATAGGTTAGAATAGCGCTTCCTCCTAATGGTTCCTTCATTTTTCTGGCTATTCTAGAGCTGGAATAAATCTGCAACCTGCTTGCAGATCTTTAGTTCAAGAAGGAATATAGGTCTTCAGTGCAAGAAGGTGTGAGGTGGTACTGGCATCTACCCTTTGAGCACTTGCAAGAATTTAATGAGGAAAGCTCCCGTATGATTCCTCTTTTGCACACGCGCAGATAGATGCAAAATGTAATCCACAAAATGGTTATTTTTTTAAAGGATTCCTGAAAATGCATACGGGCCACGGTACATTCAGAAGAGTTCTACCGTTTGTTTGTGAAAGCTGCATTATTTCATTTTCTATTATAGTTAAATGGCACTAGTGCTTTTGAAAGTTATTAGACCTGACAACTTACATTTTGTGCCCCTGATGTCAGCTGAACTTCATCAGCCTCTTTAAATGCTAACATTGACATCTAAGAACAGGAAACAAGTGCTTCAAGGAAACTCTTTTTGGTTATGCTTGCTTATACCATATCAGAATTTCACTCAATTTCCTGATATAATTTATTTCACACACTTACTGGAACAAGTACTTTTCAGGAACTCAGCAAACACACATAGGCAGTGGGGAGCTGTCTGCCTGCATTGTTTATGTTGTATGCATCTTGGCTAGAAAAGTGATTCTACTGTTATACTCATCTCTGGATGTGCAGGAGAACTTGTCACGCTCTGAATAACCAAGAAAGAAGTTTGCTTGCAGATAACTCTGCCGCAATGTTTGCAATACTGTTTGCAGGAAGGCTTTCTTTATTTTGCCCAGATCAACCATGTGAGAGCCAAAGCCCTGTGTAATTCTGAAAGGGCATTTGGCCTAAAAATATTCAAGGGGTATTATACCCGCAGCAAGGAAAACCCAAGAATAGCAGATTTTTTTTTTCCCCCCACAGTTGTGGGGGAGGATTCAAATGTCAATTGCCATTAAAACATCTTTAAAAAACTTTGTTCAATACAACAGCCTGAAATTCAAAAGATAAGACTTACTTCTCTGCAGGAATAAACAGTGTGATATATTTTAAAATGCAAGCTTGGGTTTTTTTTTTTTTTTTTTGATGTAAATTCTCATCAGAAGCTTCATTCTCAAATACATTTCACAGTTCATTCATGCTGAGAAGCCCTTCTAATCTTCTGAACCTCCAGACTGTTGGGCTGAACAAAATGTTTACGATTTGCTTTTAACTATTTGTGTGCATCGCGCAGGGAGGAAAGCAGAACGCCAGAGGGATTTCCCTGATCCGAGCAGCAGCCATTTAAGCTGGGAAACCCAGTAAAAACCCAAGTCATTCCATCTTCACTGCTATTTTAATCTAAATTAATCAGCTCAGTTTGGCTGTCAATTAAGACTCTCTTTTCCTTCTGGAAATGCACCTATCAGCTGTATTACCATACAGCTGTGGTTAAAAAAAAGTTAAATCACTCACTGTAAGGCAGAGATCATAAGGCATATTACAACCCTACCTGTTAGGAAACGTAATAAAGACAAGGCCTGGATATTCCAGAGAAGAGGGACAATGAAAATTTTAAGTAGAGACAGAAAGAGAGCAAGGACTTTCTCTTATTCTACTCAAATTCCTGAGCAAGGACTTTCTCTTATTCTACTCAAATTCCTATCTTACATAATACCTAGCTAATTTTACAAAAGCAATGGATTCAGGGGGACTAAGAAAATATTTAAGAAAATAGGTCTATTTTTACCACACAACTTTTATCTAAACAATATATTGTTTACTTTTGCAAGGAATGACTGTGCAACTAGGTTTATAACTCAGTTTATATTGCTGTGCTCCCCTGCCTTTAAATCCCTGCTATATTCTTTGTGAACAGAATAAACAAACAGACCTTCAGTATTGTTGCTCAGAGTAGTCTGCTGATTTAGAGAGTGGCTTTTGCAGCTCTGCTTCCTACCCCTGCTACAACACATTTTTTGGTAAAGACAATGCATTAAGGAGAGTTTTTCCAATCAGCTGTTCTCTGCAACATCTAGATTCTTTGTTTTAATTAAACAGTTAATTAAGAAAGCGTTCATTTCCTTATCAGTGAAATCATGTAGTTCCTTCCAACTTGCTTGATCCTGTAAATATAATTTAATACAAACAACTGAGAGATCCAGCTGGATATTCACAGAATAAACCATGAATAATGGGTTAATGATTGTAAAGCACTCTGAAGACAAGAAGTGGCAAATACTCTCACCTAACCGTGCACTTTGTTTAAACTTGCCAGGGGCTCTACCAACTGAAGCACCCTGCTGAGTGAATAAAATTGCTAGTTTCTCTATTAAAACATGTAAAAATATGACTCTAGAACAAAAGCATAATAAAGCAAGCAATAAAACCAAAACATATATCCATTTGGGGGGGCGGGGGGGAAGAGGGGGGAGGGCAATACATCCTGAGCGCTTTTGCTGGCAAATGCCACAATGATTAGCCTTCGGATTTTTTAAAAGTAGTCAGATGCTACAAGAATCTTAAATAACACAGAGGTAAAAAAGAGATTTTTGTTGAGAATGGCATTTCATCAGGTTTCTGAATAACAACAGATGCTACTAAAATACTGGTTTCTTTATAGTGTTTTAAGAGATAACTACAAGAAAAGTTAGGCTTGTAAATCGGCACTGAACAGGAGAAATCGGATTTCTTCCAGGTGAGTATTTCCTCCAGAGGCGATGCCGTCCTGGCAGTCCCCAGCTCCTGCCCCATCGGCAGCTGGGCTGGTAACCCTCTAGCCCTGTGCCGGGGTTGTTCCCACCTGAACAGCATTTGGGACCCAGGCCAAGCCCAGGCGTGACCTACGCCCACCACAGGCCCAAAGACTTAAGCTGGCCCTTGGGCAGCATCAAGGAGGAAAATGCATAGGTCCGTTCTGTCACGCTTCTGGGCAAGGGCTCACGAAACTAAGCCAGGGCATGCGTTATTTCTGCAGTGCAACTTAAAAACTCTCCCAGTTCCAAAAATAACACCACTTTATTTAAGGTGTTAAAGTCCTCTACAAAGGCAAATGAACATTTTTATCTCATGCCCTGGGCCAGGAAAAGTGAATGTTCTGTCTACCAGAACCAATGAACTCCAGTTCCTTTGGGGCTCACCTCGATTTTAAGTGCTCTCATTTAGCTAAACCTCTCACTTTAAAAAAAAAAAAAAACATCCTTTTTAGCACACCACACAGACACTAAGATCACACACCTCTTCTGTCTTGATCCATACAATAACTCTCTACATTGTATTATTCACCTGCCGTTACACAATATTTCTGCCAGTTATCTGCATACCACCTGCTCTACACATTCTGCGAACACACAGGCACACATTTGTGTGTGTTTGTGAAGTTCCTTTATCTTTTAAGAATATTTATTCCCCCTTCCCCTCCAACAAGACACGAGGACATCTTTCTAACCGAGAAAACATCAGTCTTTCTGAAAAAGAAGTTACAAAGAACAAATTCAATGCCCATTTACTGATTTTCAGTCCTCACCTCTCCTCTGTCTCTCCAAAAACTCTGTTCCTCTCCGCCCACCTCAGAGAGGAGATTTTTAACAGACAACATTTATTCCTGTGGACTGTATTGTACCATGGCAGCCCATTTCCCTTGTCACCTTTTACACTCCCCTGCGTTCAGTGTTACAGTCTGAAGCCTCTGTCTGTATGCTAACGGTTCCCCAGGAGTTCTTCTTTTAACCTGTTGAATGTAGACCTACTTGAAAGCAAATTCAAACGATGAAACCTTAATTCCACACTCCCTGTAAGAAGCAACTACAACAATGGAGATTTAAATGCTTTGAAAGCACGGGCTGGGTTTGCCCTCCAAGGGATGCTCTGCAGTAGGGCTCTGCCTCGGAGTAAGTGCATGGCCTGAGCTAACAGGGGCTGTAACTACTGGCACTGGCTGTACTGCAGCCCAGCATTAACTGCCCTCACTGCTGTTATAACCAACCGACATGGTCCCTATAACCCAAATCCACCCTTTCACCAACAGCTCCACCAGGACGTGCTCCAAACTCATCACAGCTTTCGCCAAGCTAGGGTCAGTCCCACGCAGCAGCTCCTTTCATGAGGCTCTCTGTAACCGCCTGCTCTTTCCAATGTGCTTTTCTCTCCATCGAGGATACTCGTTTTCCTATTCACGGTTGGCACGCCAACAGTGGCAGGCAGGCAGGAAAGTGGGGATGTGGGACAGGCGACCTCCAGCTCTTCTAGGGGCTTTCTCCAGCTCAGTCCCCAAGGGCAATAATGAGCGCTCCCCTCCTGGAGCAGGGCTCCTCCACTGCCCCATCGGCTACTGTAAGCACCCTTCGCAGTATTTTCAGCAGGAGAAAAACTGCAGTCAAGGTCGATTTCCAGGTTGAAAACATGATCTCTGTAGCATACAACGCAAGCAATTAGGCAATTTTACATATGACAGATTCACAGGAAGCAGCTTATTAACATTTCATTCAATAGAGGCAAGGTTGCTAAAAATGACTCTAATTAGCAACTTTCTGGATATTCAGAGTTATCTTTTTTTTTTCTGATAAAAGCCCAAATGCCCAGGAATTTATAGAATCATTAAGTTTTTAGACCAGATGTGAAATGTCACAAGAAAGTTCCAAACAATGTTCCAAGTCATCCAGTTTATGCAAAACATATCTGTTCTACAGCACCACGTTACTTCTACTGCAAACACAGCATATCTTAACATATCTGCAGCCTCACAGAAATTTGTGAACAAGCACCTCTGATTTAGTCCTGATTTTTCTAGCAACACAAATTCTCTGACCAGGGCCAAACACTGAAGGAGGCTCTGTTAGCAGTACAGAGGAACCATTCTTGCGCTGAATCCACACAATAAGGTTATCAGGCTTATTTGAGAGCAGAGGTTGTACAAAGATGATTTAAGAGTTTAGAGTGGAGAGGTCCATCATACCCGAGCATCTTAGAAATCTATCAAAAGCTTTAATTAGATTAGGATATGCAAATCACAGTAAGTTAGGCCAGATGTCTTTCCATTTACAAGCCTGTTTTCCTGTAGCTCATCAAAAAGCAACTAAAATAAATCAAGGTATCCAGGAAATCTAAGATTTATGAGACTATGAACAGCAATAGCTGGAACTTGTCTTAGCCAGTAATTCTGATAGATACGTAAGATGCAAAGTGTGAAATTTACTCAAACTTTGTCTGGATGCAGATCTTGAGATTTAATTATTTAAAAACAACAATCTTTTAGTCAAACTTGAAGCAAGAGAAACAAAGCAGAGGAAGGAAGGATAAACACAGACATACATTTAGACATGCACCGTTTTAACAGTTGGTGTAAGGGAAATAGAACCAAGTTTCCTATGTTTTTTTTAATTTCAGCTGTCATGATTCAGGAGTGGTTTAACAAGTGTTAATTTGAGAGCTTACACACACACACGTTTTTCTGAAATGATTGCCTTCTCTTTCCAGAGGGCAGAGCCATGGGAGCTGTTGGTGGTGGCACAGAACAACAAACTCTTCCTTCTGTGCTTCAGGGAAGGGGAGAAGACTTACAGCAGCTCCTACAAAGTCACTCGGTGAAAGTCGTCCTATTCATCTGGCTCAGCGCCAGCCTCCCGCTCCATGGCGTGCTGCATCAGGGGTATTCAAGGACTCATGTTCTGGGTGCTTGGAAAGGCTCTCCTGATTCTGCCTATGATTAAAGGAGTCTCTAATAGCTGATCAAGACCACAGGATGTGCATAACCGAGAGGAACCTATTGTGCACCATAGATAAGTTTTATTGTCGCTTGTGCCCACAAGCCCCATGCCATCTGGCATAGACACGCTGACGCACCTGCCTGCACCCGCAGCGCCCGAGTGCCAGGCTCCGATAGCTCTCCTACCAAGCAGCCCCTGTGTTATGGCAGCCCTGGCCTGCCAAGAGATGCAACGGCAAGGTCCTTCCTCTGTGCTCAGAGGGAGAAAGAGAGCCAGTGCTTGCATAAAAAGCAATTATCACTTTAAAAAAAACCCCAAACCTCAACTACATCCATCTCGGTGTTCATTGCTAATCATTACTAATTCGTTTTGGGTCCACTGCATTGTAATAGCAAAGCCATTCAGCATTCATGAGGGCTGGGAACATAGGCTGAGGTCCTCACACACTGCCTGAGAAGGATGCAAATGTTGTGGCTCCCCTTTTAAGGAGGAGGTTTGGCTTTGTGCCCCAGGAGCAGAAGAGCAAACTATCCTGTGTGCAGCGACACACTCTGCTTGTATGTGCAGCCCCCAGAAAGCAGTGCCCTGCGGAACAGGACAAAGCTTGGAAATCCTCATAGACCTGCACCACATTTCGCCTTCCTCAAAGGTTACTCGGTGGAGTTTGAACAGGACAAGGTGGCTTCTAACATGACACACGCTGCCCTGTGGGCACCAGTCACCTGCTGCCACCTTGTCACTGCATGCCACCACACCAGAGGTCTCCCTTATCTTCCCCCACAAATGAGGGAATAGGGCATTACCTCAACTAATATACTGAAGTAGGAACAACTCCTGTGCCCTCCAACATCGGCAGCAGGACCTGACAGCCCTTCTCCGGAGAGCAGCTGACTGGCTCCCCCCGCTTGCAAGCTCTCCTCCTGCCCGGAAGTCTTTTGCCTTTCAAGCTGAGAATCACAACTTTGGGTTGATTTCCACCACCCCCGCCTTGTTCATTATTGCAGTAAGGACAGCCAGGTCCTTGAGCAACAGATCCCCTGCAAGCTACAGTCCTGTGTCCATACACAGGCTTCCAGCAGTTTTGTCACATCTCTGTAAGTGAACTAGACCCACTTTGCTAAAACAAACAAAAAAACCCCCAAACAACTCAGAAAAGCTGGTGCAAAGGCTCGCTCCCAAAATTCCTTCTGAAGTCACCAAATCTAAGTGTTATATGGCAGCGATGTCATCACCCTAACCATGAATTAACAGGGCTCACGTTGAAAGTTAGAGGGGAAGGATCCCCTGTCTGCATTCATTCCCGGGAACAAACTTGTGCTTTGGTTTTATACACCACGATTCTCCAGGGAGGTCCAGGGAAGACTAACATATATTTAAGGACTATAGCTTTCCCAATTTTAAAACAAAAGAAAAAGAACTATGTAAGCACCAGCATATAATTTCCATGCTCCCTCCCATCACTTCTGCTTTCCTCATTTCATTTACAGAAGTGCCAAAGGAAAAAAGCCTCACTTGGTGTGGAAAAGACAATTCCAGAAGAGTTTGTATTCTGCTCCTGCTAAAACTCTACAGCAGTGACCAAGTATTATGCCTTCAGGAGAAAACAATTGTCACCAAAGCTAGCTTCTGTGATCTTCTGACCAAATATTACCTGCTTTCTAAATACTGCATCCTGAGTGACTATATTTTTAATAACGTGAAGAATACTCTGTAGCTCTGTTTTTAGAAAGTGAAAGATTGATCTCAGGTCATTTTCATGCAGTCTGCTCTTGGCTATGATATTGCTTCACTGACAGCAATTAACCAAGGCCAGCAATATAATTTACCCCTTTTTAAATTACAGTGTAGAAACACTGCAGAAAGGAGCACATAAAGTGCATGAGATTTAGCAGTGACCTGGGAGCTCCATCATTAAGCACACAAGCGGGCATATTCTCTTCGCTCTGAGTGCATTTCCCATTAATGCTAATAGCACGTTGAGAAGAAAATATACTCCATAAACTTTCATTACTCACTTTCTCCCTTGCTCTTTGACAAACAAGTTGCTGATGTAGACTCTGAGGTAGGTAATACATCCGCTTCTCTCTATGCCAGTGCTATAGAAAACCCGAAATGCTTTTTCCTTGCAAGTGCAGACACTCCTACACCTCACACTGTGGATTTGATTAAATCCTGCTTTTAAGCCATTCAATTCCAGTCAATATATGAGTGGGACTCACAGATGCACTAACAAACACTGCCAGGAAGGACAGTCCTCTTTGTTCCCTTCTCACCCGCTGTCTTCACACTCCTGCCCCCTGCGTTGCTCCAGCTGTGGTGCTTGTCTGATCCCTTGGAGAGTCAATTCACCCCATTTACTGCACAGAAAAATAAGAATTTCTTTTCTACCCTCGCAGAAAACTTGGGTATCTCTAAACTACTTCTCACTCTCAAAGAGGGTAATTTTTTCCACAGTCAGCTGTTATCCTGGTGGCATTCCAAGTGTATAATTACTTTCTGGCCGTTCACATTCCCATAACACTTCTCTGTAAGATACGGCTTTTTTATTTTGTGTCCTAAACCAACTGCGAAAGAGCTGCCACATGTCACTTTACCAGTGGCCAAATGTTGCTGATGAATAAGGTAGCTCTGAACAGGGAAAAACATTGGCCCACGAAGAGGAAGAATTGCAGGCATTGAGACGTCTGCTTTGGGTATCGTTGGACAATTCACACACAAATGGGAGATCTGGTCATTTTTCACAGGTATGAGGGACCCGTAATGGTGCAGTTGTGACAACCTCTCAAGAAGGAGCATTCAGAAGCAAAGGCAGTTATGGGACAAGACAGTCACCAGAGCTGTGGACGGAGCAGCAGTCTCTGCTAGCAGGGGAAGAAAAGGGAATTCTGGGAGGGCTACCCAGGACGAAGGTGTGCTGCTTCCCGCAGCTCCCTGCTACGCTAACAGCTGCCGTCAGAGCTCGGAGCTGAAGCTGTCATCCTTGTGGCCCAGGGCTGGGCAGGGCACTCGGTGCTGGCCCAGGAGCCCTGTCTGCCCTAGGCGGACAGCCCGTTCCTGCTCCCTGCCCATCCATACTCTGCAGAGGAAGGGGAGCTGCAGGCAGAGGCGCTTTGCTCCACGGTGCATTGGCCAGTTCTGCCCCTCACCTCCCCACATCTGTTCTTGGCCTCAGCTTCGTTTCCTCTTCCCTCCTCAGCTGCTAATAGGATTGTTTTGGGGAAGAGAGAGGTGGAAAGAGCACATCTGGACTAGATGCCCATTGGCATTTGCTTTATAGAAGTGTTTGCTTTTGTTAGGGTGCAGATAACACCTTTATTTCTTTGGCTGCTGGATTTTGCAGGGGAAGGAGAAGAGGATGTTTCTTGGAAAACTGACAGGAAATAAAAGGCCACGTGGACAAATGTGGGTAGATGGAAGTCACAACAAGAAGAGGGAAAAACAAGCCTGAACGTGCCTTACCAATAGTGCCCCGTGCCCCAGCTCTTCCATTGCCACGAACCCACAGAGCTCCTTCCTGCAAACTCACACTGGCCCCAGAGAATTCAGTTTACTAAACACAGTAGTGTCACACTGACAAAATTCAGTTTTATCCACAGTAACGAGAAGCCCTGACCGGGTCTGACTTCTTGAACCCAATTGCCCCCTTTCAATCCGCATTTCCATATATTAGGGAAAACACCCCTGTAAGATAGCGAAATAGAGCAGGAAATTCCACCCTCTCCCAAAATTTGTCGCTTCCAAAGCCTCTGCCAAGCTCCCTGTGCAGCCATGCCGCACTCCTCTTCCCTGTAAGCTGCCGGGCCTCCAGCTCATAACCTGCGCCTGAGCCCTTAACACAGCGCATCGGGCTCCACTAAAACAAAACAATGGAAACACAGATTTCTCATTATCAATACATTTACAAGCTGGTTGTTCAAAGCCCTCTTGGTTCCCTTGAGGGCTGAGAACAGTCTGAATCAAGCACTCGGTATTTAAAACATGCAGGTCTAGAACAACTCCACAGCCTTAGACAATCAACCTTTATTCTGAAGTAATGGCCACAGTCCACCAGGATTTTGTGCCAGGCTGAGGTCTAGCCGGGAATCAAACCTAAGCAACACATTTAGTTCAGCTTCAGAGCAGTCCTGCTCTCTGCAAGCCTGATTCACCTGGGCAGCTACACAAGCCCCCTGGCATGCAACCCAAAATTTTTGCTAGACTACAACAACTGGCAAGTCTATTTACAACTAAATATCCAAGTAAAGAAAAAACAATATGCAAAAAAGGTTTCAGAAGCACTCAATGTACTTTTTTTTTTTTTAAAAAAAAAAAAGACTTTGAAACTCACACATGGAAATCTTCAGCTTGAAAACATCTGGAGAAATAAATAGACTACTAAATAAATAGTCTTACTAGAGAATAAATAAGACAAACATACCTGAAACAGTTCTACTGCATCTGAGCCTTCCCCCAAGCCATTCAAGGGTGCCAGGGTGGACAGATATTGCACTTACCCCTTCGAGCCTTTTCCCTTCTCGCCTGGTATCCAGCCTTCCCTGCATTAGCAGTCAGCTCAGGTGCTCACCTAGCAGCAAGGGCCATTCCTAACAAGGGGCCATGTTTCACACCAGCATATACTTTTCAAGTGGAAATGCTGCATAACAAATAAATCTCAATAATAAAACTAACATTGTATTAGTAAGCATAAATCTAGCGTTTAGCAGAGAAATACATATACCCCCAGAACACACTCCCATTAAGACACACTGCAACACCTGCATTTATTAACCTGCAATATATATCACAGGTTTAATGGAAACAGCTGCAAATAAATCATAAACAGGTGGGCTGAGTTATGGGAGGTTTGCTCCCTGGCGACGAGTCTTCACCTCAACAAGGCTCTGCTTGCGGCAGCTGAAGCTGGAGGTGATCAGAGCCTGGGCGCGGGGCTGCAGAGCTGGGGCAGCCTGTGAGCAAGCACTCAGCGCGGGTGTCCCTAAGGGCCCACTTCTTCATCCAGCTACTGTCCTTGCAAGCAGGTGCTGCCAGTCACTTTCTCTCGCCACCAGGCAGAGCCCCCGTCTCCCTGAGCAGGGGCAGCACGCAGAGCTGCTCTGCCCCTCTCAGCCAGCAGGCACCAGCCTGCCCGACCCCAGACTCCTACCGGTGTGCGCACGCAACACCTTTTCATTTTACTGGGGGCTCGTGCCATATCAAAGGGCAAAATAGGTTCCGTTGAATCAAAAGCTTTCAGCAGCACACACATACGTACAGAAAAGGAAAGCTTTATGGAGGTAACAATTGCTGTCCGTTATCACACACACAAGTTCCTCTTAAAATTCACCTGCTGTGCATGAGCTGGTAGAAAGTGCTGACACTGACAGGCATGTGAAACCAATGCCTACATGAGCAGTTTTCATATAAGCAGGTCCTCAGTAACCACCAATAAACTAGAAGGAGCCGGTGCTGTCTGGTGTTGAAGGTTCGGTGTTTTTTCTTGTTTTGAGGGGATTTTTTTTTCTAATTGTACGTCAAAATTCGTTGTTTTAATGAAATAACTTGACTTTCAGAGGTACTGAAATCCATAAAATCTCTGAAAGGTTCAGGACTTCAGAAAACCAGGTTATTCCTTTTCAGGCCTAGCTATTAACATGGATAATTTTTAAAAAGAATTTTGTTTGAGTTTCTTCAGCAGCTATTTTAGGAGACATTTCATAGTCTGTCCTGACACTCGATCAGTTCAGATCAGTGTTAAACCTATCACTTCCACCAAGAGCACATTCACTCCAAATTGGAAAGTGAGCATCTTATCTATTTAACCACTGAGCATAGTTCTTGTAAGGCAATGCTTTGACCTGGGGTACAGCACATGTGCTAGGTATTAACTGGAAACTACTTTTAAATATTCAGTATTCTGTGTGATAGTATCAATGATCAAAGATGCAGAGAAATTCTACTTATTAATTAATAAACTAGGCTTTAAACCACAGATATGGAGCAACAAGAAATAGGAAGCTGTCATTCATGAAACATAAATCAGTATTTTCCATTTCTTTTCCCACCTAGCTAACCACAAACAGCAATGAACCATGGACAAAAAACTTAATGGCCTCTTGGGGAAAAAATCAATGCCAAATTGGCCTATTTAACCAATTGATAATAATTGCACAAAGAACATTATCTAAACTTCAGTTTTCTGACTAATTACCGTAATAATAATTATAATAAAGGGAAGGCATGAAACTAGGAAAGAAAAGAGAAGGGATTCATGACATTTTTTATGGCAAAACCTGCAAGGGAAATTGAAAAGCCTAATCATATTGATGTTGATATTCACAAGATTTTCCAAGCTGTACGGATTTTTATCACAGATCACCCACATACAAATATTTACTTTCTTAATGGACACTGTTCCTTGAATGGATGCTAAAACGTGTACCGAAGCAGAAGGTTATAAGTTAATTGCTATTGTCATTTCTACTCATTCACTGCCTACACTAGGGCTGTCACGCGGTAAAGGCAAGAGAGAGAAACACCACCGCTAATGGTGAATTTCCTGGCTTTTATCACCGTGTCAAAACATTATCATTCCATAATCACAGGCTTTCATGCAAAACAGCTCAAATGGCAGCAAAATCCCGATGCAAAACATTTTAAAATATCAGCTTAGTGATGGCAAGAAGCAGGATTAAGCACTTAAGCACCGCTTAAGTTTTTAGTAAGCTAATACTTAGAGGAACTCCCAGCCTAAGCATGGGCCAACCTTTCCATCGCACGGGGGGACAGGCTCCTCCGAGGGGCTTTTGAATGGCTACACTCTGCGTAGGCAGCGGGAGGCTGGTGGGAAAGGAAAGAAGAGGACTGATCCTGTAACACAGGTAATTTGGCACTTCTCTCCCATGGATATTCACTGCCATGAAGCCTTTCCTGGAATTCAGCTTCCAAGTTTGGGGACCAGGAATCCTGGAGTTCCTCAAGAACACACAAAACCAAGTTTATACTGCTTTCCTGTACCTCAAGTTTCTAAACCCGAGTTATCCTTGGAGTGCTCTTGCTAACAGACACCAGGGTTGCTCTCCGGCTTTGTGAATGTTAAAGCCATCTTTATTACATGACGAACCCCAGCTAAGGATGCTGGAAGAGATCTGGACCAGAGTACCTCTTGGGGTGAGATACGTTCTCCTGGGAAGGGGGAACGCACACTCAAATCTCACTTGATAAAGAAGTAATTTCACCCCTAAACCAGGCTAGTGCTCCAGCCTCTTGGGAGAGGATTTTCCTCCTCAGGTTCCACAAATCTAGCTCGTGGTTTCCTTAGCAGCTGCCTAGACTCAGCTCTTACTATTCTGTGAACTATCTTAACTTCTAAAATAAGCTCAAATGAAATGTGTTGCGTATATGTCACTTCAGTAGTTTATTTTTGGCTAAAACTACTTATTTAAAGGTGTCAAATTTATGAATTAGTTTGACCATTCTGCTGCATAAATATTGCAATAGAAAAAGTTCAACACCAGTTCCACAGCTGAATTCATTAACTCCTTTCAACCTCAGTGCCGTGCTTTCCTCTCTATCAAAGTTCAGCCCTGAAGCAAAGTAATCCGAGACGTACAGAGAGCACAAGGGAGAAAACATTATGGTATTAATGGATCATGACAGCAGATAATGACACATCAATGTATTATTACATTAATAGACCCACAGCTACCCAAAGCTGCAATCATTAAACAGCAGCTGGATCTAGCTATCCAGTTGTGCATGGATTGCACACTTTCAGATATGGACATTTTTGTATGGCATTTGCAAATCCCCGAGATGGAATGTCAGATTAGCATTTGTTATTTTTAATCACATTAGGCAAGCACACACACTTACCATACCTCTGCTCATGTGTAACCTTCACTCTACACAAGAGGCTCTGCTCCTATCTGCAGACCTTTGTATGTCGCATTTAGATTTGCTTTCTGCAGAAACCACTGGTGCTCACAGCAAACTTCACCAAGACACAGGCCCGCTTCTGAGAAGCGGTGTTTATTATAGATTTATTTATATGCCTCAGCAGCTCTTTCCCCTTAAGTCACTCAGACATGATTCTTTCTCTGGAAATGAAGCATGAAAGTGTGGGAAACTATTCACAGCTTGATGACTGCATTTCCTTAGGTCTGCGAGCCAAATTACTAAGAGTGTGTGAATACACAGAAAGCTCATTTACAAATTAGGCTGTTAGAAAACTTGGATCCAAAAAGAGGCATCTGTGTGTTCTCTGCATTACAAATACTCACATTAGGTTGCCTAAAACTGCTTGTTTCTTTGGGTACTGGGTGGTATTAATTTATGAAGAGGTTTTCTTAGACAATTTTATCGAAAAAAAAAAAAAGCACAGCCATTTACAAACAATAATTTCTTCTGCTTCTGAAATGTCCAAGGAATATCACTGGGTCAAACCAGCAACCCAGAGCAGGAGGGGAAGAGTATGCAGGACTGTACAGTTCCCAGACTGGGTGTCGGAACATGTCCAATATCGACCATTCCTCCTTCAAATTTCAGGATGAGCCTCCCCATCCCCAACTAAAGGCAACGATAACAGAGGGGTGTAACTGATACATTCCCGCACTGGTCTTACAAGTGGTACTGCAGTTTTCAAAGCACGTGCTGTAGCACCGAAGGAAAACAAACCTCACAAACCTAAAAAAAGAATTCAGCCAAATGGCTGAAGTCTTGCATTAAATCCAGCTAAGGAGCAAGCTTCCAACAAGTGTTAGTTTATGGTGCTTATAGCAGCGACTGCCAAATCCCCTGAGTACTCTACACACAGAGATTAAAGCCCGCCAAGCCAACGTGAGTTAGGGTTTAGTTACCGACTCATTAAAATACATGGAATTGACATGGGTGAATTTTCCTCTCTGCTTTCAAAATCCCAGCTTTTACGTTTCTGCTGCACAACTTTTACACGTGACTCAACAAACATCCAGGAATCCAAGTTTTTAGACTTTCTGTCTTCACTTAGGATCAGATTTTATCACCGATACTGCATGTACTACAGATCACGGCAAGACGAATAGCTGGAATCAGTTTTATTATAAGAACCACTTCTTTGCTTGAATTAATTCTTGGAGTAATGAGTAATTTACTTTACCATTAGAAGGGGTGACAGGCACCAGAACTTGCAGCAAATCATCATTAAAAACAACAGATGTTTTATTCACACTATCGAAGAAAATTTAAGCCCAATATATCTGGGTGAAAGCCAGGCTTTCACTGAGAAAACAGTAAAATATATGTTTAATTGAAAGGGTCTCTAGTATTTTACAGGTCTACACTGGCAGTATGTCCTTCCCCAAATTAGGACTAAAATGTATATCTATAATGTATAAAAGCTGACAAATTACTTCAATGGTTTCTGCACAGGACCTATACTGGCTTACGTATTACATCAGTTGAATCATTGCAGATGATATGCGAGCTCAAAAGACACGCACAATTTTTGTTAATAATTTGTTCAAAATGATATTTAAAGAAAAAAGTCAAGACTTTCATGGGACCAATTAATTATGTTATGCACAACATCTTCCTAAAGACACAAACAAAATTCATCCATTGATTTTCATATTTGTATGCAACTTACAAATGAGGGAATATTTTAATTTAATTAAGCTCTTCACCATTGAAAGATGTTAGCGTAGTCTTTATGATCTAGCAGTGAAATTGGAAATGAAGCGCAAACTCATTTAGACTGTCAAACACATATTAAATGGAAATATTTGTCATTCCTATGATTTGAGGTGGATACGCATCAGAGACCTTTAGCTGCAGCATTGTATTTCTTTACCAGTAATCTCTGACAATCAATAGCATCTTAGAAGAAAGCCACGTTACATACGTGTGCCCTGCATCCTTCAATTCATCTGATGCTCTCTCTTATCAGACTTTGCTTTTAATTGCTCGTGTCTGGGATTTTTAAGGATATGTGCCTGCAACAAGATGTCATGAAAAAACAGAAACTGAAAAAAAGTCTCGAGACAAAAAAAGCCCGTATGCTTTTGATCATGGGTAGGGTTAAAATACGCTATTTTCTCTGTAAAAAATTCTAGAAAATTAAGGAGGCAACATCTTGCTATGCATTAAAATAAACAGGGCTGCATGGGGAAGAAAGGATGAGTTTGTTTATGGAGTATTTGCTCAGGGCGCTAAATTAAAGCTCTGGTAGTGAATTTAATTATAATATTTTCTAACTTTCTGAGAGCCTGGTTTTACAATTTATGCAACTTCTGCATTGTGTCACACAGCACGTGTTCACACAAATGCTACAGGCTCTCATTGGCAAGGTTCAGAAATCAAAGACTCTTCCGAGGGCACCGTAGTCTTCATTCTCCTGTCTCGTACCTGTGAAGCCTTTCACTGCTGGGTGACACAGGCTTCCCCATGCCCACCCCAGCAGGTCGCCTGCTTTCCCTTCTGTTCCCTCACATGGTGGGTTTTCCCCACGATCTCTGCACAGTGATGCCTTCTGGCTCCCAGACCAGACTCTTCTCTAGCAGGTCTTCCTGCCTGAGGGTTCCTTCTTCTAGATTCTTACTTTGATATTGCCTCCAGTTTAGCTCCTTAATTTAGCTACTGGCTAGATCTTAGCCATTTAAATCCTCAATCTACCTCCTCCACTGCTCCCTCACCCTCACAGCTCTAGGAACACCTAAAGCCAAGCCCCTTTTTCTCTTGTGAGTTATGCAGGCCTTCCTTCTCCCCAGTCCCAGCCATGCATCCCCACTTTTTCAACTGAAGCCAAAAGTTTTGCCAATTGTCCAAACTGGCTGTGATCATGGCAGTACTGAGCCCAAGATAAAGAGCACTGTCTCATGATTCACACTCAGACCTTTGTTACCCATACAGCTACTCCCTGAATTGCAGGAACCAAGCCTCGTTGCTAGCACAACCCTTCATTGCAGCGCAGCTTTCACAGCAACGAGCATCTTGGGGTGGGTGCTCTCACGGCCTCTGCAATACAGGTCTGAAGTATCTCAAGTCAGACAGGCCAAAAATAACCCACCTTGAAAGATAGCACCTTTGCCTGAAAACATAGCTCTTCACTTTTAAAAGGCGTAAGTGGCATAATGTTTTTCAAAATGGAGTTGCTGCCTAGCTTCATTTCTAATATACTGAGCCTAAGTATATCAATTGTCAGTGAGTGACATGATTGACAGGATTTACAAAGAATGTTAGCTCTAAAATACTGCACTGTCTCATGGTTCGAAGAAGCAATTAAACTTGCTATAGTTGGGAGAACAAATAATCCCAAAGCGGAAAGCACGCTTCCAGTTTTCAATGTAAACAACAAAAAAAAGCCATAAGAATGATGCGGTAACATACAGATCTAAATCATACACTCTGTTTCTGCTTCTGTATAATTTTGCTGCATTGCTTAATAGGAAACATTCGAAGCGAAGAGCTGTCACCAACTGCCACTGGACCTGCATCTCATCCTTTCTCATAAATCAGCAGAACCGTAAAGCTGCAACTATTACAATCTTTTAGAACACTTAAAATAGGCCATTTATTACTTTCCCCCTTTGGCCAGCAACTTAGTTTTGCAGATACTGCAGATTGATTCCAGCAGAGAAGAGAGAGGTTGGTACTTCTTCGGTATGACCTTCTCTATTTAGAAGGGTTTTCTTTGTAGCCGAAATTTGTCATAACAGCACTATTTCCAGCTACTGTGCCAGAATATCCCATTTCCAGCCAAAACATCACATCTGTGCTTTTGAATTAACCTTCTCGGCTTAACTCAAGGTCACTTCATTTTCTCCTTCAGCATCATTTAGCCACTTTTCCTCACAATCCCCAGAACCTCATGCTACTTCCAGTTCCTGCCACTTTTCACACCTCCTCAAATGCCCTTTCAGTCTTTTCACATTTCTAGTCAATTCTCTCCTAACTGATCTTCTGGTTTCCTGGTTCCTGTAGGTCTTGGCTGAGGTTTTCCTTCTGCTTATGCCTTTCACGCTGCAGATGGCTGTGCAAGCTCTTCTCTACGACTGCAGAACTACTCTTGAAACAGGCCCACGCACAAAGACTGCACCTCACATCTGTACACAGACGTCATTGCCTGAGAGTGAAACACCCAAATGTGCATTGCCTGGTGCGTCCCCTGAGGGCAGGCTCCCGCGCCAGCCTCCACCACAACCCGAGCGTCCAGCCAGAGCTGGGCGGCTCCTTGTGTGCAAGCCCAGCGGTTCCTTTATCCTCCCTGACAAATCTCCAGAGTCAATGAGGACACCACAGACTGAGATCTTATCTGCTGTGCTGCTACAGGCACTCTCTTGGTCCAGAATACGGGAAATAAACCCTGCAAGTGGGTTTTTTAAACATTTTCCTATCGAGAAGAAAATCAGCTGGTGAAGTATCCTACCCTTTTCGGTTTGGTGTCATCTTCTAGAACAGGAGGTTTTGCCAGAAACTTCTTTTCAGCAGGAAGCACCTACTGACTTCTAACGTTTTCTGGTACAGGACGGCAGGTCTGATATAAAATTTGAATGGTGGCTAATTGACTATTTCAAAGTAAAGGAAAGATTTGCTAAAGATATCCCCAAAGTAATTTTGGATTAATTTATTTTCTTTTACTTCAAATAAAAGCATGCTGTTATAGTAACGTGTCACAGAGTTCACAGGAAATGTCAGTGAATCCTATAATGAAGCCTGCTGTATTTGCATATGCAATTAATACTGCATATGGTAGCATTCAGCTAGTTAGTTATCTCTTTAAACAGCGTCCAGTACTCTGCACTTCAAGAAATAACACACCATGCAAAGCTTTTAAAGTGCTTTACAAAGATATTTCATTAATCTTCAGCAACTTCTTGAGGTGCACCTTATCATCCTTACTCTACCAATGGATGAAACTTTGCACAGAGAATTAATGTACAATTTTTCAAAGGCATTTAGCGCTTAGCCCTTAATAAGGCTTAAAAACCTGGTCGTACATCAAGGTCCCAGAAGGAAACTGAAAAGGTCCAAACACTGGCAATAGAAACGACTAAGGCATGGGAATATTTCTACATGAGGAGAGATCAAGGAGAGTAGAGCTAGTTAAAAGAGAATGAACATATGGCAAAGGAGGCATACGCAACCAGGGCACAACTTGCCAGTGCCTCTTCCCTCTTCACCGTGGTTTAACAGAAAGCGGCAAGCGGAGATGCACTGAAATTCAAAGGCAGGTCACTGGAAAAGGAAACAAGACTGCATACAGCTAACACAAACCCGTGACCATAAGACCTCTGTAGGGCCAGCCCTGCGGGCGCAGTGCCGGGTGCCGGGGGAGGCAGGAGCCCCCGCCCCCAAAGCTCGGCACCAGCGTCTGCCCTCCGCGAGGCTCTAGCTCTAGCTCAGCCTCTCCACGGGCTGTGGGAGAAGGCAGCGTGAGCAGCAGCTCTCAGTGAGCTCCCCTCGTCACTCCGGTTGTGGCTGTTCCCTCCAAAAAACACTTGTGCTCCAAATAAATGCAGCATGCCTTCCTCGCCTGTCACCCTGCATAAGATGCAACGCAAAGATACACCATTACGTTTGCTAAAATACATAGCTGGAATCAAACCTGCTTTAGGTTATTAACAAACAATACACCGTGCAGGGTTTGGAAAGTACCTCCCAGATGAGAATATTAATTCACAGCTGTTGGGGAGGATTTTATACTTTTCTTTTTAACCCTACCACTTCTCTTCCGCTGAGGTTTCCTGCTCCTGCCTCTGCCGCTGTAAGAGTCATTAGGTCACCAAGGAGAAAAGCATGAGATGACAGACTGCATCTGTGCCTTTCAGAAGAACAGGAGGAACAAAACAGGCTTGCAGCCAGAGCCGAGTGGCCTGCAGTTTGCACACAACTTTTCCAAGTGCTCTGAAGAAGGTAACCTGGCCGGCTGTCATGAGCGTTAAGGCAGGGAGTTATTTGATTGCTGAAAGTATTCGGTTTCTGAAATCAAGAGGAAGAACACCTCCAAGATGAACACCTGAAAGCCATACTGTAGGAGAAGGTGCTAGCTGGGAAAAAAAGAAACCGTGGCTCTTATCATAGTAGAGAGTTTAACAATCCAGGCTGCCAAATCAGGAAGATAAGGGGAATGCAGCTTTTTTGTGTGTGAGCATGTGAAAAAATGACCTTGAGCAACAAAGACAGCAGCCTCTAGGAAGCGGTAATATACAGACATGCCTGGAAAAAGCATCATATTGCCAACAAGGTTGTCAAATTCAGCAATTTTTTTTCACACAGGATGTGGAAAAAACCAACTAGAAAAGGGGTCATCCAGGCTGGATTCTAACCAAAAGCATGGAAACTGATAAAATCAATGACATGGGACTAGTTTTTTTAATAGGGGAGGAGGAGGTTAGAGGATACTTAGGTAAGCCAGAGGTTTTGAAATTGGCCGGGCCTCATATAATTCATCCTCGGCTGATGAAATCTCAGGGCTGTTAGCAGTTATTGGCAACCCAGTGTTGAAGAACAGGGGTGAAGTGCAGAAGACTGAAACAAGATAAATACACTTCCTGTCTTTACGAAAGGCGGAGGATGAGGAGTTGGGGAATTAGATATCTATCGGCTTAGCTGCAGTTCCTAGAAACAAATAAAACCAAACAATTGGCAAGCAGAGAGAAAATCACAAGAAAATGAGTGGCTGCCCGATTGGATCTGTTCAGAGTAATTGGTGTCAAACCAATCTCGTTTCCTTCAATAGTAAGACGATAGATTTTGTGTCACATCTTGATTTCTCTAAAGCTTTCACAGTATTTCATCTCACTTTCTTGTATATAAGATAAGAAAACACAGTCTGGACGAAAATACTAGGGGGTGGATGCAGAACTATTTGAAAAACTACTCAGGGTGGCGTCAAACGTTCATTCTCAATATAGAAGATATAAAAAACCTGAGCCTCATGGGGGGCTGTCTCAGGTCTGGTATCAGTCATTATGAATGGCAGATGAATTAGTGTACTTACTAGAGTTGCAAATAATACCAAGCTGGGAAAGGGGAAAAATAGGTTGAAGGTCAAATGTAGATTTTTAAAAATATCTTAAAAGTTGAAGTTTCAGCTGAAGTCTGAAAACAAACAAAACCAGGTTTCTATTCAATAAGAACAAATGCAGAAATCTACACCTGTGCTGGAATAATCATCTGCACAAATGTAGGGCGGGAAAGAATTTTACTGGTATTAGAGCTCCTTAAAAATATTCAGGAGCTATAAAGGATCAAAACCCGTATGTTACAAAAAACAGGCAAGCGCTGTTCTAGAAGTACAAGCACAGAGACAGCTTGCAAGACAAATGAAATAGCCCTTCTACTCTTCTCCACACTATCAAGGCCTCAGCTGGAGTACAAGATCCAATTTTGGGTCATGCACACCCAGAAAGGTATAAGCCAATTAAAGAAAGTCCAGAGCAGTGAGAATGATCGATAGTCTAAGAAGACCTAAACAAACTGAGGTTGCTCAGGAAAGGAGAGACCAAAAAGAGATGATAAGTACACAAAAGACCAGTGCAGAGGACAAGGTTAATCTATTCCACATGTCCTCAGTGGATGAGAGAAGTAACAAGCTTCAAGTTTAGCAAGGAAGAATCAATTTGGTATGAGGAAAAAGCTTTCCACTGGAGAAGGTAACAAAGCACTGAAATAAATTGCCGAGAGACTGTGGAGCCTCTGTGTTGGGAGGGTTTTATGAACAAGTCAGAAAACAGCTGCCGGAAGCAGCCTTGGGGCAGATGTATGGATCAAATTGGGTCCACAGGAGTCTACACTATCGCAATGCCCCCTATGCCCACGCTGCAGTCTGCCAGCTCACTTTCATACAAAGCATGGGAAAATAATCGAAAGCAAACAGATATTCTGTATTTGGTGTGGAAACTACCTAAAAAGGAGATCTTCCCCTTTCCTACTGAAGCCCTTCCACACCTTAATACCTTGCACATCTGTAATGCCGTAAGTGCTAAAGCTCTATACCTACCCGTAGGTATTATGGGATATTAGGAAATGTGATAGATAAAATTCCCACCAGGAACGTGCAAGGTCACACAGAAAGTCAGTGCCGGAGCAAATAACGCCGTTTCCTCTGGCTCAGGCACCCTTGCTGTTGCCAGCTGCTCTCTCTCCCCTCAACTATTTTAATATGGATGTACAATGTTCATTAACCTTTCTCACCAGACCAGAAAACTAAAATCCAACTCCACTTTCCTGAGCTGCTCAGGAAGTTATTGCTATCTTGTTCCCATGCATAAATTTAGAACCAATTTAATTTTCTGGACAGTAAACCGTTAAATCAGAGTTCAGGCAACAGAGCTAGATGTTACAGAATTACAAGCTCTGTAACAGCTAGCTGCCATGGTCTGGGAGACGTCCATCCTGACTACCCTCTGCTAGAATTAGCACTCACTTTACACCACAGGAAATAAAAATAGAAGTACCTGTTTGCACCTCTCTGGGCCCGGTTCCCCACACAACACCTTAACACAAAACCGTGCTCAGCAATGAATTGAATTCTCTCTGTGTTCCTGCTGGTGCACCCTGGGGCACACTCCTGGGTCACATCTGGAGGTAACTTCCTCCTTCTGCAGCATGGGCTGTGGCCTGCTTCCTGAAAGTGTCATTTATGAACGACCACCCTGCTACTGCACAGACCTAGAATTCAATGCAGTTGTAGATTTTTCCTGCTTTCCTGGCTTTTGGTACTTTACTGAGTTTGCTACAGAGAGTCCTGCAAGTATTCTGGAGAGTAAATGCTCTGCGGGGTACCTGGTGGCCCGTGACTAGAAAGGGCTGGACTTCACATCAGTATCGTCCCTTCTCAGGTCCCTTTAGCTGTGCACCTAGCTACATCTGGAGTCAGTCAGCAGAGCCCTTGGGTGCTGACTCTGTGCTCGTCTATTCCTCCCACCTCCCTTTTCTATTTCCATCACCTGTGTCCTGGTTTATGGTGGAGGGTGGCTGTCATATCGCTTCACTTTACTGAGAGATTTCTTTATAATTTGCATGCGTGTGTATTTGCGTAATGGCATGCTGCGGAGTTCAAAGCTGTTTTCTCACTTTCAAAGTAGTCCTTGCGTGTAAGTTGTCCCAAGTCTGATGTGCACCGGGCTTGTATTTTTGTTCTTGATTGAGTACTGCTGCACTATATTCTTTTTAAAACTCTAGCTATTCTGGGAGAGGTGTATAATTTAATATGTTCAATAGATTTCTTGTCAGGCATTCAGGTACAACTTCCTTCATCTTGCACTCAGATGTTTGATTTTTCACAGTAATTGGATTTGCTGCGTTTGTGTTTACTTTTATGACCTATGGTAAATGCTGCTTTTTTAGCCGAGGACTATTGAAGGGTTTGCCGAAGCCTACAGTGACCAACCCTGTAGATTTTATGAAACTTACAATGTTAGTTTTCAGGCAATTCAGAATCCTTTTGACATAGGGTATTAATGTACAAATTAATATAGCCTGAACACTACATTAAGCAAAAGCTCTTCTGTACAACAGTAGCTGTGGGCGTGCAGTGTGACATTATTAACCTGCTCTGTGGCTAGATGCACGGCAATCCAGCGTATTTGCCGTGGGCCAGCCCCAAGTATCCAAGCAGAGACCAGGAAGAATAACTTTGCTCACAGGAATTGCTCTAAAGCCCATTCACAGGAATAACTGGCCTCCCCATTGAAAGCAAAACGAGAAATCTGAAGATACAATGCAGGAGAGACCTTCAAAACCTTCTGCAGGGACAGAGCCAATGTACCAAGGAACTTAGAGCCATAAAGCTGATCTGGGACTGCAGAAAACGAAATCTGTGAAGATGAGTGCTGTACGACATCTGAAGCCTAGTCACACCGTCTCTGCCTGTAAAACCAAAATCAAGATAAACAATCTCCTTTGCAAGCATTATGAGACCTGCTAAGGACAAGTGGAAGACTGTTATTATTGGGATGGGGGGGCTGCCATCCCATAACTAAGCAAGCAGGCTCTTTGCTTCTGCCAGCTTTATTAGTACATTACCTAGTTCTTTATTCTGGAACCAGTTTCCTTTCCTATTGAATACATGTGGGAGAATCAGAGCTGCAGGAGGAAGGCAGGTAAGGAGAGAGGCCAGGAGTAATGATGGCTTAAAAGACAGGACTTCAGAAAATCATGCACAGGGCACACTTTTTAATTTGTCTCTGATGCTTGCACTGGTGGTCGTCAAGTTTCTCCTACAAGTCCCATCACATTTGTTTTCTTTCTTCTTCTCAACAATATATGCATGTCGTATCTGGGGTTGTCATTTGTGCTCAGTACTCACAATAGCTGCAGCTGGGAGTTCTAAGCAGCTGAGCTCAAAAAGATGCTTTTAAAATCAAGAAGCAAAAGTGCAAACAGCTGCAGGGAGTGCTACTGAAACCTTCAAAAGGTGGAAAGCAGCATAAATGCTCCAGTACAGCCTGCTGATTCACTGCTTGTTCATGCAGGATGCAAACCTGCCAGCAGTGGCTGCACTCTGTGTGGCAGTCCAGATTGGCTTGTTCTGAGCAGGACTGACCACGTTTCTCCTGCACACCTCTGCAGGGACAAGCTGGTGGTTGGAACTTGGTCCTTACAGCATTCCCCACTATGCATCAAACTCTCTGGTCTGCAGGGAGTCTCAGCATAGGATCCTCAAGTTTTATAAACATGAGAAAAATCAAGGAAAGCAAGCATCCAGCAGTAGGTAAGGGACAGCAGATGGTCAGCAGGTGACCAGTAAGAGCCAATGCTCCTCCTGACAAGGAGAAACAAGCCAGCATGCAATCCTACTAGGGAGTAAACTTAGGTCAACAGGAAGCAAGTGACATGTTCCTGTTCCTGGGAAAGAAAAACAGAGAAAGCAATTACTGGAGCTATTCTTACCTGCAAAGGGGAAAAAACATCATAGGGTATGGTAAAGGAAGCAGATAAGTGGTAGCATGGGCAACAGATTCAGGTCTCCCAAGTTCCAGTACTGTGTAATGATTTGCTTTTATCATCCTAGTAAGTTTTCAAGTTATATTAGACTGGCAGGGCAGCTCGCTTGCTGTCCTAGACCTGATGTCCTTTGAGTTGCAACGTATCCCCCACCCCACCCCCACCAAAAGAAAGCCCCAAGATGTGCCCACCAGCTGCTGCTTATGCTGCCTCGTGTGTGAACATTGGTCCCACACAAGGAGGCCCTTAAGGACTGGCCACAGACAAGGTGGGAGAGCAGAAGGAGCCCTCTGGTCCATAACTTCTCTTTGGTCCACTGAACTCTGACCTGTCCATCCCCAAGGCTGTATTTAACCTCCTGAGATGCCATAGAAGTGCTTTTTCTTCAGGCTATTTCACTCCTGTGAGCTCGCTTTATCCTTTTTTCCAGTGTGGGAAGATACCTCCTGAAGTGGCATCCTTGAGATCTTCCTCTTGTGTTCATTTCTGGGCAGGCTCTTCACCCTGTGCTTTTTGGTTCATTCAAGGCAATGATCCTCCACCCTCAAAAAATAACTCTGATTCTCATACAGTGTATAAGACTGTGACATCTGATGGAACTACAGTATATCACCACCGAGGTAGAAGAAAATGACTTACCTACATTTTCCATGAAATACATTAATTCAGTGTATATTATCCAAGGCACTACAAATTAGTGACTGTATGTGAGACAATGTGAGCTCAAAGCACTGAAAAATGTGCTATAGAAAGGACAATGTTTTGAACTGTCTGATATAGGAAAACTAAGATGCATCACAGTTTATGGAGTACCTCTTCTTTTTCCCTTCCTAAAATATGCATGTTGTACAGTAAAATTTTCACAAGAATGAACTGGGGAAAAAAAAACTTTCTGAAGATGCCAGAATTAGGTCATCTCAACATTATTGGGATGTTTATTGAATTCATATTTTTCCACTTCATCAAATGACACAATGGAAGAAATTCTTTAAGAATAGTAACAATTCAGAGGTCAGGACAAAAGGCAAAAAAAGGGGACAATTTTGACAACTGGTAAAATCCTTTGAATCCAGAAGAACTGAACTATGAGCACAGAAGCATCCAGTTAGGACAAAAGTGGGTCAGGTGTTTAATGGAAAAGCACAGACTAAAGCAAAAAGTTTTTTTCCACTTCACAGTACAGCAAACTTGGATTAAATAACAAGCCCAAAGCTAGAGGGTTTTGAGATATAAAAATAAAATTGACAGTCTGTCAATATGAACTTGGTATTAGTTAGTAAGTAGAATCCTGTGAGTGCCCCAGACAGATGATGTCCACCGCAGTGGGCTGACTCTGTGGGAATCGTGGGGCCACAGAAGCTCCCCGTAACCCTTCAGAAAATCTGGGAAGATGAAGCCGTAAATAGAGAGAGGCTTTCATATCAACTCACCGTATCTTGCATCCAATTTCCACCTGCCTTTTCCTACAGTAGGATTTTTTAGTGATATGGATGTTCCCTTGTGAATGGAGGTACAATGCTGACATAGAGCCAGGCACCATTACCGACATGTTAACAGCAGCTCCACCAACACAACAGCTTGCAGTGACACTCAGAGCTCACCCTTTCTTGTGCTGATACAATTTCCCCTGGGGACACACATATACTAGCAGTTCCTGCCTGAGAAAAGAAGTCTCATAATTTTTTGGAGACTGATTAGGACGATAAAACCTATGCTGTTCCAGTTGTGAGCTTCTTTAAGTTTTCCCAGCTCCTCTTGAGCTTTCAAATGTTCCTCTAGAGCCTCCCACGGCACTGTCTCCAAGGATGTCCACTCTTAGGCTCAGTGGCATCAAATATCACCATGTATTTGTAAATACAAATATTTTAATCTAGTTGGGATAAGAGTGTGTATCACTAGCGAGCCTCAGTGTCTGCAGCACTGAGCCTGGCTGTACTCACTATATATTAGCTGCAGCTCAACAGCACAAATCCACTCTTTACCCCCTAGCTCAAGGACCTTCTTGGTTTCTGGGGCAGAAGTAGTTTATACAACTGGAGCATGAAGTTTTGGTTTATTTGTGAGGCCTTTTTATTATTACTATTATTTTTAGCTCCTTTGCTGGGTGTTTAGGCAAAGAAGCTGCCTGGTATGCACTTGAAGGGACAGTGTACCAATCGCTCGTAGTCACAAGGCACTAACGTAGTAGCCAAAGAGGCTGTACGTGCTTCTGACTTCTCAGACACAATGAAGCAGTGCTTCAGCATGGTTGAGGGAATCTTTTACAGCTTTTGCCATGTTGAAACTTGTATAAATCTTTTCATAGTCTACAATTTTAGTGAATATAGGAAATAGTGTAATTATTAAGGTGAATGTATAAACATGTCAGAAGTCTTCTCTCAATGTAAACACCAAAGAAATTAAGTGAAAAAGATTAATGAAATACTTATTTTCTTTACAAGAGTTCTAATCCAAATCATGATACAAGTGAATTTGTGGTTGGACAAGCATATTTAAAGCCCCATAAAACGGGGCATTTCACCAGCTCACAGCAAAACGACTCCTCATCCCCACCTAGTGACGAAGGCGAAAAAATTGTTCCCCTTTCATTAAAAAACAAACACAGGCTCCACTGGGTATCACAGCTACTCACGCACAACGGCCACTGCAGTCCATCTGCAACTAAACCTACTTCAAGCTAAGCCGAAATGAATTTTTCAAACTGTTTCATTATCTTATGAGATAAGAATATAGAGTGGTTTGATCATACCTGTATTAAGTGGGATTTTTAAAGGTTGTAGAAACTCTTTAAAATGTTATTTTAAGGGCCAATAAGTTAATCTTACATTGCGCCAAAGTTGCCTCTGCCTTTGAGCAAATAGCTATGCTCATAAAACCCAACTGAAGAACTGGACTTTATATGCAGCCTCCTTTCATGTGTACACAGACCACTTTCCTGACAAAAATGTTGATCAAACAACACGTGAAACGAGGGCAGCGATCCCTGAATCAAAGTGAAGAAAAAGCTGTGTGCACACTACAGCTGGAAGCTGTGCAAATATGCTCAAAAAACTCAGGGCCATAATGCAGCGTTGCCTGTTTCAGGAGAAAACCAGTGTGAGGAACAGCGTGAGAATTCTGCATTATTCTTACAACAATTTGGGGTGACTGTATATTTCCCTGCTTTTGCACAATATGCTGGATGGGCTAACTTCTGCCCTGACTCCTCTATCTAAGAGACAAGAGGCGACATGATCACCCACAGCACCACCAGCGTACGGGCTGTTCTGTACCTCCTCACTGGACTGAAACCTTCAGCACGGAATAAGGAGGAGTGAAAAATGAAAGAAAGGACCTTGGAATTCTGTTCCAAGGAGGCTGGATGAATGGGACAAAAAGGACCCCACACCTTCAGGCTCCATCTCGCAGCCCGATGCTGACAACTGCTTGGGCTAAGGTGGGCAGGCTACTGGCCTGTGCAAGGAGAAGCCAGGATGTTTAACTAGAGGCAGTCATACCAGCCCAGCGCGTTCATTAACCTGGGTCTTTGACGTGCTTTGCAGGTGGATCCTTTATATCTGAGAGACTCAGCTGTAAGTACAGATTCCCTCAGTGGAGGAGACTCTTGTAAGGAACTAAACAAACCCCTTCCAACTAAAGGATCCAAAGGAAGAAAGGACAGTGCTGATGCCTGGTGCTCTTGGACCTTCCCCAGAACACCTCAAACCAGCTGCACCCTGTGTCCACTGTCGGTCTCAGCCACACACTGCACTTTATCATGGCACACGTAAAGAGCATGATCACAGTACAAGACTCACTGTGCAGATTTCCAAGATAAAGTACAGTGTTTTAGCATTGCCTTTCGGGAGGAAAGAAGGAAAGAACACTCAGTACTGGTCAAAATGCCTGCTTGCCCTTTGTACTGCCAAGATCCATTTGGGTTTGTCTCGTTACCACGTTTGGCCTTCAGCTACAACTTACCCTTTGGTCTCCTCTGATATGTGAAACAGGTTAGCCCCACTTACATCTTTTCTCCTTCCACACTCTGAGCTGTCTCACGAGATGATGTCAGGCACATCTAGATGATGTGTAAGAAACAGACCTTATCTCTCCCCAAAAGTCAATCCCACTGCTCTCAGAATTATCAAATCCTCTCACCCTCCTTGCTGATGTCCTCTATCTAGGATGTTTGGTAAACTGAAATAGCAGCTGATATAAACACAGACTCTCTGCCAGAATAAAAATAACTTTTTTGCTTGGTATAGAGGAAGACAAGGAATGACAGCAGTGTGCCAATGAGGGAAATTAATTCCACTCAGCCACTGTGATACAAGACAACACTGAAAAATGCATTTAGAAGACAGAATTTTTATAATGTTTTTAGAAGTTCTCTTATCTTATGTAGTAGTAAGAGTCAGGGAAAGACTATTCTTGCCCATCCTGCTCTATCTACAGTGTAGGCTCCTCCCCGCCTGAGAGAAGAGGTACATTCTTCCGCTCTAATCTGCTTCGCTGCCTTCATCTTGACAGCTTATTAGGAATTATACACTAAGATGGAATCTTATTTTGTTACTTCCTACATCTGAAGGAAGTGTGTACGCCTGAGGAGTACACTGAATATGAGAAAGGTGCAGCTGTATATTTACCTGGAAAGCACCAAGCACTTCCAGTGGAAAGATTTTTCAAGTGTAGGTCATAAGCAGAGATGTAAAATATCCAGCTGATATTACAAACCAAGAGCAATGTAACATTAGTGGAAAAAAGTTAGGATCCTGTTTCTGCATTACCAAGTCTCCCGTGACGATCTCTCACCCAACTTCTAAGGAGTGATTTAGATGATCACTATGATGAATCTGTCAGCGGTGGCAGAGCGAAGAGAGGAGTTTATTATGTGCACAGCAGTACACAGTAGCACACACTGTTAGCAGATTCATAGGGTTTAAAGTCTACTGATTTAGTACCTTTCCATTTAAAAGTTCCAAGTATTTTATGGCAAGGTTAAGCTTGGTGGAAACTGAATCTGGTCATTACTTTTAACTCCATTTAACATATGACTAAATTGAGTACGGAGAGAAAAAGACACTCTGTCAGTCCAACCATCATCTTGGATAAGTGAGAAGAAAACCTCTGACACACTCCTGTCGTGGTTAGGACGTAGAAAACCATGGCAGGCAGTAGCAAACAAGCTTATTTCTGTTGATGGAATCGTAGAATCATTAAGGTTGGAAAAGACCTCTAAGATCATCAAGTCCAACTGTCAACCCAACACCACCATGCCTCCTAAACCATGTCCCCAGGTGCCACGTCTACATGTTTTTTGAACACCTACATGGATGCTGACTCAACCACCTCTCTGGGCAGCCTGTTCCAGTGCTCGACCACTCTTTCAGTAAAGAAAATTTTCCTAATATCTAATCTAAACCTCCCCGGACACAACTTGAGGCCATTCCCTCTCATCCTATCGCTGGTTACTTGGGAGAGGAGACCAACACCCACCTCGCTACAACCTCCTTTCAGGTAGTTGTAAGGAGCGATAAGGTCTCCCCTCAGCCTCCTCTTCTCCAGACTAAACAACCCCAGTTCCCTCCGCTGCTCCTCATAAGACTTGTTCTCCAGACCCTTCACCAGCCTCGTTGCCCTTCTCTGGACACGCTCCAGCACCTCAGTGTCCTTCTTGTAGCGAGGGGCCCAAAACTGAACACGGTATTCGAGGTGCGGCCTCACCAGTGCCCAGTACAGGGGCACGATCACTTCCCTACTCCTGCTGGCCACACTATTCCTGATACAAGCCAGGATGGTCCTTGTCCTTTGGTTATTCTGTGCTCACAAACAGTGGCACAGTCCTGTTAGCTTACATGAGTGCACACGTGCAGAAGTGATTTGCAGGCCAAAGCTCCTCTGTAGGTATAAATGCTTTCTAAAGATTTCATCAGTCACTCAGAAAGCCAAGAACGTGCAACAGGTAAAAATCCTAAAGCTGGAACAGAAAACTGAGTATTTGCTACAAACAGCTCATGCCGAGTCCACAGCTGAACCGTACACCCCCAAAATATGTTAATTAATGACACCAAATAACACCACTCAAACGGCCCATTTTTAGATTAATTGCAATAACTTGCTGCAGACCAAAACAGAGGTGCTGACCAAGAGCTGGAGGCTCTCTTGAAGGCACGTTGTGTGGCATGCTGCGGGCAAAGGAGTCAGTGTGCACCAAGTGTGTGCCGAGTACCAACACGTATGAGAAGAGGGACAGCAAACAACCGTGCTGTAACTGCTAGGTTAACACAAAGAAAATATTACAGCTCTGATAGGGATTTCCTTTCAGCCAGTGAGCATGCGACGGCTGGCCAGCTCTGTCGCCTTTTGCAAGCGCAGTATGTATCTCACGGTTCACAAAGGTGAATACATACGTGGAGTTGTCTTGTTTGTTATTCCAGAAGATGCTGTTTTGGCTCAGTCTACCCACAGCCAGTATCGTACACTCGAGGACAGCCCTCTGAGCTCGTTCAGGGGCACTGGCATGATGGAGTTTTTTTAAAGAGGAAGAGCAGTCACAGATGGGCCAAAAAGGGCATTAGCAAAGGGAGAAACCTGAG
Organism: Fregata magnificens; assembly: GCA_013389945.1. Lineage (NCBI taxonomy): Eukaryota > Metazoa > Chordata > Aves > Suliformes > Fregatidae > Fregata > Fregata magnificens. The sequence continues at coordinate 222,429 of WAAD01031042.1, forward strand.
TGTGGGCACCAGAAAATACAAAATCAGGCCTTGCAATCTATTCTGTGACCATGTATTTCTAGCAGTGCTCTAGTCTTTTGTTGCATAAAAGTGCTAGCGCAGTCTGAGATGTCCTGCTCATGTTCACACACTCCATCCAGTCAGCCACGCACAGAGCCACGCGTACTGCAGCAGCGTCATTCACACCACTGCCTCAAGAGCGCTGCAGCTGGCTTTTGTGCAAAACCCCTTGTCCAACGCCCAAGAGCTGCCAAACAGCCAGGCCGGAGCAAAGCAATGTATGGGAAGTGAGCCAGGGCCTAGTCTTAAGAAAGGCACCTTCTTAAAGAAAATAAAGGAGGAGAATGAAAAGGAGCTAAGAGATTTGAGGAACAGGCAGCTAAAAGTCCAAGATTGCATACTATCGGCTCCCCAAAAGGTGGGAGTTAATATACAGGTGTTCAAATCAAACTAAGACTACAAAGTCCACGTGGAGATTTGAACTTCGGTTGTCAAGAGAATCATCTCATCGGTCTGCCTTTCTCCGGAGACCCTTAGCATCCCTTCCCTTTCCCAACACATCGCGGCTGTACGCTGTGCGTTGCAGACACTGTATAGTCGCTCCTATGCAATGTTCACAAGAATACTATTTTCGTAACATCAGTTGTCACTACACAGGAAACACCCGGACACCCTGCCTTTCACGGCGTAACTACACACACTTAACACCCTGCAGGGAACGCTTTCCACGGTAATAGGACCCCAGTGGTTTGAGCGCTCTGCGTTCACGATGCGAGTGCTGCTGACCCACGGGGTTCTTCCCTGGCTCAGAGGCGGCTGCTGCTGCGCATGATCGCACGGTCTCAAGGCTGAGCACGAGCCCGGCCCCGTGTGAAGCAGTTATGTGAAATCAGCATGCAGGGATGGCTGTCAGCAAAGATGACTCCCTGCAAAAGGCTAAGACTTTATGTAGTAAATAACTATTACAGATAATTACTGCAGAGCTGGCAGGGAGGACAGAATGTGCTAGAAATGCAAGGCACAAGACAAATTCTGGGAGAATACTGGGTGATATTTTAGACCTGTCAATTCATGCACTGTGCTGATTCTTGGTACAAATTACTCACATTTGCTCCGGACCGGCCTACAATGAGCTGCTTTTGTCTTTAACGAAAGTGGTTTATGAGCCTGAACATTTATTCAGTAGCTGAGAGATAACATAAATCAGTCACAGCATCAGATCTTTCCGGTGGCAGAAGAGATGGGCATTATGCTAAATCAAAAAGAAAGCGCAAGTTTGGCTTTTAACAGCCCGGAATGCAATTTCAGTTTGATACTCCCTGCTAAGTCATGGCCAGTACAGGAGTCTTTGAAGAGCAACTGTGGCCCCTCGTCACTAGGAGACAGCCAGTCTCACATCTCAGGGAAGCTGGAAGCTGCCTCGTGGTCTGCGGGGGGAAACTTCACTCCTTCCCTTTACCCCATAACAAATTCCGGCACCTCGTAAACCACAGGCTGAAGCTGAAAGACAGTATTTTTCCACAGGAACGTCTAGTGTTGAGCAGCTGCTACAAAAACTGTTCTCCGCTATATTTTAATACAAATGGAGCAGATGGGGAATGGCATGGGAGGATTTGTTATTCTGTGAACTTTTGTATATTGTTTCAAACCCAGTTTTGGATAGAAACAAAAGTTCAGTTAGGAAAACACTGAAGTCCTCCCCTTCGCTCAGTTAATGACAGGTAGTTTGAGCTAATACTTTTGCAAAGCAGTTCATAAGTTTGAGTGCTCCACGTGACGTTTAGAGAGAGGCGCTTTCTCAGTAGCACGAAGTCTTCTCAGCTGGCTCTCTTGTCCAGATGCCCACAAATGTTACAGTAAGAGGAAAAAGCCAGCCAGAGCCGAGAACTCAAACTCCAAGGCTGGCATCCCCTTTTAGTGACAGTGACCTTCAGAAGAGCATATTCATTACTGGCTGGAAGGGTGCAGAGTTCCAAGAAGTTTAGCCTCTTTCTGCCCATGGTACTTCTGGTCCTCTTCCTCCATTTAAAAATGTATAGATTTTAGGTTGCATATTTGCAAAAGTCACCTTGAAAGTCTCTATATAGATAGTACTGATGAGTTTAAATAATAATTACCGTGGTTTCAACATGTAGACAGTATGTTAGCAGTGTACTTTTGTAAGCTGTTCAGTACAAAAAGGTCCACAACTGTTTCGGGAAGTTGGAACTGCAGCTATGAGTTATCTAGGCCAGAGGCACCTGCCAGCTATTTCAGCTGTTGTTTGCTAGCACTCCATATGCTGTGCCTGAGATTTAGTACTCACCTTTCTACTGCTGTATGTATCCGATACCTGTTTTCTCTTGGCATAATGAAGTGTGGCCACAGAAATTTGTTTTCCTGCTAGGATAACCCACACTTGAGGAAGTTATACTACACTGGCAGTGTAGATTCCTATGTAGCATCATACTCTGTAAGTCCTACAGGGTCAAGCAGGGCTATTAACATTAACAGAAGTTAACAGCAGTTAACTTCTCACTAGTAGTTTCTCACTAGGACATTAAGTATAATTTCTTTGTATAACAACCAGCACACAAGCATTAAGAACTAACCTATTGTAACAAAGAGTCAATAGTCTCTGCTGGAAAATAATGAGTGACAACCTCATTCAAGCCATCTTACCATTAAAACAAAGCAAGCAGCAGATTTCAGAAGGACAAGAGCTTCATTAAAGTATACATATGCTGTATGTTCTTACACAAGGTCTAAATATGTCAACTTCACCTGAAGTTCTAACATCTTTATGTAAAATTTCCTTTATCCCTTTTTCAGTATAATTCACAAAGTAACCCCAAGCTCCTGCTCAGTATTTTAATTTAAACTTCATCAGAAAACAACTAGACATCATTATGATTCACTCTGAATTATTCAAATATCCCAAACTTTCTCTCTCCTTAGAGATTTGTTGTACCAAATGTGCAATTCCCCCCTCATGACATGAGTATATCTCACAAGTATGTGACGAGACTGGGCACCGGGAAGATGCAGCTACCCAAACCCAAAAAGTGTTCCCTCCTAAATCTTCCTTCTTCAATGTTTTTTTTTTTTGGTTGGTTGGTTTTTTTTAACCCAAGTTGCTAAATAGCACCTGCCCTTTGAATGCATTCAAGGCAGATAACAAAAGGATTCAAAAAAAACCAGGTGCTCAGACGGACAAATTCATAACGGACTTTGCTAGAGCTGGAGACAGGACTGGAGACAGGAAATTAACTGTACATCGGATACCATATAACACTTTTCTGTGACAGGAGCACAGACTTCTGAAGGCTCACAAAAGCCAGAATAAATGCATTTTTCTGTTGGCACTCTGTCTTGCTTGCACAATTTGGTCATTTCAATAGACCTTGCAAAGCTAGAGCTGGTACATACAGCAATTGCTAAACAATCTGTATTTCTGCCCTAGCTTCAAAATGCTGTGAAACAATTATCAGCAGGCACCTCTTAATTAATCCAAACATGTAAGAGCTTAGGAAAAATACTCAAAGCAGCAGGAAGTAAGAGAAACAGGTACATGCATGAGAACTAAAATAAAGCAAACAACCAATGAACCAAAAGTTTTATAACTTCTTTCCTCCAGTAAAGTACTTGCTGCTAGTCTCCAAGGTTCTTTGAACCTTGTACTAAATGTTGTCAAGTAATTAATATGAGGCCAGCAACCTTGCCTTTTCCAGGTTGTTATGAGCTCTGAAGCAGAAAGGAATAATTGTTCAGTATCTGTGGGTAGCTGAAGGTTATTTTAATACCTGCGTACTTCTAGCTTACCATGAAAAACGACCCCCAAGTTTCTATAAAAAGCAGCTGTTCAATGTATATCATATTCAGGAACATTTAGGAACACTGTAAATCTGCTCTTCCTATTAAACAGTGAGGCTATCTGCACAGACATGTTTTGATTTATAGAGCTCACTGTCTAAAATTCATCCCTTCTGCCTCTGTTTAATATTTCCGTGTTTCTACACGATTTACATTGTTTATAAAAACAGAGAGGTAGCAAGAATTAAAGTATCTTTAGCAGTCAGCTCCTTCAAACTATCTTCATCAAAGCATATTTACATTTCAATCGGTAGTGCTTTCCTAAAACATGCATGAGACTAGAGAGCAAGACCAGGCAGATTTGTTAAAGATAAATATTCTGAAAGAGAGCTAAGCTGATTACGACAGAAACATACATCCAAATAAGCTCAGTAGCCGATAGCTAAAAATAAGCCGTGAGGTTTCCAGCAATTAGAACAAATTGAGAAGTTACAATGACAAACTTACTAAAATGTAAACCCTTCTTTCACTCAGAGCTTCGGGATGCAAGCTGCAGTTTACTAAAGCATACAAATCTGTACTGAAGTTCTTGAAACAATCTTAAACATAGACAAAGAATGGTTTAAGATTATGTCACATTTATTTTCAGAGCTGCAAAGAGCTACAATACTATGTTGACATATAAAATACATTTCGTTTGTCTAAAGAAAGCATTTAAAGTTATTTCAGCTACTATTCAGCTCCTCTGATACTCAAACACTGCACATGCAGGTACAGATTAAAGTATAACGCTCTGCAGCAAATGGCTTTCAGAATAAAATATTTTCTATTTCTTAGCATCCTACCTTCATAATTGCCTTCTAGGAGACCCAAATGCTCAAGTGCCTTCACAAATCCAACAATTATCACCAGTACAACAATCATTTCCAGCCCCTCCAAGTTCATCTTGAAAAATTATTCATGTAAAAGCATCTTTTCTTAGGGAGCGTCCTAACTTCAGAGTTAGACTTTAATTAAAAAGCCCTCCTAGTCCAAGACATGCCGCACAACCAGATAAATACAATGCTAAAGAAGCCCAGCATATTCCCACCATAAAACATTTCCATTGACAGCAAGATGAACGCAGGAATGTAAGGAAGTCAAATCTTACCATGTCTGCATCACTTGCCTGCATGGATACAGATGTTTCAGTCTCTAAGGCAACAGAATATACAGTAACCACTTTGTTTAGCATCTCCTCTCTGTCACAGCCAAAATTCACCAAATCTGTCTGATATCTAGTAAAATCTGATGCTCCTTTTTCACACTGAATTACTGTTTTAGAGAGATCCCACAGTTTAACACCACAGAGGAAAAAGTCCAAACACATTCTTTGCTTGATACTAAAGTGAACTTCAGAAAACTCAAAGCAAAATCATTTCATTTAGAAAATGACCTATTGCTGTATTTCCCTGTCGAGTGAAATACAATTACAGAAGGTTAGCAACATGTTCGAGTATCTTGTTTTCCCACACTACACACACATTTTACATCAAATACAGGAATCTAGTAAAATATTAAATATGGTAAGAAGAGACTTGTTAGAAGGAAATCAGTTTTAAAGTTTGAGGGATATGTGAGAAACCAAAGCCTTTCCCTCTCGCTGCGCAGCCCTGGGGGCTCTGTGCAGATGGTGGAACAATTGCCCTTGGTGTAGGTCAGCTGCTGTTCCCATGGCCGTTTCCAGATGAGGAAAGGCAAGAAATGGCATCAAGGACACAGCATGCCCATGGCCAGAACAGCACACAGCTTGCTGCTCTGCCTCAGGAATCACTTTTCCAAGCACTCAGAAAAACTGAAGTTGTTTCCAAGTCCTTGGACCTGGCAGTTAGGAACAGATTCTCTGAAGGACCTTCTTCTCACCTGAGCACCTTAATAGCAGACATCAGCAAGCGCTTGTCTGTCCTTCGTACGTACCTTCACTCAGCTCTCCATATTTGCAGCCAGTTTCAGACATGCACAGAATTGCAAAAAAAACCCCCAAAAAACCCCCAACCCCAAACCAAAACCCCTTTCAAAAGCCTGGCTACTTGTTCTACTTGTTCTGGTAACTTTGGATTATTTGCCCTGCAATGGCTCCCACTCCTGTGCACAAGGTCACTTACCACACTCGTTCTTTTAACTAATTTTGGGATAATCTGACTTTGCATATATATACATATATATATGCATATATATGTGTGTGTGTATATATATAAAGTCTAATCTTACTTTAATATTGTAATTGTTATAATATTGGATTAATAATACTCATCTGAAAGACTGAAATCTGACTCGTTGTTTTCAGTTATTGTTTTTTAACCATTTGTGTACTTCTATCTTTAACCGATGTTTTATGTTAATGTCTCCCAGGGTATTCTTGTCAAGTTGCATTAAGTACTTAAACGAATGTTACGAGGATCTGAATACCAAGGCCTTCTGTACGCATGCTAGCTTACCCTCCTGGAACTACAAAATGGACCCCGTATCGCTGTGTATAGCAGAATCAGTCCTACAGACTCTTTTGAAAGCTGGTAAATGGTTTTCTTATTGACTTCAACAATGCTTTGCTGTGTTGCTAAAGGCCTGAACAAAGCTCTTTCCCATATGATTATTCCAACGTACTAATATTTCAGAGGTATTCCTTCATTATCAATATAATTAACATCATCAGCGTCTACAGCTTTTCTCAGGTATCCCCCTTCAAAAATAAATCTTATACTTTTCTCTTCACTATCGAACTTCATTTGAGGATCTCACAACTCCTTACCAAACTTCTCATTGAGCCTGAACACTCCTGAGGGGAGGTTAAGAATTTACTGAAGTATCAAATCCAATCACCATGGAAATGAAACAATCTTTGCGACAGTCCAGACATAAGGTATTATAATTTACAGCAATAAATAATGTTTTAATACAGAAAGCAAAGGAAAGAAACACTACCTGATGGAAATGGACTGGGATAGAGGGTAAAAAGAAGAAAGTAACTTACGCTTAACTTTGATCTGGTTTAAAATCTCTGTTCCTACTAAAAGTGACATGAGCTGGGTGATGCCAATAAGCATTCAGAATTAATTTTATTTCTGTTTGGAAAGGGGATTTCTCACAGTCCAGTGCACTTGTACCACTGTTCTGGTTTGCTGCTGCTCTCAGCCGAGCCACCAACACAACCAATTAACAAATGTATAATTTCTTCTTCTTGACAAAAAATCCATTTTGTAGAAAATAAAAAATGTTCCACAGAAATGGATCTTTTTAATAAAAGCTGCATTTCCAGAGCAGCCCAGCTCCTTGACGTGTTGAGGTATCCTCCCTCCCTGCTTGGATTTAAGAGGCAAAGTCCAAGTTCTGCTTTAGCCCGTGCAGAGCCGAGAGCTGCCCTTGCCCAGTGCCAGACCTCCAACTGGGGAGGGCCTCTCCCGCCCCGAAAAAGTAGAGAAGGGACTTCCAGAGACCCTACCTTCCTCTTGTGATGCTTTTGTTACTGAATTACTGGTTGCTCTGCACCCTACTTCATGGAAGCCATTTGAAAGGTTTCCTCTTTTTTCAGACAAAAAAAGCAATTTTTAAACCTCAGAGTACTTCCCAGCTGTTTTCTGGCCAGCCCAAGCCACCAGTAATAGTGTCTTTGGGGAGAGAGAAAGAGAGAGAGAGAGAAAAGGAACCTACTCAAATATACTCCAATCAAAACTTATTTAGCTTGGGCGAGCTGACGGAACAAAGCTGCAGGCTGTGCATTTCACACTAGTTACTTCCTCATAGCAATATATCATATTTGTAACAAACTCTCAATATAATCTTCAATTGTTCTTTTTTGAGCCTCAGCAATTCACTGTGAATGAAAACACTCCTGTCAACTGAGAAACACAAGAGAGTGTTCTGGGAGGAAAATATCCAGTTACCGCTGATCGCAGTATCTGATTATCCATTCCCCTATCTACAGGCAGTGAAACGGTGGGCATTGCTACCTTAACTCCTCCTCTCCGTTCAAGGACGAAGGCTGAGTCCCTGGCCAGCGGTGTGCTGCAATGCCAGGGGGCAAGTTATCCAGCGGACTTCCAGGCCATCAACAGCACACAGGAGGGACACGGAACAACAGGAAATCAAACTCTGTTTATCACTACAACATGCACACAGAATCCAGCATTCCTGGGAGTTCATTATGTATGGAGGCTAGCCCTAAGTAACCGCTTAATTAGCATCTGCTTTGCAGCTAGTTTTCACAGCATGAGATAAAAATTAAGGTGCATGAAGGATAGAACAAAAAGGAGAAAGAGGAGACAGACATGGGTAAAAAAAAAAGCAAAACTATAGACAGCTTTTCTCTAGGCAGACTCTCTGGGAGGTGCTCACGTGTAGTGCTCTGATGTTGGATGAAGTTTGAACTGGTGCAGAACCAGGCATCCAGATGGACCTGACAGGTATCGTGCTGGGTGCGAGGCTGGGGACCACACGGATAAATGACCTGTGCCAGTGTCCTCACCACGCTTGTGAGAAACATCACCCTTCCATTCCCAGCAAACAAGGAGAGATCTCTAAGCTAACTCACATGTGCATAGAATCATAGAATCGTTTAGGTTGGAAAAGACCTTTAAGATCATCAAGTCCAACCATTAACCTAGCACTGCCAAGTCCACCACTAAACCATGTACCTAAACACCACACGTCTTTTAAATACCTCCAGGGATGGTGTCTCAACCACTTCCCTGGGCAGCCTGTTCCAAGGCTTGACAATCCTTTCGGTGAAGAAGTTTTTCCCAATATCCATTCTAAACCTCCCCTGGCGCAACTTGAGGCCATTTCCTCTCGTCCTATCGCTGGTTACTTGGGAGAAGAGTCCAACACCTACCTCACTACAACCTCCTTGCAGGTAGCTGTAGAGAGCGATAAGGTCTCCCCTCAGCCTCCTCTTCTCCAGACTAAACAGCCCCAGTTCTCTCAGCCGCTCCTCATAAGACTTGTTTTCTAGTCCCTTCACCAGCCTCATTGCCCTTCTCTGGACACGCTCCAGCACCTCAGTGTCCTTCTTGTACTGAGGGGCCCACAACTGAACACAGTATTCGAGGTGCGGCCTCACCAGTGCCGAGTACAGGGGCATGATCACTTCCCTACTCCTGCTGGTCACACTATTCCTGATACAACCCAGGATGCTGTTGGCCTTCTTGGCCACCTGGGCACACTGCCGGCTCATGTTCAGCCGGCTGTCGACCAGCACCCCCAGGTCCTTTGCTGCCGGGCAGCCTTCCAGCCACTCTTCCCCAAGCCTGTAGCGTTGCATGGGGTTGTTGTGACCAAAGTGCAGGACCCGGCACTTGGCCTTGTTAAACCTCATACAGCTGGCCTTGGCCCAGCGACCCAGCCTATCCAGGTCCCTCTGCAGAGCCTTCCTTCCCTCAAGAAGATCAACACTCCTGCCCAACTTGGTGTTGTCTGCAAACTTACTGAGGGTGCACTCGATCCCCTTGTCCAGATCGTTGATAAAGATATTAAAGAGAACTGGCCCCAATACTGAGCCCTGGGGAACACCACTTGTGACCAGCTGCATCGAACAGCAGGAATCGGGAAAGCAGTCAGGAGAGCACCAAGACAGTATTATTTGTTAGTTAAATTTTCCTGTACAGTTACCCTTAAGGGCACGTCTAATATTTGACCCCACTGTGTCAGTTCACAGTCCAGATACACTGTTCCTCTCATTTCCATCTGTTGTTCCCCCCCTACACAAACCTCCTTTTTTCTTCTCTTTTTCTTTAAACCTTGGAAGCTGGGACAAGTCCAAAGAGGAGAAGATGACCTGTTCAGCATCCCAGCAGCATTCTGATCAGGGTAGCAACCGACAGCAAAGCCCCTGAGATTCCTCTTCTCTGATCAAGCCCAACTGTCCTGATGGCCTCAGATTTACATCTACCAACAACTGAAAACAAGGCAGATCACTGCAGAAAGCCCCCACAGCACTCATGGGGATCCCTACAGGGATGGCAGCAGCACAAGCAGAACTGCAGACCTTCCCTCTGCCCCCTGGCCTCTTCTCCCTGGCCTTTCACTTCACTCAAGGAATAAAGGAGGCGACAGTACCAGCTGCAACATGAGACTGTTTTGCAAAGTCAGTGTATTACACAAGTACACGGCTAATTCAGGACAGGGATTCCCAAGCTAGTCCATATGCTTCTGCTCCTCAGTTCTTGTGTTGCTTTGCTCCTCTAGACAGTAACCAGTCTCTCAGCTGAGTCTTGTTGCAGCAGACGTTGGCTGATCCATCATTTTATTAATAGTATGATTACAGTATAAATATTTCATTCCACGGTGTGTGTAGGAGGCTTCATTATGCCTCGGTATCTTTGCATGTGCATCTTTTTTAAATACAGCTCTGTTAAACTTATGGCAAATGTGTCAGTTCCAGCTCTTTCAATATTTCCTTTAATGCTCTCAGTATTTTCTCAAATGCTAATAATGTTAAATTCCAGGCCAATTTATTCAGTGACTAAAACCCACATCCAACAATATAATTTCGTGTATAATATGGTCATACAAAAAGATGCAGTGAGAATTTAATGCAAAGGGGAATTAAGTCCTTGAAAAAGAGAGTTGTCATTTTCCCACTTCATGCGCCGTATAATGAAACAGTACAGTAAGTATTGGTTAGGTGGCCAGGGCGGTATTTTCACGTTTCAGTGTTTCACAGATCAACTTTGTCACAGTCTTGGTTTTTTTAAAGCATCCTAGTCATAGCCTTAATATAGATAGTGTCATCTTATTTTTTTCAGAGTATTAACCATGTTCTTAATATAGACACTATTAACAGCGCTCAATGTTTTAATTCAGGAACAAACAGCAGTATGAACGCTGAATTACACTTTCCACACAGCAACCGCCACATTTCTGTTTGCTACTCCATACTAGAAAAGGCAGTGCAAAACACTTGTAAAGTGTGTTTCAGTTTTCCAGCCCCCAGGGTCTGCTAGCAGCTCACACTGTAATTCTTTATTTTTACAGTTCTGATTTTAGGAGCAATGTGGGGCTTTCTCTGTTTAAATAAATGATAAAATATTAAATTAAGACATCTCAGGTAAAGATTTAATTTTCAGGACAATGCTGCGGAGAAAATCCATCTTGAGTCACTTAAAATATAACACTTCGATTATGGTTCAGTGATACCAGTGATCTCCAAAGTGATTACGAGGCACACATTTAATTCCAAAGTAACAGTTAACATCCGTACTAAACTTCTAGTTACAGCATGGTTCATTTTTTAAAGAGGCTGTTTAAAGCTGACTTAGAAACACAAGTCCATGGTTCCATGTGCACGCTTGCTGGATGCCTGCACCTGCAGCACAACAGTGCAAGATCAGCTGTGAGCAGAACAGCAGCAAACCAGCACCAAGAGCTGCTGTGTAAGAAAAAGCTGAGAGGCAAGACCAGCAACATCACCTAATGCTCGGTAATGCACTTCGGGAACCATTTCCAAGGGTGCGGGTATATCATGGACCCAGGTTACAGGTGGAGAACGGGATGAACAGTGTGATGAAATGACTCGGCTAAGGTCGTTGAGCCTGTCCTGGCAGAGCCAGTGGCAGAAAATGAGGGTCCCAAATCTTTCTTCAATATCCTCCCAACCATACGAAGCCATTCTGCTCTCATGGATTTAGCAAGGAGGACGGATAACACCAGGCATGGAAAGCAGCTGAACCTCTCACATTACCTCAAATTAATGTATAAAGGTGACACGAATGCCTCCTTGTGTAAAAACCTGTCATTTCAGATGAAGCATGAAATTGGGGTTAAAACAGACAGCCACCACAGGCTTGCATAGCTGTCAGGGATACGTGCTGTTTGCAAAAGCACTGCTTACGGATTCTCATTTCCTTCCTGAAGCTTTAGTCAAATTGGCTACATCATACTGATAGGGCTTCAGAGAAGCCTCAGCTCCCTCAACTAAATGACAATGGAGAGCGTTCCAAATACCCAACATAGCGAATACCACAACTGTCTTTCCTCTGCTATAAAAAGGAAATAGAGGGTGCTAATGATATGAGAAAAATACCCATATGGTGCATAGCAGAGCAGGGGAAAAATAAAGCAAGTTTTCAGAATTTTGGTGAAATTCTAGTTTGAAGAATTTTTCCTCTAAGCAATCATCACAGCAGAGAACAAGGCTTAATGATGGGATCTGCCAGCAGGAAAAACCTGGAACATCCAGCATCCAAACAGGCAGCACCTGTTTGTGACAAGCAAAACCGTGTCGAGTATTCACTGCACAAAACTCTGTCCCAACCACAGACAAGGCTCAAATGTGTCACTGCTGTCGTGACATAAACGTGTACAAAAATCTGTGAGAAGGAACCCCTTTACTGAAAGGACTGGACTAGGAAAACATGCAACTCCTTTGGTTTTCTTGGATACACCAATTTTTTCTGCTTTTTAAAAAGTCTAAAAGTGCCTATCGTAATTATCTTTAATTTACAACAGGAATTTCCTCAGGAAGAGGGTCAGCGAACCAGGAGTCTGCTCAAACACGAAGAGGCACTGCCAGATTGAACCAACCTTGCCTCAACAAGCAGCGTATGATACCCAAGAAAGGAAACATTTTGCCTTTTTTACATTTTAGTCCCAATTTATGATTATCATACAGGAGGCCATTTCAAGAGGCTTTGTTGAAGAAAAATACCCCCTATCTTAGCACAACATACAGACTTGCCAAAATAATCAAGATGTATTTTTAATCTTAGTTACGTGAAGCTCTTGCCGGCCTGGTTTTATTTTAGAAAGTGAACAGCCCAGTGGTTAAACCCCGTTCTTGGCTTGCAGCTGGATTGTACAGCAGGCTGTGCGACCGCGGCAGCAATACGCCTGCTGATAGCTGCGGGGACATTGCCAGATTCTCATCCCAAGTACGACTTATAGCCAGGCCGTGATACCTCACCTGCAGCTTCTGCCATTAATTTTTAAAACTGCATGGTAGCATTAGTAGGCCGGTTGCCTTCACTTTTTGAACTCTAATTATAATGAGAAAAAACCCCCTCCAAACAAAGTCATCTTCAAAAGGAAAAATGAGAATGATACTTGAAGACAAAGTGTCTTGCAAACTCTCCCATCTTAAGTGTCAATTTCCAGCAACAAACATCCTACAATCTAAAGGAGCTGCTATCTGTTGCAGAGAGGCAATTTCATTCTGGTCATTGGCCATGCCTACCTGTTTTTTTCAGCTATGGCGGTAGCGCTGGGTATCAGCTCAGCAAAGCTACTCTTCTGCCATTCTCATGTCTGCAGGCATTGGGGAGGTGGCAGCAAACAGCACCCTGCAGGCTCAGGCCACAGTACAACAACTTCTCCTACCTCCCAGCCCTTACATGAGAGGTAACGACAGCTTAGCAATGCATGTGGTGGTAGGGTAGGAAGGCGCTCCTTCCCACCACCACCATCCCTGCCGGGCACATCCTGGGGGCACGAGGGACAGGACATTCACTTGGCTCTCCGCTTCCTTTCCAAGGTCTCCTCCATTCCTGGGAGGGATGTCTATACCAGGTACAGGCTTGTATTCAAACTTACCTCATCCAAAGTGTTGACGAGAATCAAGGTCATGTCTCTGATTTCACCATTAAGAGTAGCAGAACTAAGGCCTGAAGCAAAGGTTCTGAGCTGGGCTAAAAATTAAGTATAAATGCAATATTGTGGCACAGGCACACTTTCAAAGACACAGATATCCCAATGCATTAATACGGTTTTCCATGGAAGTCTCTGCTTCCTTTAGATTCACATCTCTTTACATCATTTAGAAAGTTTTGACACTTGAGAAACCCATTGAAAAACCTCCTTTACACTGTACGTTATTGACTCGTTCAGTATCTACAGTTGCTGATGTCAAAGGATGGAATTGAGTTACCCGCCAACATTACTAATGAGCTGTGAAAGCACTCTGCTATCAGCCAGTCAGCTATTTAACTTAATATTTAAAATATATATTCAAACTATATGTTCAACCCTAGGATTCAATCGATAGCTTGAAGACAGATGTAACTTCAGCATTCTCTTTAGAGGAAAACACTACAAGAAACTAGCCCATGAAATAAAGCATTTCACAGCAATGTATAATGGCATAACACTCCCTTTCTAGCGGATAAAAGTGAACCGGTTTACAGGTGGAAATAGTTCTTTCTTCACCCATGACTAGTTGATATTGTTATTTAAATTGTGCAAGTTCACACTTCAAAAAACTTGAGTGAATCTTAATGCAAAATAAACAACATAGAAGATTCAAAATTGCCTACCGGTAGGTCTAGTTGTATGATTCCTCAAAGCTGATAGTTAGTTGCCCAAAGCACTCTGCATTTGATTCAAGTTTGTCCAATTTATGGCAGAAGTCCAAAGACTGCTAGAAACTGTGGGATTGTTAACACAGGAGGTCCTGCCCTGGCTCAGGGGATCTGGGAAACCTAGTCTGCCCAGTGAGGCTGGTATTCTGGACATTGTGGTGCTGGGGAAAATAATGAGAGGATAAACCACTGAGTATCTGAGAATCTCTTGGTTCAGCATGTCTCACAAAATATGTTGCTTTTGGTGTAATTTTAAACTGATACCAAAATCAGGACTACAAAAATACCCGGAGAACCACCACCTTTTGTTTTGCTTCCAGATCTACTGCAAGTCCCTGGTGATTCAGTTTTATCAGAGAATCCAAAATACCACTTCCTTTTTGAAGGAACCGAATCTTATACTTAATCACTGCTCTCTGAAATAGCAAGTTTAGTTAATATCACGTCAGATAACATATATTAAGAGCTTAGGAAAGGTTCTCTATTAATGGAAGAAAATACTACATTTGTTTGGAAGCAGCGTTCTGAAAGACATATCTCACATGTGAAGGCAGCCTATTATGTTAGGAGATATGTTCCTTTTATCATAGCCCCAAACAGAACACTTGAGAAACGAAGATGCAACGTGCTGCTTGACAAGTAGACTGCACAGAAAGTTACCTAGCTTGTCTTATGTATGGAAGCACTCATTTCTTTTATAGCATTTTCTATTAGACTTGCTTAGTAAGAAAACCATTTCAAAGTTACTCAGTGGTGAATTTTGACTTTCTCCCTCTCTCTTTTCAGAAATTAGAGCTGTAAATTGAGCTATGCAGAAGATATTAAAGTATGCCCTCTGCAGCTTAGCAGGTCACCGAAATTCACATCTCGGGCCCACATGCCACACAGTAATTGCACCACCATGGCCCTAGGCAGTTTCCAATTGCTCAAAGCAAGACTCAGGCTGAGCGGCTGATCCTGTACATCAGCAGGAATGACAAGGTTGCATCCACAAGGCTTCTAGAGATGACTTACAGAGATAGATTTTAAAAAAAATAAATATTTATGACTTGACTCAGGAAAACGTGTTAACCGTCTATTTATACTAGGGCATAAATATCAAGGAGGGAGAGGAATTGTTGCGGAGGTTTACAGAGCATGACTGAAAATAAGGAAAGTGCAGGTCTGACCCTGATTTTCATATACGGGCAAGGGTCCCACTTAGACCCACAGAATTTCACTGCTAGAGTACTCTGTGTCCGAGTTAAAGAAGATTTCCTGAAATATTAAGTGAATTCTGCACTCACTGACAAAGTGCATCAACAGTGCATTTCACTGAGATCATTTGCGCTCTGAGAGCATCTTCAAAGGGCTGACTCATCTCTTCTTGTCTTGTCCCGGTCTGTGCTGGGTGTACTTTGAAATATGGAAGCGTGGAATGGAGACACTCGCTCTCCTGCAGATGCCTGAACAGAAACCCAGGGAAATGAAAGACCTCGTTCCATGCAATACCAACACACATGCCTACAGTGTGGGGGAAATCTGAATGTGGTGTTTGATCTTTTTCAATACAGATTAGTGGATAACAGGGGGGCCTGATAACAGTGATGCCTGGTCTCTATGAACATCAAATAAAAAGTGTGCAAACATGGTTGGCAACCACATTTTACACCTATTTTACAGAGGAACTGTAGTTGGGTGGACACCTGCAAGAAGACAGCAGAAAAGCAAAGGGATGTTGACCCCCAGGACCACCGAGGTACTCAGTTTTCAGGCTCACTACAGCCCACAAGGGGGAACTGTGTAATGTTATCAAATTTCCTAGAATTCGTCCTTAACAAAGAAATGGTCGCTCTAAAAAAAAACCAACAGCATTTATTCCATTCAAAATAAACAACAGAATCAGGGAGGTTTATAAGGACAAAGCTGACAGGAAAGGAAAAAGAACCAAATTTAATTTTCTTATCCCTAAACCCAACAGGCTTTAGAGATCTGGCAAACTTCCATCCGTTGTGTAACCCAACAACAATCAACTCAGCAGAGGAGAAGGAATTGCTGGGATTCTCCAGCTTCGCTTTTATGACACACAGTTTTTCTTGGTGAAATGTTTACCTTCAAACTCCCCCACTCCCTCATGGATTGATTAGTTCTTAACTAAATCAGAAGAAAATTCCACTTTCACCTCCCAAAGCATTAGTTTGCCTCAACTCTTCAGAGGTGCTAATAACTTTCTGGTAGGCCAAGTGCCATTCCCTGGTCTTGACTAAATTACGAACGGGCTGTAAACTGAGAGTGAAAACATGTTTTTGAATTTGGTGAGACAAAGTTTAGTGCTTATATTTATCTTTAAGACACATATCAACAAATAAATTTTCCTGAAGCATGTAGATAAATGCATGAGGCTCATTGACACTTGTCAACTCAGACCAAATACAACAAAACCCAATCACTTTGGGGCAACCATCTCCAAGAGGTACAGAGACAGACATCCAGAAGATCTAGAAAAACTATCCAGAATTAGGAAATCGTGTTTTGTCATGATAGTTGCATCATAGTGGCAATTTATTCACCTGCTAAACTGTTTATGGTTCTAACAAACAAGGAGACAAGAAATAGCACAGACCTATATAGAGAAAAACTATGAAGATCTGCACGCTGCGGTAACAGAGGGAGATGGTTACAGCAAGAAACGAGTTACTGATGAGATACTTGAGTACACAAAAGACAATACACTCCGGCCATGGAACGGCACAGATGCATCCTTTCTTAAGGGCCTTGCACTTGAGAAAAAATTTAAATGGATTGAATTCTGGGGTTAAAGTCAGTTGGGAGCAAGTTGAAAGCAGGAAAAAGAAGCTAATATTTTACACGCGTGAGTCTGTCTGGAATTGAAGAATTTACCTGTTGTCTGAGACTTCACAGACAGGCTGCCTTACAGCCACACTTCCCAGCCACAAGACACAATACTTTGCTTGGTGTAGAGTATTTGTCTTTTCACTGTCAAACATTTTCCCAATAGCAAAATATTGCATTCATTGAGAGCAAAGCGTTGCTGATTCAGACACTTGTAACAGCTTGAGTGGCATGAGTGAATGTGTAGCTATGCTCAGTGTTTTCCATTTTTACAGGAAATAATGTTATGACTGAACTAGAAAGCAGATGGGCAGTAATCTGATAGTTTTCAAA
The DNA here is from genome assembly GCA_013389945.1 of Fregata magnificens. Classification (NCBI taxonomy): domain Eukaryota; kingdom Metazoa; phylum Chordata; class Aves; order Suliformes; family Fregatidae; genus Fregata; species Fregata magnificens. The sequence goes on from WAAD01031042.1 coordinate 239,711, forward strand.
CATCACAGATACATATCTGTTGGTTGTACGGATGTTGCCATTGGTTTAGCATACAGGAGGCAGCGGCACAGAAAACATTTTTTACATACACTATTTTCCACCTTTTTTAGTAGTAATAATTTCAGACAACCACGATGAAAAGATGTTGACAGAGATATGAAATACAGGAACCCACCTGAAGACAAAGCTGAGCTAGCAGGATTAGCGAATCAAACAAAACCAGAGACTACCTAATTTTGTATTACTGAGGGCAGCTTACTTTCTCCATCAGAAAGGAAGGCACTATCACAAGATATGTAGCATTCTCATCATGTCTTAACATCATGAGAGAAAGTTGCACCAGGAACACAAGGTGCCAGTTCCATTCTCCTCAGAAGACTAGAAGTGATGCTGTGAACTCAGTATATGTTACCCCAATATAGGAAGCCTTTTTGTCCTCAGAAACTTTGGTGTAAACATAGTCCCCTAGTAAATACGACTAAAGTTCTGTAAAATCGAAACTATGCTCGAGGCGGCCACAGATATTTGCAATTTTACATTGGCACAAACACCAGGAAAAGTGCTTCACAGAACAAACCAGATTTGTCTCTGGGTTTGGCAAAAACCGAGCTGTGCCTATGTCCATAATGTGGCACTTAATATATGTCTGTGCACTAATAAGACATTATTTTAAAAGCCTGTGTACTCCGCAATATATAAATGACTTCTGAGCATTCAACTTCCACATTTGAAGAACAGATGGTGAAATGTGGTTCCAATATAAAGCTTCAATTTTTACATAAATTTCCTAACAGGAATCTTAAGACATGCTCTTTCAGACACTTCTTATTGCCAGAACCACGTTGTGGGCTTCAGAAACAGGTGGGTTATCCAGGCACCCTGATGATGTACCGCTTTCCATCATCAGTACAAGCATCAGCAGTACAGAGAAACAAGAAACTCGGGGAAAATTCTTTCGTCAGGATTTTTTTCTGACACGAGGGAGACATTATAGGAAAAGGAATACTGAGCAATAATGTACACCAGTGCAAGACAAAAACAAACCTCCAGAAAACAATCAAGAAAAGCCCTGTTTTTCTCCTCCACAGTCTGTTTCACAATAAATTTAAGCCATTTAACTCCAAAGCGTTAGGAATCTCTACTTCAGGTGGTAAGCCATTTGGTTCCAGAGAGCAGTTTTGTTTCAGGGGAGATAAGCTTCTTTCTCAGCTACCGAATTGCACCACAAAGCCAAGAGCAGCCTGAGGTTTCCTCTGGGTTTTTACTAAAGTTGGTGACTTTATATTTCAGCTTAAGGTTACAGGCTAAAACATTTCCACTGCTGCACTACTGCTCACGCAATGCCCACAAGAGTGGTATCAGTATGATTTTTCAACGAGAAAGGCCTCAGGGAGTTGACTGGCATTTCAAGGACCAGAGTGGCTCAGCCTGCTTACAGGAGATTTAAAACATGCTGTTCTTCAGCATCTTGCATCATGTTGGTGCTTTCAAGACCATGCCTGCCAAATATATAAATCTACAGTAGGAAAAGCATGAAATTCTGACTCTACAGCTAAAGCTGAGCAAACAGTTCTATCAATTAAACACAGAAGTTGTATTTCATTTCATTCAAAACCAGAGAAGTCTTTATACATTAACATGAGCACAATCAGTTCCCTAGCCCACAGATACTTGGAGAACTATAGCAAAAGAAAAAGTGCAGTGAACAGAGCTACAGTTAAACGACCATCACTGCTTTATCTGGGCTAGCGAATACCATTTGGGTGCCAGAACTGCAAGGTTTAAAGAAGAATAGGTATAACTTTTAATCTTACAGCCTTTATTTTCTTCCACTCCCAACCATATTAGCAATTTCTTTTGCAAAAGTGCCTAGCAAGCTCAAATAATCATTAAAAATACCTTTTAGGTCACATCGCACTCACTGAAATGTCTTGCATTATGCTTTGCCTAATCAAGTAGGCAAGACTGAAATTGAAGGTGCTCCCTGCACCCTGCAAGGCTCCTCTACTAATCCCAGGACCCCAAGCAAATACATTTAAGAATATGTTTTAAAACATATTTGTAAAAGTATTACAGCTCTGCACTCCATTCCCCCAAGAACAGCGCAAAGACTCCGAACAAGCAGAATTCTCTTTATAAATAAACATAGCTCAGCCTTTATAAATACTGATTTGATATTAAATGTAAGAAATAAACTTACTCATTTTTCATACTAAAATTGCAAATATCTCAAAAGTAGGAAACCTCTCCACCCCTCCTCTCTGCTGAACTTCCTTGTTGCTTTTCCACCGGTGGTATCCCAGTAACCTGCCTGATCAACAGTCTAATCACAAGCCTCTCCTTCCTACATTTATCCAAGAGCAATAGGTTCTGACTTGTTCCCCTTCTCTACTGAAACAATGACAAGGAGGATTTCAACATCAACATAAAGGTATAAATCACAAACTAAAGGCTGTCACAATAGGTTCCAGAGTGCAATACCGCAATCAATCCTCAGAGCACAGCCCACCAGGTGAGCTGGAGTAGATGCTTCCCATAACAATTCTCTTCCCTATGAAGGACTCCCACATACACGTACTTCCCAACGCTCCCTGTTTTGCAGCCTACCAAGGTCTAAATCAACAGTGCAACTTTCTACAGACGCCACACAAATGAGTTATTACTGAATATACCTGCCATTCCTAGTCTTCTGGGTTTTAGGATTCGTTTTGTTTTAAGGCAGAATATTTTTCTTTGTATATTATCATTAGCCTGAAGGCAACAAGGGAATAGTCCTCGTTATGTGAGGCTTACAGAAGAGGTGTATTTTTAAAAATGAAATTCTAAACCCTGATGAAATCTGCCGTAGTGCTGAGTTCTGAGATACACTGGGGTAAACAATGGCTATATATGGACAGCATTTTCAAAAGCATTCATTTTTAACTTATCTCCTAAACCCCTCAGAATCATTTCTGCAGCCAATGTAAGGACCATATCACCTGAATATTAATTTTGACTTCAGTGGATCTGCAGAAGGTTATTTTTTGTATATTTCTTTAAATTGGGGCTTCTTTCCAAAATTCTGCTTCTAACTTAGACTACATCAGATGTTTATTTTTAAGGCTTAAATTTTTGACTTGTCAGTATTCATATTCACATCTAATAACTTTTTATCTGCTTACATCTAAAAACCCTCGAAAGAGCCATTTACGTATTTCAAACAGAAATGCTGAAATACAAGCCTGCTTTTTTATTGCAATGAGACATGGCAGACGGTATTTTCATGTCCAATCCCTCTTCCATTAACAGTTCCAGAGTTCCTTAAAATAAGAGAAATACTACACAGCCTTGTTACACTACAGCATATCTATTCCATTGATAACGTGCAATGTGCCTGGTTCACGGTGATGCTTATTGCTCTTGGAGGCAATGAATAAATTGTGTAGGAGCGTGGAGACTGCTCCTTGTGCAGAACTCCCCAAGCAACGGATGATGAGGGCATCTAAGGCATACAGAGGGGGAATACAGCTGGGTACCTAAGGTATGAGCTCAGTACATCGTGTATGAAAAGGCACAGAAGTATCGCATGTCATGACAGAGTCGATGGTACACACACGTGTTAGAAGCTGATCAACTGCTGCAGAGGAAAAGAATCTGCTCACCCAGGTTCTGGAAACCAAACTGATTTCAAAAGCCAAAAATGGAAAGTTGGAATCAAAAGGCTTCAAAAGTGTCAAACTTAAAGTGTAACCCTTCTGTGGTGAATCACTTATTCTATACCAAGTGTAGGATGCAAGCTAAGGTATAAAACTGGTAGCCAGAAGGTGTTCAAAAGTGTATGCGAATGCATGTTGAGGATATTATATCTAGTATGTCCAAACAGACAGGTGAGCATAACCAAAACCATTGTAATCTTTCAGAAGAAAAAAATACAGCAGCTACTACAAAACTATAGGTCATTTAGAGATAGAAATGTAGCATGTGTGAATCTAGTAACACATTTCGCTACCACCTCAAGTCTCAGCTGCACTCCAGAAGTGAGGGACTCAGTAGCATGGGAAAATACTCCCTTGTTATTTCATCCTCAAAATGGTGGTGGTGATATAGCTGTAAAGAACATACAGCCCCTTTTCTCAGTTGATAAAAAACATCCTAACATCAGTCAACAGAAGTGGAAAGGAAAGGAAAGGAAAAAAGTGAAGCATAGGAAGTTTCTTAGCGTTCATATAAAATTTTGCTGGCTGATCTGAATAGTAATTGAAACCAGATAACCAAATGCATAAAATCTAGAGTGGTACAGAACTAATCAATGAATTTGAGGACAGTGAGTAGCTTTTACAGTGTCCAGCTGAAATATGAAAAAATCTGTATTTGGAAAGTGAACAATTTTAAGCTTCACAAATGACTGCAAGAGAACGCGCCTCATGTACCATTTTCTGTGTATCGATCATCAATATCTGTCCTGCAATTAGCATTACAGTAGCACTGATCTGAACAGATACCACAACATGGGCGTACAAAGCAAAAAGATTTTTGTTACTGGTACATGAATAGGAATCAGATATTAGGACAACAGAATCCTTCATAGTATGGACTTCTAAAGAAGCCACAGTTTGATTTACACAGACAGCACTTCAAGAGAAAGCCAACACCAGAATTTGACAAGAGGTGAATTTAATTGTTCCTGGAGACAACGGGAGAAGAAAAATTCAAAGGAAATAATTTTCAACTCTGACACAATAAACATGACACCATCTCGATGGAGTCTGCTCATTCCAATGCAAGGAAGCTGGCAAGGTTAAGAGGTTTCTTACTGCCAGCAGGAGTTGTCACAGAGCAAGGGTTAGGGAGGAAGCAAAGCATGCCAGTTCAATAGCAGTATCTTACTGACTTATAGCAAGATCCTATTGCCAGGTGATTAATAAAAGATAATCAGTTCTGAATGATCCACAAAGTAAGCTTTTCAGTGTGTGACCTGTTAACTTGGCCCTATTGAAGAGGAGGCACTGAAATTTTTATATCTGGGAATCTAACATAACTAGAGAACCCATTTAAATGCTCAATGAAAAAATATTCTAAAAAGCTGTATTACCCTTTAGAATATCAGTAACGTGACTATTTCATATTATCTCCACCCAATCTTGGTTTAAGAATGAACCAGAGAAACAGTAGCCTGCATAATAATTCTCAATAAGTCATATTTGTTCTGTGGCATTCACATCTGCCATAAACAGAGAGATCGCATTGTGTCTGCGTAGCCGTATCAATCTGCAATGATGTTATCCATTCCATTTTCATCTTAATGTAAAGTATTAGAGCTCAAAAATAAAGACAACACTCTGACCTTGTTAACAGGCTGGGACAGCTTGAAGAAGGCTTACTTTGCTTACATTCCCAAACTGCACAGTTCAAACAGACCGATCCAGACTTACCTGCAAGAAAACAGAATACAAATTTTGGGTTACTGCTTCAAACTTAGCAAAAATCTGTCACTGAGAAATGACAATGAATAATGGATCCCTGAAAAATTTCACAGTGCTTAGAGTTAAAATAACTTTTTTGCAGTATAATGAATTATTTATTTGACTGTACTTTTTTCCTAGCCCTTAAATAATTAAGATGGCGTTTTTCATCCTGATAATTTAATTACAAAAGGTTGCATTGCCAAAGGGCAAAACATAATATCTGTTGACTTTCTTCTTATTACAAAGTACTGTTTTGTCTGTTCATATAGTCTTGCCCCCCACTCCCAGCTTTCCCTTCCCCTGCTGCTTCACAACGCAACAGAGAATTTCAGCATTGCTTAAAACGTGACTGAGTGCAAGGATGGGCAGATTAGGAAAGATGGGTTTTGTACACTTTTAATTGAGCTTTTAAACAGAAGAAAGTTAATAAGGCACCAGCCACATGGTGAACTTCTGTTCCTACCTACAGCAGGTGTTCTGCTCCTACCAAGCAAGTGCTTGGACCCCAAACTATTGAGTGGAGTCTCCCAGCAGTTTTATTTACAGGAGAAGATTTGGGTGAAAAATGTTTCAGAAACATTTTTTCCATTGGCCAAAGCACAGTAAATTCATTAATGATGGTTTAATAAGCATCATAAGAAGGGCCTCTCCCACGATGGGTGGCAGGTTGCCATTTCCAACTCAAAGTGCTCCATGCAGCATATCCCACCCCAGGTTTCATAGATTTCTAACACCACTGGCTGCCCAATGCATCGATATGACCTAGACACCAAACCACAGCGTGCTCCTTTATAAATCCCAAGGATGATGTTAACACAAACGGCTATCCCGCGCACAAGGTCTCCGCACCCCTTCACGCTACAGCCCCAGCTGCTGCAATAAGCATTCTCTAGCACCAGCAACACAGCAGCCGCTGTGCAGCTCCCGCCCAGCAGCACTGGGGTTGCATCCACCACTGCACATCTCTGAAGAGACTGTAGTCTCTGTAGCTTTTCACAGTAAAACCTGACTATGGAGATGTTTTGCTATCCCCAGTGTCGGTGTATTTTGACCACTCTGTAGGAAACATCAGCCTATTTTTCAGAGAGTGGAAGACGGAGATTTTCCTGCTGTGTTTCTACCAGTACACAGGACCTGACTATGCAGTTGGCCCAGAGTGGATTTATCTTCTCCCCATGACAGATGGGCACGCCTGGTCTCCTTTCTCCTCCCCAGGGAGGCAAGCCCTGCAGGGAGGCAGGAGAGGGTCCACAGCTCAGAACTGGTGGGGGAGCACAGGTGCCTGACATGGGGGTCTGTCTCAGTGGCGGTAGTGGGGTTGGCCAGGAGCCACCACCCAGGGAACAGCAATCCTGTCACTGAAATGAGAAGGCACAGGTCCAAGAAATGTTCCTCAGCTGAAAACTCAACATTTGCATGAAAAGATCCTGAAACAAAATGACTTCCAGGCTCAGCGCTCTGCCCCTGAGGTTTTATTACAGCCCCATGCAGCCGGTACTTGGTATGTCAGAAAGCAACAGTGACGTTCCTTGCCGGGTACGTGTTACATGGTGCACTCCAAGGATGTTTTCACTCCTTGTTCCTCTGTTTTGTCTGTTTGTGGAAAATAATTAGTGCCATCATCTACCATAAGGAAGGTGGTAAAAAGGAAGATCTACTTCTGCTACAGCTGCTTCCCTCAGGAATGAAAACATGGCTTTCTGGGAACCCGACTAGCAGGAGTCTGGAAAAGAGGCATGGCGAACCCCAGGGACCTAAAGGGCAGCATCCTCCGCTGCACAGGGAGGACTCCTCTATCACGTAGCTTTATTGCAAATAGCAAACTTCCACTTAGCTGTGAGAAAAGGAGCAAGAAAACCTCAAGGAATCTTAAAGTGAAGTGGAATTTCTGTGTTGTGCTATAGCTATTAACGCATTTCAGAAGAGTTGGTCTAAAGCGAAGTCAAAAAGTGGGTGGTTTAAAGTTAAGGATCTCAGCTACTACTTTTTGATGCTAGAATCATTGACACCCCAAACATATGGACCTCCTCATTTTGCATGTACCTGGACTGCTGAAATTATTGAGCTAAAACACTCACTTTCTATTTTCACTTTAATAACTTTGCATAGAGAGCCTCCTAAGACCATGCTTAGCCAGCCGTGGAAAGCCAGGTGTTCAGCTAACATGACAACGAAATAATTTTTTAGAAAAGATTTTGGGACAAAGTACTACACTTTGATCTGAGGATATGGAAAGTAGAGCCAATCAGACCAATGTTGATATTTGGGTATACGCTATCCTTACACTATGAAGACAGCAACTTAATGCAACTGTTTGTAGAAATATTGGCATAAACTGATAAGCAATTTACTAATACAGACAAGTCTGCAGAAGCCCACGATACCTGACATTACTTTGTCCATCCTCCACTGAAAATATTGTTTCACATTGTTCTCCTGTGTACTTTCAGGGTCTTTCTCCTTCATTAAATTCTGCAGAAATTACAACATTCAGCATGCCACTGACGGCATGCCAGCAAGTACATGGACTGGCTGCTGATGCTATATAGGAGACAGTCTGTTGGTGATTATGCTTATAATATAAAAAATAAATATTATCTGCCATTTTCTGAAAAGGAAAATGTAAATGTTATAACCTCAAGAAGAATTTAATGGCCTAACAAGCTTGTTCCCAAGTTCCTACTGTGTATCTTCTCACCACTGCTTTCACAGCATATGTGTGGGGCCGTATTCTGGTTGGCAGTTGCTATGCAGTTCACATTTCTGTTATATTTCTGTCTTACATTAACACAGAAAGCAACATCTGTGCAAGAATCCACAAAGCAAAGGGTTTCTTGGAAAGTGGGGCAAGAACATAAGCATATGCAAATCACTCCAGCAAAGGAGCTCAGAGAGGATTCTGTGGTTGAAAGGGCTCTTTGAGAAACAGGGAGAAGCGAACAGAAAACAGTCTCTCCTAGAGACTCAAGAAATTAAAAAAGTGAAAAAAGTAAGATGAAATAATATCAGGCTAAGCTTCCTGTCTCCATTTGGTGATAACTCATTGTTTCCCCCATTATAAGAGCTATAATCTTTCTCTAAACACAGGAGACATCCATATATATGCACACAATAGACTGAAAAATAACTGACTTCATTTACTGCTATATGGAACCTGGTACTAGGAGGCTCTGCCAATGTTGCCTAGACAAATATCAAGTAATAACTACAGCGTAGTAGGAGGATAGGAGATGGGACACTTTTTTGACCAGTTGGACATTCAATTCTGAATATCATGAAAAAGGACATCTGCATCAGTGGCTATGAAAAATTAAATATATCTAGATATAATTCAGAAAGCACTGGAAATACTGCCCCAGTGTGATACAAAACTTTCTTGCTATTTAGGATATGTAGCCTTAGTTAAAGAGATACAGAAGGACTTCAGATTAAAACACATTAATTTCTACATTATCAGCCAATAAAAACATATTTGTATGCTATCAGAAGCATCTGAAATAATCAGTCTCTCAGAAGCTGCCAAATCCAGGTTATTCAAATGCAAATGCTACACACTTCAATGCAGTAACTGCATGCCCTCAAGGTCTCAGCATCTGCAGTAGCACTGTAGCAGCTGGAAGGAAAATTACTCCTTTGCTAACCAGCGCTGAGCTCCTCCAGGTGTGAGGAAGCACGGTCTGTTGGCTGGGCTGGCAGAGACTTGCCACACGCTTCTGATGTGACTTTGGGTAAGTCTAACTTGCTAAAACTACCACCACCTCAGCGCTCCATCCACGAGGAAGACAGCACTGCCCTGCCCCAAGAGGTATGCTGAGGTAGTCAGCCGAGTGATGAACGAAAGGTAAACCCAAAGAAAGTTATCTTATTCTTTTGCACTCTCCAACCATCGATTGAGTTTCATTTACCTACTTCAAAATTTTACTACTGCACTGCTGATTCAGGCACTACTGTCGAGACGCTGCTGGAAAAGGCCCGTTGGAGCTGCAGGGTCTGCCATGGTCTCTCCGACAGGTTACCTGCTGGCAGAGCCGTGCTGAGAGACACGGACCGCACCACTGAACATACCAACCCACCGGGACTGTATTTAAACACTGCCGGAGGACCCAACCGGAATAAGTAACTGGGAAGGAAGATCCAATATAAATCTCAAAAGGATCTTATCCCCACCTGGTGGCATTGATACAATCGTCAAGAAACAAAAGCAAAGAGCCAGCAGTCAGCCTTAGCTTGGAAATACCGTTTTCTCCAAATTGCACTTCAATCCTAATACAACGGAAATACGCTGTTGGGTACTTGTCAAACACTGACAATTAACGGCAGAGACAGTTAAAACATCCTCAGATTCCTGGCGTCCAAACTTAACGAAGGACTTAGCAGCCTTTTAAACAGAAAAGCGCCGTTGCGGCTCTCGCCGTTTAATCCGCACCTCTCCCACCTCTCCCACCCCGCCGAGGTTGAGGGCGCGTCCCCCGGACCTCGGGGACCCGATTTGATGCTGGGAGAGCGCAGGATGCTGCTGCCCTCTGCTGCCAGCGCTCCGCGCAGGCAGCAGCCCTGCGCTCCCTACCCTGCCAGCCCAGGGACACAAGGAAGGAATGTGGCCGGAGGAAATAGAAAAATGGTGATAACTATGCAGATTTAGGTTTATCTCTACGAGGAATTCTCCTTCTTCTTCCCTGGTGAATAAATGACTCCAATTTGTGCTTTGCGCACCCTGCACGTTAACGCTCAAAATTTCAGAGGGGCTATTTGGGCAATCCTACAATAACCTTATGTCACTGTACAAATAAACTTTGATGTTTGTATGTGCAATCCTTGAAAAATCTTGTCTTCCTTCCTACAGAAATTTGCATTTGTGGCCCAATCCTCAATACACACACAACAGCAAATGTGCCTCAGTGGATGACAGCAAACAGAGAAAAATTTGCCATGTGTTTCTAGTGCACGCACTGGTCTGCACCTCCTGGAGCAGGAGCAGAGGCAGCCTGCTCACCCAGCCCAACACAGGGTGACATTAGCTGTCAGCACCCCGCGGGGCCTCACTGAGAGGGTGCTTTGCCCTGGCGCCGGGCCAGGCAGCAGCGGGCTCAGCACAGCCAGCAACAGGTAGCAATCAGAGAGAGGAATGCAGCAGCCAGAGCCAAGGAAGCAGCAGGTAGGAGCAGCCAGGGCCTCTCTCTTTTTTGTTGTTGTTCTATTTTATTTATTTCCCCAATCCCCAGCCAACACAACCCCAGATAATGGCAGGAAACAGCTAAAAGGCAGAGAGCTCAGCCCCAGCATAGCTCTGGGTGCCACCAAGCTGGAGCAGCCAAGACTGGCTGGCCTGCGGCCCAGGGAGATGCCAGCTCCAGCCAAGACTATCCTTTAAGGTTTATTTCATACCACAACCTTGCCAGGCTCAAAGTCAAAGCATTTAAAACTTTCATTCAAATGAAGTCAATGCATGTTAAAACATGCAAATATAGTTATAAGCATTCCATCTTATTTGCATTATTGAATTTCTGCCCTTAAAACTAACTACTGGCAATGGGGTGCTGAGAGGTGATAAGAAGATCACAGCGCCTGTTCCAGCCACAGGACACCTCCTGGACCACGTTTGTCCCTGGCGGTAGCAGGATTTAAGTCAGACCCTCTTCTAGTGGGTACGGAAGGGTAATGTTGCAGAGAAGAAAGGACTAGGGTCAAAGATAAGAGGAGTATAATGGAGAGCGCAATGAAACGTAAGAAGTGTTGGTTTCATGTGGATGTCTACTAGATCAGGCTGCAAGGACATGAAAGGATAGCTCTTGAAAATGAGGATGTAGGAAGAAGATAAAGATATGAAGTCCAGACTGAAAAGAGAGATATAAACCAAGAGGCCATTTGTGCCAGCGGCTGGCAGCATCCACAAGTTCCCGTTATGGCTTTTGCTCCTTGTCCTCTTTTGTCTAGCACAGCACTGAAATGACATCCAAGCCAGGACTATTAAAAATATTCATCGGTCCATTACTAAGGAGTATCCTAAACAGCATTTTTCTCTCCCTCTAGGAGAGCAGAAGATTATGTGAGTTAAGGACAAGACAAAGTGCTTGAACAGAACAGTTATCTGCAGACCAATTGTTGGAAAAGAAACAGACCTTTCAACCTGAAGTCAAAGATGGTGGTGCATTGCCTTCTGGCTAAAACCAGCTACAGCAGATGTCTTGATCTTACCTTCTTACATAACATAAAGCATATACTTAGGGTCAGTAGGAACTCTCTGATAACTGCCGAAAACTATCGGCCCTGCGCTGCTTAATATTGCTTCTTCAGAAAATTGCACGCTTAACACTCAAGCCTTCTTTCTGTTTTTATATCCAGTTTAGGAAAGTAACTCAAAACCGAAGCACTTACTCAGATATACACTTCTCTCCCCGAGTAGTGCAGTTAAGTGACCAGCGCCCATGTAATGGGCTCATTCTGACAGTAGCACTTGGATATACGTGCACGGCATTGCACAGTTTTTAGGAAGAAAGCAAGAAAAGCAAAAACTCCTTGTTATTAGAAAGTCTGCTGTATAGACCGCTAAGGCATCTTCTTCCAGGTACAAAGAAAGCATTTGGAGAGGGGCTCAGTTTTTTTCACAGCATAATCCACTTTTTCTAGGTGCTTTCTTAACAGCTTCTCTCTATTTATGAGTAAATTGACAATCCCATGAAAGAAATCATAACCCCGAAGCTAAAGCAGCTTTGCATTCTCAGGCTTGTTCTATGAAAAAAGAACTATAGTAATATAGACACCTTTTGGAGTAAATTACCAAACATTTGCCAGTGGCATAGGCAGGCACCAGGCCTGCAGACCAACAAAAAATAGTTAATCTGCAGCAAACACAATAAATACTTGGCCAGTGTTTTGTATTTCCACTTTCAATTTCTTTGCATTTCCCAACAAAACTTGTTATCCTGTGATCACTTCCTTTCACTCTCATACCTCCTAAGCATATAAAACTGTTGCCTTAGGTATAGATACACATAGTAATGTGATATTTTAGTACCCAGTACACGTATATGCAAACCTTGCTTGGCCATTGTCACCAGGATTTAAGGCCTTGCTTGTGCCAGCTGCTCCGGTATATGAAAAAGGAAGCAGATCCCAGCTAGACAGTCCATCTCAGGGAGCCTTGTGTCACACTAGAGACACAGGGATCTACAGTCGATCTCTCACAGGTCCCCCATGAAGTCCTCTTTCATGGCAGTTACTGCACAGCCAAGTTAATGATCCAGAGCCCCCAGACACCCTCTTCCCATCTGTTGTAAGCTCAGAATAAGGCAGCAAGGATCACCCCTAGAAAATCACAGTTTTTACGCAAGCACAGCAAAGCAGCTTCTTCCTTGCCTGGCTCCTTTGGAATTAACTACTCACAACTTACAGGAAATGAGGGAAATTTTGTCATTTATGTCTGACCTCTAACACAGCCGATGAACTAACCATCTTTAGCTTTTAGGGCACTCTGCAGAGCAGGAATGGAGAAAAAACATCCTGGAGTCCAGGAACTAGCCAGTTGAAAGGGCACAGATGGTGTGACGAACACACGGTTCATCTTAGCGTTACTGATAACCCACTGCACCAAAGACAAATTGTCATGGTGCAAATACTACAGGATGGGTTATATTCCACATGGTTAACCCCATTTAGAAAAGCATTCAGGCATATGGGTATTCCCATCACTGTTCAGAATGCTCAAGGATATACTTAGCTTTCTAGCTGATGAGATCTAAGCACATGCCTAATTACTGATTTGAAAAAGGTCTGGAGATGCTGCAATGATGGATAACACAGAAAACCCTAAGTGAAAGCAAGATCTGAAAAGTGAATTGCTAAATTGAATGAGCTACACCCCTTGTAACTGCTAGGTCAGAACATTTTGCAGACTACCCATCTGTAAATTAACACATTTCAAACGAAGCCATGCAGCTCCTAGCTTTATGGTATTAAAGACTGTCCTTAATATTGCTTTTATTCAAATAACCCAGCACACAAACCAAGTCTTTCATTAGCAGCCGATAATTTACAACCAGTAGAGACATAAGTAATTGGAGACCGCAGCCCCTGGAAACGTTATCTTTTCACCCTTCCTTACTCCAGGGAAACTCCTCCTCCTCGGGCTGAGCCAGCGGATAGGGGCGAAGGAGGAGGGACTGTACCAAAGGAAATTCCCTACAAGCCTGGTGAAATCCATATCATTGAACAGCGCCTGCAACACATTTTTTGTATCGACATCAAACATGACGGTATGAAACACTTCATAAAAGCGCGAAGATGCGTCTGGGGAGCTCCGGAGATGGAGTCCCTCGGGTCTTTGGCTGTACCAAAGAATAGACAGGGCGAGGCCAAAGCTGTAACACTAGCTTTTCTTGCACTCTATTCCTTCTCTCACAATATATATGGCAACAATTCCTTTTACAGAAGACCCAAACAATGTAGCTTCCTGTTACAGATGTGAGAAAAAGAGTTAAAGGTACATTTTGTCCCATCATTCTCAGACATTATTTTTGTCAATACGCAACTGAGGAGACTCCAGTCAGAGAGACAAGAAATAAAAACTAGTTACCTGAGGATTTTCATGTTGTTTTTTTAAAAAATATTTTTTTATAAGGAACATTAAAAAGAAAAAGAAAACCAACAAAATAAACCCCCACAACTTTTTCCCTTGCCCAGATACCAAGTGCAGCCCAATCTGCAGCGATGCTTGTGCTTCTGAGAGACTGGGAAATCCTCTTTTGAGTACGTTGCTCCCTTGGTTTTGTGTGACGGTTAAAAAAGGCTTAACAAGCAGCCTGAGATTTCTTACCGCCATTTTTTCATTTCCTGTGTTACCACAGGCAGTTGGCATAGCGGCTGATAATCTTAACAGACTGAGAGAAACATTCTATAAAGAGATTTACAGGAACTAACCTATCTCCACTGAATTCATTTCCACTTTGAGTTTTCTATAATCTCAAAGGCCATCCCCATTTCACACTCTTGGGCGGCTCAGATGGTGTAAAGTGTTCTGTCATAATAGCATCGAAGTGAGAAAAAAGCATTAAATCTCCTCTCAGGTACGTAGATGTTTAAAGTTCAGGAGTTTGCAGTAAACGTGAAGTTTCTGGGGTTTTTAATTTCCTTTTTTTTTTTAAGTTACTGTGCGGTAGCTAAATCATTTCCTGGTTTTAAGTGGTTTGTACAGCCTCATTTCAGTAAGATTACTTTACAACACACTAGGTGCAATTCAAGGGACCAAAGACCGAGGCCATCCTCACTCACAACCAGTGTAAGGCACCCGGTGTCCCTCTTGCCTGTGAATCCTGCAGCGTCCTCACCCACACTGCCGTGCTGATGACACACGGACACGGCCCAGCAAAATCACTGCTTTGCCTCAGATGGACTATAATTATGCCAGCGGATGGAAACTTAGCACAGACTTCTTGACCTAATAGGCAATTGCAGTCCTGTGGATGGCTAGATGCAATTAGTAAAAACAACTGGATGTGAAGAAATGTGGAAAACAACTTTCTGCTTCACAAAATGAAGTAATAGCTCTCAAGGACTAACCCTAGTAATTGCTGCAGGAAGGAAATGAGAAGAAAGCTAGTGCCAGGCAGCTAGAGACAACAGAGGCAGCTGGCTAACGGCATTAGCAAAACAGCTGGTCCTGAGCACTTTCCTTTAAACTTCTGTGTACGAATTGAAGCCAAAAGATTCTCTTCCTCTCTGCTGTATTGGGAAATAGAGCTCACAAGAATGAAGTATGGTTTTCAAAGTGACAAAGCGCACAATAAAAGAGGAGTAATTTGGATGTCCTACCAGCACATTACAGCAGTCCACCCACAAAACTGACTCGAGTGAAAGCACTCACTATTCCATTAGCCTGAAAACAGGAAATTCGAGCTGTTCTCTGGCCTGCAGGGGTGGGGGCCAGCATTGTTTTCCATTTTAAAAGAAACCTTAAAATTACCAACACTTCAAAAGTCACAGGGGGAAAAAAAAAAAGACAAATAAAAATACATTTACGTTTACTAGGTTGGGTCAATCTGATCTGTTTCTGACTGGTACCAAATTCAATAGCTAATTCCAACTTAAAAATAAAACCAAATAAAACATGTCCCAGTGTTCTGGCTTCCATTTTTAAATGATGTTGTAGGACAAATTTGGCTGCATTTAACTCTTTATTTTAACTGTTTTCCCCAAAGTAGGGACTCCCCTGCCCTAGCCCTTCAGTGAAATTTTGGTCAAAACAAAATCTTATTTATTGATGGTTTGCTTTCGCTAGTAGAATATAAATCTATCATTAGGCATCTCCCGTCATAATAACAGCTCCACAAAGCTGGTATTCCAACAGCCGTGTGCCTCTCAGTATTTGTCCAGCGATCAGCGCATGCAAGCCGACAGGCCACTAACAGCATTTTATTATGCCTTGCCACATTTCAGGGAAAAGCCACACACCAGGTGTTTCAGAGATCGAGCTCCAATCTTACATCCTACGGCCCTGATTCTTCTGGCATCTGCACTCTATAATAGTGTGAGTTTATTCTTCATAAGGCAGGTATTGCATCTGTTGCTGCTGCTTTTTGGATGTTTTTTTGATCCTCAGTACAGCTCACTGAATACACAGGTCACAAGCTCCTCTCATCATGAAAGCCTGCTGACTTCACATGAAGTTGAGAATGATCCACCAAGCCAGAGGATGGATGTTTTTCCACGATGAAACAAAATCCCAATGTAGTAAAACGAGACCCCTTTCACTACTGCCCAACCTTCTAGTGTAATTCATGTGAAGCAGAGCCCACTTTAACCACCTTTTTCTCCTGAGAGCCCCTGGGAACAGTCCAGTGCCTAGCGGAACTGGATGCCCACCTGCTCTGTGACCAAAGAGGGCTGTCCACCCGGTGTACACAGCCCACTAGCCCTCTCTTGTCCACCTCTGAAAGACCCTCAATAAAGCGGAAAAATTGGACAAACCTACCACTAGAATAGGTCTTATGGCTCCTAACAGGGCTGATGGGATGCTGCCACTCTAGTTCTTTGGGTCAGCATCGGAGTGCCTTAAACTCCAACAAAGCTGTCCCTGCAAACTAGGGCAACAGTCCTGTCTTATTCCAGGTGGAGAGAAGAACAGATACTGGTTTCCCTCCTTCTCCAGGGCCAGTGTGACAGCTGGCAGTAGATGCCCTGCTTCTCTCGTTCTGCGTCCCACAGCACGTCCAGCCATGCCACAAGGCCTTCGTACAGAAACACAGATTCCCAGGGCCTTATAGCTGTTCTTTGGGTGCTGATTTCCATAAGCTATAGCTATAAAGTACCTCAGGCTCTCCTTGGATTTTACGTCCAGGTATATCCATTTTTCTCTCCAGAGAAGGAGGCTATTACAGCCATCAGTAGCTTTCACATGAAAGTCCTGCCTTTTGCAGGGATCTCTGCAGATTCCCTCTATTGTAATGACATTAGGAAGTGTCCCAATGAGTCCTTGCTTCCCAGAGATGTTAGAAGTGCTCATACTCTATCAGAGACGGAAACCAGCCCATGCTGCAAGAAAGATCACCGCATGTCTTTAAGAAGAAGGGATGAACACTCTTTAGCTAAACTGAGGTCTCTGTAGCTCGTGCAGGAGCAAGAAGGAAAGCTCTCTTATCTGAGCTACGTTTACCCCAAGGACTGGCTAGGCTATATACAGACACCAGCGTTTTCATCTCTGGAGAGCTGTTGCCTTTGGAGAAGAGGAGCACCCTGCTCAGATAATTCCTTTCCTTTCAGAGAAAAAAGGTTAGTAGTAGACTAAACGCATATTTTTCTTCACATATAGGATGCATTATCTTAGTCTGCTGAACTAAATCATAGGCTGCTAAGTGCTCTCGGCATCCGTATCTGTGGGTATAGCTCCGTGCATGAATTACAGTGTTTTGTACTGGCAAAGATGGGCGGGGGGGACCGGAACGGGGGCATTAGTCACAGTGGAAAAATAGCGCTGTGAGACGTGATCATCTCTCGCACATTTTGAGGAACATGCATTGAACTACTGGTTGTTACTTTTCAGTGGGAGGTATTTCTACGTTTCTGCCTCCAAAGCAAGCTGTTTTACGCTATGCAGAGCCTTTCACATAAGTCCAACCAAATTTTAAATGCAAATACCTGAAATAGGATTTATATAAAATAGGAGCATAGGGATTTGCAAGCTGAACACCTCTAAAACAAGAACAGCTAAATATAGAGATCTGGATACAGCATTCAGACTTAAAATCCTATTTCAGGTGCTAAGCACAGAATGATATCCCTCCATAGGGGTAGGACAGTCTATGCAACACGGGTGATTTGATACACTCATTAAGAAGAACTATCACTTCATATTAAGAATAAGGTAGTCAAAACAACTGTTATTTTCAGTGCAGTCCTTCTAAATTATTCTGCAAGGTCTGTGGGAGTAGAGCTAGGCCTACACTGATTCCAGATCAATATTTGCATGGCAAGAAAAGAACCTGTGAGAACAGAAGAAAAAAAAGAGATGACCCATTTTTGCAGGGTTAGAGATATGCTTGGCTAAAGCAAATTAAGGAGAATCATTCCCAGCGGCAGTCTAAGACGAAGCTAAATGCTGGTGATCCCCGCTTTGGGCAGGCTAGTGCACAGAAGCATATGTAGAAATCCTCTCATATCCACAGCTGCCAGCCACACTTTCCTGCCACAGACCACCCTGACTGCAGAAGTGTCCCCTGACTTTCCAAAGGCTGGGGAGCATCCCTACCCCAGCACCAGAAGGTATCTCCTCCTCTCAGACTCCCACACTATGAGGTCCTGAAGCAGCCTGTGTGGTCAAGTGGGCACCTATCCTGCTGCCTTCTGGATATGTGGAAGCAATGTGCCACTGTCCCTGGCTCTGCGTGAGCAGTCAAACCTGTCGGTTATAAGCGTCACTACAGCCATCGCAACAGAGCTCTCCCGTTACTTCAAACTCACCCTTTGCTCAAGTCAGTTATCGTAAAAACATAAAATACGTATTTAGACCACACACAACAGGCACAGTAAGAAAAAAAGTCACAAAGACACAGGTGCTAAAAAGGAAAGAAAAGTAACACTTGAGCTACTTCACACAGCGTCATACTCAGAAACCTGCCTGCCTTTCTCATTGATCAGCCGCAGAACTGTAGGCACTCACCTCGCCCCCCGGGTCTGGGCTTGGCCTGGCCAGCAGCCTGCACGCCTTCCCCAGCAGGCTAGTTTCCATACTCCATCCCTTTTCAGGGTTTGCCTGAGTTGCCACCCAAACATCCCAAGGGGTCCTGAGCCGTCAGTACACCAGGAAGCAGTTTCAACACTCCTGCCTCCACAAGGACCGTCCCCACTTCTTCAGAAATAAGAACATCTCTTTGGCAGACAGTCGTCCAGTGCGGGAGTCCCCACCTCCTAGTGCATTTCTACTACATCAAGGGACAGAATTTCTTTCTCATTCCGTGAGGCAACAGGTAAGTCGCTGCAGAAAACCTTTTCATACACTGAATTTATACTTTGCATCAACATGTAAATTGAAACCATAGTTGGCATTTAATATATGCAGCTCTTCGCTAGCTCTTCATTGAGATCAGACAATGGCAATCAACAGCTCTAGGAGGGCATGGATTTGAGATGACCCCCATCAGGTCCTTCGCTACCATTTACATGTGAACGCAAAACACACAGCCTAACCAGCAAACATTTTCCCACTTGGAGCTATCCTGATGGTCTGTTTTAGGCAGTATTGTCTGACCTGCTTTAATCAGGCAGAGGTGATGCTCATTTGTGACTATATTTCAAGCAGACATTGATCTGCTGGCATGGATAAAACCTTTCTGTTACAGTTGATGCAGAAGGGAAAAACCTATCCAGCAACATGGGATGAATTCTACATGGTGTTTTCTGAAGTGTTCCATGTAGTTACAAGTCTGTGATCCCCCTTTGTGAGCCGCCTCGCGGAGAGCCAGGCTCGAATGGGAAGCGTTGCCAAATTAATTCTGTAATGCTGTGGATGGCACTACAAGCTACACACATTATTGAGCTAAATTAATTTCTGCTGTACCTGACCTGCAGCTGAGGAATGTTGCTTACTGGGCTGGGAATAGCTTGTTTGTTGGATCTATAAAATATTGTTACTTAAACAGTCCAGAGAGCTCCTCTGACACAAGTTCTCTTTCCCCTGAAGGGTTTTCTTTCTAACTGGAGTTATTGATCCCTTTGGCTTTAGACAGGAAATAATCACTGCATTAGCAACCACCGAAATTGTCTTCAGTCCCTAAAGTCTGTTCCCTGACATGTCACTGATTCGAATTTTTTGAGCTGGGAATGTTGTTAAACTCTTTTCTGATAAATAATGTGCAATGTGTAATGTGCAATGTATTTTACATTTGACTTTTTGATCTGAAGTTTCAAAGCGTGTGTGTGTATTACTTTTCAAGCATGTCTCAAACAATTGTTGCTAAATTCTGCTACAAAGCAGTGCCACTTCATTTAATATGGAGGAAAACTCAATCCGTGCGAGATAGACATCTCCAGCTCCAACATGCTGGGTTCCCTTTCTTAACCCTGCTGCAATAGAGGGGATCACAGCAGTTCATGGGCTGGTGTCAGATTCCCATTAGTGTCCGCTCCTTTATGGAGATGTCTGACTTCAGCAGGCAGCTCTACCAAAAGATCATATAGTACCTGGTAAAATTTGGAATTTCCCACACACTGCACTGCAACATTAAATTTCTGTATTTGCCATTTAAATACAAAATAATCACTCCTGAAATTGTGTCATGGTGCTTCTACATTCACATGGTAACCTAAGCCTGGCTTCACTGCCCAGCGATGCAATCACAACAGCCTGCTCCAAAGGGAACACGTGATTTACTCCTATTCAACCCAGATGTGGAATAGGAACTATGTTTAACTGGTGACACAAACAGGCACTAGCAAACCTTGTGCTCTGTTTTTCCAAGCCCTGGAAAGCAGTAGCCCCTTCCCAGCATTATCCTCAATACAGTGCCAGAGCCAAGAGAAATATGGATCTGTTTGATAAATGTACCTATAACTCACATCTTACCAAATACTGCAATGCCTTATTAATATAAAGGGTCAAAGCTGTTGATGTCAGCACATCACAGACACATAGCAGAGTGTCCGAGCCTGTCTATGGATGCCTCAGCGTGCAGCCGGGTTGCAGGATGCAGCTGGATGCGCTGGGGGGCTGCAGTGCCTACATTACCCGTTTAGCAAATCCATCCTGCTTGGATTTGATTCTGATGCTGTATGCAAAACCAGAACAAAACCAAAGACTTGTGCCTATCTGCCTGCAGCATTAAACCAGCTCTTAGGGTTCTCTGATGAGTGTCTCAAATCTAAACCAAGAAGGCATTCAGTGGTGTGATCTCACTGTAGGAAATAACATTTGAATTTTTTTAACATGCCTTTGCAAAATAGTGATGTTATCTGTCCAAAGTGAATTTAACAGGCAGCTCAGGCATAATGGAGAATTAAATTGTCTTTATTACTGGCAATCAGAGTTACATTGAGAACAGATTCCCAGGCAGCTAATCAGGTCAAAGCAAGGGTTCTCATTTGAGAGAGATTACCAGGAGAGTACCAGGGGTGCAGAGCGTGGCCATATTCTCGGCTGGGGGGAGCGGGGGGGATGAATCTCACAGCTATAAAACTGCACACATACACACACACCCCCTTTGGGAAATTATTATCTTAATGGTGTGACTTGCTAGGATGCCTGTATACCTCAGAAAATGGAAACTGCTGTGCTCATGGCACAAGTTCTCTATGGGAGCTACCTGCTGGATTTCAGGTAGTGCCTAGGAACCTGAAACAGTCCTGTCACAGTTTATCAGTATGCCAGTATTGAAAGGACAAAGGAGGGAAACGCTTCTCACATGCGGAAAGCAGCCAGCTTTCCAGCAGAGTCCCCTGCCTGTTTTTAAGACTGCATATATTTTCACCGATGTTACTGAAGAGTTTTGCTCTAACTTACCAGTACACAACTCTGAATTCATGACATTTGCATTGAAAACATCCCACTTTAAAAATGTGTGATTGGGGTGCTAATGAAGTGCTCTCTTGAGCTGCAACCTCATTTATGGAGAACACGAATCTATTAAAAATGGCTTAGCTTTCACAAGAACCCGCATGACCTCCACAATAATTTCAAATTTATAGAACAATTTAAGAAAATGTTATGTGCAGGACATGACTGCCTCGGCAAGACACAGCAGCATCAATACTAAACTACAGCAAGGGCTCCGAAGGTTTGTAATCGACCCAGGTGCAGCATATCTGGCTGAAGCTATCTCTTCCAGTATTGATGACCAGTATTGGCTGAGTCAATGTAGTTCAAAGACTAGCAATAACTACGATTTTTAAAGATCTGTCCTAGCAAGATTATTTACCAATTTACTGACATTCTCAGAATCAGCAAACTGACCGCAATTTTCCAATCTCCATATTGTATGTGGGAAGTAATGGGAACTTTTTGAGTATAGACTGGTCAAACTGAATTCCTGGTGAAAGAGTACCGAGCTAGTTACAATACAAGCCTCCAGATCTTCAAATGTTGATATGTGAATATTCTTCATGATTTATTTTAAAACAGAAGCTTTTCTTACGTGCTGTGTAACGAAACAACTTGAATGTTAGCAGCAGGTGCCCTGTATTTAAAATACCATTGTGATGCCTCTACTGTGATGCTGCACAGGCTTCTTGAAGCGACACAAAACTGAAAGGAAAATACCCATAAAAGCAATTTCACTTTCTTCTACAAAACAAAAGAATTTTTATGGGACATCTTGTAGACAGCAATAATTTCATGAAAAGAAGAAAACTCTTGGTTTAATCTAAATTTCACAAAACCTGTTTCCACTAGCCAGCTGCTTTGACCAAATCTGCTATAGTCTTTTTTTTTTTTTTTATTGCTATCCTCAGTTCATTTTAGCATCTTGGTAAACAAATGTAAATTCAAGTCAGCACTTAAAAAAATGAAGTGTTGTCATAATATGCCACCTCCGTTAATATACAGCAAAATGCTGTTAAAATCCAGCCTAAACTTTAGCTTTCCTCCAAGATCAAAAAACATCCAGTGTAGCTTCAGACATACGTAACACTGGATAGCACCTTTCGTACCTATCTTTTTCAACGCATGATTTTAAGTCTACTTATTAGTGAATAGTTCATTTCTGTAAGCGCTTAATTTATAACCTTCATCAGCAGGCTTAACAAGCCAAAGTCAAGACCCCATTAAACCCCCGTTTCACATTCCTCAGCTTCACACAGTAAACCTCAGTAGCCACAATTTGTTTTCATCTCTTAATCAGTTGATAAAAATTCAAGAGTAATTTCCACTTGTGCTGCGCTATGGAGTTGTAAACATTTATGGAGATGTTAAGAACTGGCCATCAAGAATGTTAATGTGAAGATTTTTACCTCTTCTGCCACTTCCCCCCTGTTGAGGCATCTCTGACACTTCCCCAGCAGAGCACAGGCAGGAGGAGCAGAGATGGTGAACGGTTTGTTCAGAGCAGAATGAAAAACAAGTTCAAAACCAAAACACATTTTTGGCAAAGTAGCAAATTTTCTTTCTTTCACTGAAAAGGGTGAGGCTCTTGGGGAGGAAGGGAGGAACGTGCTTGTCCCAGCTGGAGCAGCCTCTTCCCAGTCATTGCCTCCTGCTGCAGGCAGGGATGGCGGGAAGGAGGGGTGGTGATGGTCGTGGCCCTGGGCTGCCCCCACAGCACTGTGGGGCCCCCCAAGCTCCTGTGGTCCCTGTCAGCCCACATTCCCCAGCTGCATGACCAGAGGGGCTGCAGCTCAGGCAAAAAGCCGTTAAAAGCCTTTTTGGAGGGAAATGCTCTGCAGTGGCCATGTACAGATGCACAGGAGAGCAGCAAGGCCCTGCATCAATCCATCCCACTGCCCGACCACTATACCCAGCCCTGCCAGCAGCCCCCGGGGAGGCAATTATTCTCTAAATTCACATATTTAACTTACTAGGTCTGAAGTGTAAATGATGTGCCATGGGGGTGCTGTGCTGCACAGCGACGGCTGGGGAGGGACGCGGGGCCGCAACCCCGGAGGTGGCCATCCCCCACCCCAGGGGCCACCAGTGCCCCCAAGCGCTTGGACACACACGGCCAAAGCAGCCCAGGTTGTGGGAGCCTGGCAGGGCCCCACGTCACACCACCACCAGCTTCATCGAGAAGCTTAAAAACTACTTCACCCTCTCACGCAGCAGCCTGGCGTGGGGGTGACGGTGCAGACGCTCAAGTCTACAAACACGAAGCCTCAGCGGTCAACTCTGCTGCAGCGGTTTTGGGCCTACACAACAAAATGAGGATTTGCCTGTCCATCCCGCATTGTGTCACTGGCTATGGCTCGCCACAACCATCTTGCTTTTCTCTGGTTTTCTGCTAACAGGAAGGAGAAACTCTGTCGCTGCCCGAGAGCATCAAGCAACCTGCTTTGGGAGAAGCTGCTTAGAACAGCTACCAGGGATTTGGGGCTATATTTTAGTGGTTTCTCAGATTTCAGCTAGTCTGAGACATTGAGGGTCCCCCCACAAGACACGTGTAAAATTAACCTGCAGCAAACAGGCCCTTCTGCACCGACCAGACATACCTGCATTACACAGCTATGGCAGTGGTATCTGCTAGTCCGTTCTCACCAAGACAGCCAGCGTGTTTCTAGCCAAAATGAGCTCCTCCCCGTGTGATGTTTCAGAGCAGAGGAGGGCAGCTCGCGGAGGGGTTTCATTTCTGAATACTTTTTAAACTGCTTGTCTGAACTTAGTGAGGAAGAGGGAAGGGTATTCATTTTCCTTCGGGTCTTTTTTTCTGTCCAACTCAAAGCGATCAAAGATGAAAATCTCTGCATCTAATGAAGGAGGAACAGGGAAATTAAGCCAGCTGTCCTCTGTAAGTGCTGTTGGCCTCAGGTTTCTTGGGCTCAGTCATCTACTTCCAAAATGAAATAACGTTGTGTTCCTCAGAAAAGTTCCAAAGATTCCCTTTTAGCTTCATATAGGGTGCGAGGCACTGAAGCTTTGATAATCGCTACGCAAGAGAGATGGTTTTTGTCTTCAGCTAGCTTATTCCTCTCTTATTCTAAGCCCTTATTAGACAGAATATAACATATAAAGGACTTTTAAAGCTTTGGGCAACTCTTCAAAATTAATTCATCAGTTTAACTTCTGGAAAGCCTATGTAAGACATCAGCAGGTACTGGGAGCTGGAAGATATCTGGTGATCCCCACAGATAAAAGTCACCCAGAAGCATAAGAGTTTAAAACTTGTTTTGAAACAAGAGTTCTTAAAATCTTGCTACTTGGTTTAAGCACTGCACAACTTCCAGCGAGGGCCTTTGTGAAGATTTAGCAGGATACAAATGTTTATTCCAAGCATAGAGGAATGGTCACTATCAAAATTACTACCTTTACGTGCAATTAAATGACCCTTCTGCTCTTAGAGTACCTGACAAATTGCGCAGCAACTGCAAGGATGACTCATGTTTTATAATACTATATACAACATTCTCTAAATTATTTAAATGTCAAAATGAACCTGCAGTTAGCATTCTTAGCATTACCCTCAGCCAAGTGGTTCTTAGACACAGTAGTTTGATGAGGAGATCGTACAGCTAGAAAGCAGCCCCATAACCCAACAGATGTCTTCTCAAACTGTGTTTTTAAAAATTAAAGAACCTGACAGTAAGTTGCTTCCCCTCTACAGGCTCTTTAGACCTTCCTATGCAATTAAACACATAGTTATATCCTGCTATGAAAAAATACAGATTGGTATAAAAAATTCTGTTGGAAGGCTACTGCCCCTGATTAAACTCTACGGGGCTTTTAAAGGTTAAGACTTAACCTCAGCTCCTGTCAGCTCACCAGCTTCAATGAGAAGTTTGCAGCAACATTAATCAGCATGAAATAATGAGGCTGTGAGAGGCAGCATGTGATTTCTTTATTTCATCTTAATTATAATTTAAAATTTTAATGTCAGGAATTTGACAAGTGTTTGAGCAAGAAGAATTATTGCCTTAACAGCAGTTAAGGTCAGGCAGAGAAATGTGCTCAATCCCAAAGAAAAGCAATGAGTTTGTCCTGTGACAGCAATGCAATTCAATTTGTTCTGCCGGCTGCTGTTGACAGCAAACGGGCTGGTTCAGAAGCCCAACGCTCCTTCCAAAAGGTGCGTCTCTGGTCTCCAGCCAGAAGTAGACCCTACCACAGGGCCAATTTTAGCAAATGCCAGGCTTTTGGGAAAGGAGCATCCGACCCCACAGAAAGGCAATATGCTTCTATAACACAAGCAGATATAACTAGGTTGCATTGCATGGACATGTTCCTGCAGCAGGTCACGACATTGGTCTTGCTGGTAAGGAAGAGGCAGGGAAGGCGCTCCCAGACCTGGCACTGGGATTTTCTCTCTGATTCCTGGTCACACTTAGCTGGAGAGCAAGACCAAACAGAGGTCTTATCCCTAAAGCCTTAGGCTGGAGATGTCTCACCCCAGGTGGGAGAGCATGCCAGCATGTGGCCCAGCCTGGGCAGTGAGCACAGCACAGGCTCATGGTTTGGGCTATTCCCAGGACTTGGGCTCTTGTCCCTGTGACTGCATGGGACAATTACATGTGTGTGAAGCTGTGTTCCCTAAAACGTGGGATACTGTGACAGCATGGCCTAAGGCCAGCACTGATCCTTGGGCACTTGGGTGGACTGAAAGCCAGTGTCACCCTGTCGCTTTTTCTCACTTGCAGCACATCGCACTCCCTAAGCAATGTATAACGTCTTACAAAACCTCTTATTTTGACCATAAACATTCCAGGCCAGAGTTATAGCAAGCCCACATCCACTCACTTGACAGCCTTCACAACAATAAATACATTCCTAAAATACACTGATCAGATTATAGAGGACATCTGAGGCTGTTGGGAGGAAGGACGAGGCAGTATTGATCCAAGAGTTTTAAAAGATTTAGTAGAAATTAAAATGAAGACTAGAATGAGTCGCTGTCTAGGAAAAAGGTTTACTTGAGAAGATCATCACAGCTTTCTAGAGGGGATATCATGCCTTACAAGCTGACATTATTAGAGACATGACAGAGGCTATCAACAGAGGAGAAGCCCCCCCAAAGCAATCTGTGAAGTACTAAAAGAAAGAAAACAGTCATATGACGGCAAGTCTCTTTGCAGAGCAGAAGAGATGTCAATTCCTTTGGCAGCAGATCTGTTTTCCATATAATAGCACCTTTTTGAAATGAATTTTTATAGGCAGGGTGATTAATAATAGAGGTTGGAATAGAGCAGCATTATTCCCTGGCACTACTAAATGAGCAGCTGCCACAGTAGATAGGCATTACTGTGTGTACTTATGCAGGGTTAATAAATGGGATTTTTAAGAACAAACCTTCTCATAGTGAGCTCTTTCAAGGATGAATATGAGCAGGAAAACAGTCTGTTAACTCAATTAGTGGTAACTGTGGATAGAATTGCACTGCATTTATATCACTAACACAAAATGAACAGCCTTTGCTTTGATGGAAACCGGGTTTATATCACAACAGCTGGTATGATGCCAGGCAGAGAGAACTAAAGGTAGTGGATGCAGCAGCATACCTGTCTGGCAGAAACTAGGAGCAGAACTTCAAATTGTTTCTGTAAGACCAGCAATAACCTAAAACATGTTTTTGGCAGTGCCACCAACATCGCCACGAGGCTGCATTAGTAAGGTTTCAAACCATTTAACGTATATCATGTACTTTCTTAATTCTTGCCTATACTTATGTTAAGGAGCTAATAGATGCAGTTTGCATTGAAGTGTATTAGGAAATGGCAGATTCACAGTGAAAAATCACTATCCCTCTTTTAAAACTGTCGCAACACAGGCTGTCATTTCATAAGGCAAACCAAAGTCCAGGGCTGCAAAGATCTGGCACTCAAGGGAGAGGACAAGCCCAGATTATTCTAACACAGCCAGTTGTCCCCTGGCTGGCGTCAGTTCTGCCTTCAGCATTGATGAGCAACAGCGGGAATGTGGACCCTTCCATCACGTTAGGCTTTCAGCGCAAGGGTTGTGCACCTGCTTCAGGCTCTAAGGGGGTATGTGAATTATTGACATGAGGTTGAAAAGACAGAATTAGACTGGAGTGAATATTATAATGAGTAATTTGAGTGTCTTATTGAATCAACAAATAGTTGAGATTGAAAGGACCTCTGGAGCCAAAGTACTTAATGGAGGATTAACTGGCATAGGTGTATTTGTTTTCCATGCAGCACAATCCCCCCTAACAGTTTAACTTCAATGTATAGCGAACCGACGGGTTCGTTTTCAAAGACAAATATTTCTCCTGTGAATTTCACACTCAAACTCAGAATCAAAACTCAGCCCAGACTACAAAGCCCATGTGCTCACACTCCAATTCAGCCAACCCAAATTTGGCTGCAGCCTCCCTGCCCGTGTCTAACAGCCTGAAGCCAGCTGGCAGCAAATCCTGAGCACGGAGACTGATGAGAGCCTAACTACACCATTTACTGTGCCGCTACTGCTCCAGGGGCTTCGCCCTAATGGCACTGGTTTGCAGGAACCTGCTGTGTGTACAGGTCTAGCTCAGGAACAGCCCCAGACCTGCTATGGATAAACTGCAGAGAAACATCTGTGAAAAGTTTGTAAAGGAACAGATCACATCTGTAAATGTGACTGCACAGTTCTCGGCCTATGAAGATCTATTTTTAAAGGCTTTTCTCAATGCCTTGCTTCTGAAGAACATTATCTTGTGACCACAAAAGATTTTGCCATTCTGACCCTTTGTACTTTCAACAATTACTCTTCCAGGTGCGAGTCTTCCACTACCCCTTAATTGAGACACGTGAAACTTAAATAGCCAGCTTTACACAGATGGATATAGGAAATTTGAGTAACAATAAAAGCAATGGTGCACAGGGTCCGGTGTTTAAAACCACAGCAGAGAAAATGCTGTGCATTGGTACAACAGCAGGTCCAACACTAGATTAAGGAGCTCAGCACGTTATACTGAGCCCTCACCGTTTGAGAATGCCTTTTGAAACAGGACAACACAACAGAATAACCGTCTGCTGTTTTGTGCCACCTTCTCATTGTTTTATGTTCAATGAATAAATGCAGCCTCCTACTGTATAACTTGGGGGGAATTTCAAGAAGTTTAGCAAATCGTCCTGCAGATTGCATTGAACTGACACAGAAAGTAGTTGAGATGTTCTGCTGACACCACTGGAAAACATTTCTTAAGCATAAAGCACTTAAGCTGTTCTATTTTCTATACAATACTGACTGATGTTACTATTTTGACGGGACCGCACTGGCTTGCTTCTGCCCACTTCCCCAGGTGAGTGCAAAGGCCCGGCCCACTTGGAAGGGGAGAGCTTTGCCTCACGTCTGTGCAAGGAGGTGCCGCAGGGCACATGGTGAGTCCCACACAGCCAGCATTGCCGGGACATCCATGCTTTCAGATTTGGAGAGGTTTGGGAAAAGTAGTGAAGGATTACTTCTCTATTAACCTAGGACCTAAATCTAGTGTAAAACAACTGTCATTTTGCAACAGAAGTGGTTTAAATGAACCCTCAGCATTAATTCCAGCAGGCTAAACTCATACACAAGCACTCTTACTTCTCAAGGCGTCCACTGAATCTATTAGATACCCCATTTACTTGCCCCTGGGCCTCTGGATTTCAACCTCACCTACCCTGAATTGTACCAAACACCACTCTAGCTCCGTAATAGCTCTAAACGCAAGGCAGCAATAAAAAGAAAATCTCAAATACATAAGACTGTGATAAAGATGCAGCTGGAAATCTTTCTTGAAATGCTTTCAACAGAAGGGGTTTGTACAAACCTACTGAAATCATATGATGCTTTGATGTATTATCAAATCATTTAAGTTGAATTTCCATCATATTGACTGCAACAAGGATAGTAAATATCTTAAGGATTTTAATACTTATTTTCCTAGTTAAGTCCTATCTCTGTGTGCCCAGTAGCATATGATAAGCAGTGTTTTAATGATCTAATCCACGAAGAGATGTATTTCATCTTTCTTTCTTTTTTTTTTTTTTGCTAAGGCTGTACTTCAAAGTGAACCATATTCCCTTGTTACCTAAAAACCTGGCTGTAATTCTTGGGAGCAGAGATAGATTAATATTTGAACAGTCTTCTCTCATTTTTTGTCTAAGAGCAGTACAGCAGCTCAGCCGCTGGGGCCCAGGATCCATGTCGGGATGTGAGACAGCAGCGTGGAGGAGCCACGGCCACGGTTAGGACACCAGCCACCTCTCAGGTCTGGGAGATGTAAGGCGTGTGGCAGGGAAGGAGGACAGTGC
This sequence comes from Fregata magnificens, assembly GCA_013389945.1. Classification (NCBI taxonomy): domain Eukaryota; kingdom Metazoa; phylum Chordata; class Aves; order Suliformes; family Fregatidae; genus Fregata; species Fregata magnificens. The sequence goes on from WAAD01031042.1 coordinate 269,509, forward strand.
ATGTGGCTTGGGGGACCTCTCCACAGGAGGTGTAAAGCAGCTGTAGTAGCAGAGAGGGTGGTGCTTGGCATCACATGAAAAATTTAAAAAGCATCTCCAAAAGCAATGAGGTTTAGCTACTCCCAATGCAGTACAACCCACAGTATGTCAGAGTAATCCTTGTGGTTTATGCCCCTTGATCCTGTTATGGCTCTCCTGTTATTTTTAAAGTCATTACCCGTGAGATAAAAGGTCGTTTGTTTAAATATGAAATTACTAGCTCCTTAGAGCAGAAATTTATGGAAAACGAGGCTTGCATGGCTGATTGAATTTGAGCTATTAAAACGATTACAGATTTATTGATGAGGGACTATAATGTGCTTGCATTAAAGAAAGAGAAATTCTAGTGAGACTTACTTGTTAAGGACGTGAGTTAACGACCTTTGTATTTATTTATATTTTTTAATAATCTTTTTTTTATTTTATTTGGCTGTTGGCTTTAGCTCCAGCAGTGAGATGCCTGCAAATGAATTGGTAGGTTTCTATGTGACAAATTACTTACAGTGTCTGTATTTTGAGTTTGAGATAGGAGACTTTAAAGTATGCAGGAAATTAATCACTGAACTTCCCTCCCCATATTCTCTGTAGTGTAACTGAAGTGAAAAATATTCGAGGAAATTGCCGACAGGTGGATATCTACCTCAATGGAAAACGAACTTCTGTGCAGCATCACCTACAGACATTAGTGAGCAAAGAGTGTGAGAATAAAGCCAAATGATCTGGCCCCTTCCACAGTCACCTCCACGCGGAGACCCCATGCATTCAGAATTGTGGTTTTGCTCCAATCACCATTATCCTAACCTTACAGATGTGCAACACCTACAGCCAAGGCAAAAGCTTCAGAAAGAGATACAAGAACATGTTAAACTGGAAACTCTTTCTCTTTCCCTGGAGATTACCCTTTCATGGGATAGAAAATCTGTGCTGCAGAGACCCTGGGAGCTGTACGGACATGAATTTTAACACAGTAGGTAGATATAAAGTCAACCTGAACTAGGCATGGACTAGAAGAACCACAATCTGCTTATTTTCAAGACCAGAAGTTGAGTTATGGGACGAGGAAGGACTCAGAGTGGCGCCTGCCTAAGTGCCACAGATCACATGAAAAAAGAGATGCATGTAATTAGCATGCATAAATATCTTTTGCACATGGAAGGAAGGTGTAGAAAATAGGAAAGTACAGAAATGTTTCGGTGCACATGCTATTTTGTGAAGCCGTTCTGGTAATTTAGCCTTCCACTTTTCTGTACTTCACATACACGAATGTTGATGAAACATAGTTCCTTCCCAGGAAAGGTTAAATAATAGATTTAAATAACTTAAGAAGCAACTAGAAATCCTGTCATTTCATTTAAAATGACATGAAAATTGAGACTGGCCTAATTCATGTGTGAAAAAGCCTTGCCTCTTTTATAAAATTGCCTTCCCCGGAGAAGGAGCAGACCGGGTGCCTCGCAGCACTGGGAGCTCACATTGCCAACAGCAGCAGGGAAAGCTCAGGGCCTGGGTGCACCCTTATATCCAGATTATCAGCTAACAGCCTCAGCTCTGGGAATCTTGAATGTTAACTCCTGCAGTGAGACAAACCCTGTCCTCGTATTGAAGCCAGGACAGTGAGGGCAGCTGCCTTCCCTCGGTGTCTGCCTGCATTTTGCCAGACGAGGTCAGCAGCACCCAGCTACACTGAAGTTTCCCACCAGCATCCACGTGTAGTGGCACAATTACATCTACACAAATGTAAAGCTCCTTTTTGCCAGTTCATCTTATATGTTTTAGACCATTGTTATATTTTCCAGACTTATCAATATGGTCTGCAGGAAGCACAGTTTTTGCAGTCTAGCTTGTGGCATGGACCACAGAGAGGGCAATAATTCTCATGCACTTAAGCACCCTTAAAAAATGCTTAATTTTATCCAGAATCTCTTTTCGTGATTTTGATCCTACCGCACTGTCGGTTTACTACCCTATACAAGCCCGGAGCTGTCAGTAAGAGGAAGTGCAGGGGTGTCGGAGAGGCAAAGCAGGTTAGAGCTGCTGTAATTATTTCTGATGTGTGTTTACATTTCAACAGTTGAGTGCATTTAAAGAGCAGTTTGCGTTGGGCCTTACAAATCTCATTATTTTACACCATCAGGCGTAGTCTTAAAAGCCTTTCCCATTTACCACCTACTGTTCCTCTTGTTAGCAAATCTTCTCATACTTTCTGTCACTTGACCTGGAATGCACTCACTCAATATGCTTATTTCCACAATTTTAAGATAGTGGTTCTCTTTTAAAAATATTTTCCCTAAAACAAAACCTTTAAGGCCACTGCAACTAAATTTAAGCACCAATGTCACATCCCTGCACAACACACCTGGAGGAACTGGCCTACCTCGACCTGCTGATCTTGTCCCTCCAGAAACTTTCTTCTCTTTTCATTGCCCTTTCCAGCAGAAGTGCTGGGTTTTCCCCAGAGGTATGACAGCTCCCTGCAAGGCCACCAGTGACACAGGCAAAATAGCGTGGCACAGCTCCGGGACAGCCCTGCCTGCTAAAATGTTTAATTCCTTAGCTCTGTCCCTTTTTGCGCACGCAGGCACACACATACCTACTGACCATCCTGAAACAGCCACTGAAGTAACTGAAACATTCCCTTCCGTGCCGGTGTAACTTTACAGTTCAACTGTGCAAATAATTTGTGTTTAGATTGCTACCAGGGAATAAAAGAGCAAAGATTTTGGCTTGATCTCAGCTTTGGTAGAGCTAAAATGTCTCATTCAGTCTAGAGGGAGAAATAACTTTCAAGCACTTAGAAGTGGCTGGAAGCATCACCCAACTGCTGGAAGAGTGGGACAAGCCAAAAACGCTCCTGTAGCCCTGTGGTCGGAGGCAGGTCTGCCCTTCCATCTCTGACGCCCTGAGCAAGTGCCCAGACCAGAGGAGTTTGCAGATTCTCCCCCAGACCAACTATTTCAGTAGCTGGCAGGTACAGCTGAGACACTCACACTGGTGATTTACATGAAAAAGCACTAATATGGCTTTTAAATGATATAGATTATGCTATAAATGCAGATTATAGATCCCCATGCTGTTGCTAAAATTAAATGCTGCCTCATCCTAAGCAACACGATTACTTCAAGAATTGTCTGTTGAGTTCATTTTCAGGTCTCTTCACTACTCCTTCCTTTCAGTTATATATATATGTGTATACAAACACATGCATATATGTACACACAAACATTTCAAATACCCTAAATTATTTACAAGAGACAGTGATCATTTTATTTTTCTGCCTATACAGTCCCCGAGAAGTTGATGAAAAGAACAGGGACTGAGAATTACGTGCCACAAAAGAACACATTGTCTCAGATTAAGACTGCTCCATTCTCAGTCCTGATGTCCGCCTTCTCCAAAGGCAGGTTTAATTTCCCACTGGCCAGCCAAACCCATCCAAACAAAACGTCTATACGCAGACTCCTGAGCCCAACGCCAGCGTTCAAAGGACCGGCTGGAGCTCTCAGAGTCCCTACACGTGCCAGCACAGCCGTTGCCTCGGGCTGCACGGGAGCCGTTTGCTGCCCTTGCAGCTCAGACCACTTCTGCACACGCTTAAAGATGCTCTTAGAGGCGTCAGCTTTTACATGGGGCTGCACACATGAAAGGCACAAGAGTGACTGGGCAGACTAAGTAACACCTGCCACGAGAATTTTGGCTCCTAATACCTTTGAATACTTTTCAAAATGTTGACTAAAATCTTGCCTGTAGAGCATCATCTCAGAGCTGAGATTTCTATCTCGGAGAAACTAACCCCCCCCAAGCAACAAACCTGCCCATCCTTCCTGCCTGCCTGGCATTACCAAATACATCCGACTGGTGTCACAGAACTTGAGAGAAGCAAAGTGCGTAACTCCACTTCCTTTGTACCATTCATCACTTTAATTTCCATCCTTCACTGACCCGCACATCATGCCCATGCTTCCAAGTCTTTATCGCACTCTGAAACACACCTCACTGTTCCCTGAAGCTGCACTCTTATGCCCCTGCCTATAATAAAAACTATTTTTGCAGCATGTTTTTTTCCACGACACGAAGCCATAGATTTAAACGTGTTAGAGGCAATGAGCTGCTTTTGAAGGATACTGTTTTCTGCTGTTCAGGCCAAATGACATGGGATGTATCAACAATATTATCACTGAGCACAGGACGCCAAACTGCTGCTTCCACTGGGAGGCACAATCTTGAGAGTTTTCTTTTGAACCATTAGCTGAAGAATTAAACACCAAAGCGCAGACTGGGCTATTGAAACATCAGTGGAAAACTAGAGTATGTGGTTCGCAGGTTGTGGATTACTGCTGGAACAGTAAAATAGGAAAGGGTTTGACAATCATGATTCGCTCCTTATGTGCTGACAATATGGCTGGTGCTGTAAGAGAGAGAGAGGAATGCTCTCTGCCTCCCCGCATTTACAAAATAAAGGGTGCAAAAAAAAAAAAAAATCAGAGAAGGCACCCACACAGCGGGAGATCTCAGAGCTAGATGTAAATCCCTTTCCTTGTAAACTGCAAAGGTAATGCCATGATGTATGCAGATTAGTACTTGTGAGCCTCAGAATAAATGGGTTTTCAGAAGGGATTTGACTAATGAGTAAGTGAAACTCTTCTGGCAAAAAGAGTTAATGCCTAAAAAGCAATACTTTAATATTTTTTAAAGCACAGAATTCCTTTTATTTATTTCTTTGTAAAGCCTTTGGCATTTTTGGTGTCTGCAGTTAATAGCAAAGGCTGATCCGAACCTGCTCATAGCTGGCTGGAAGGTGCAGCGGGTGCCCTCCACACTGGCTGGATGCAGGCAGATGAAGATGAGGGAGCGCAGCACTGGGTCCATATGCTGCCACGGTGCAAACCTGGCAGAGGAAGGAGGATTAAACCCTCCGGCAGCCCATGGGCAGTCTCTGGGGCTGCTGTGGCTGCAGGCAGGGGCCTGGGGTTACGCCTGCCCTGGGGACAGGAGGGTTGGAGCTTGCCTTGTGGCTGCACTGCACAACATCTTCACAAAGGAGAGTTAATAAAGCCACGTTTAACTACCTGATTTATGAGAGTGCATAATTTGTACAGCTGAAGGAGGTTGTAAACAAGGAATGTGCTTGCACCATATGGTGGGGGAAGCGGTTGTAGTCTTCCCCTCCAAACCTGCAGCTGGAGTGTCACAGTCTTGTAGTTCAGTTTGGTTCCTTGCATTTCTCGTTTTAAAATCTATTTTTTTCCCCACAGTCTTCCCTGCGTGTAGCAGCGATAATAGCATGAGAGTCTTTTCTGCTAATCTTGGATCACAATAAATAATTTTGTTTAATGGTCTCCTTTTAGAACAGAGACAGAACAAGTTCTGCCCATTTATAGATGGGCCAGGTTTGGGGTGGGTTTTTTTTTTTTGTTAGTCTGGGTTTTTTTGGAAAGGGCATAGTTGAAGAGGATTTCAAGGCAGGCAGAGTCTGATTTAGCGTAACATAAAGGATGGGTGCAGCCCGACATGCAGGCACTTCCCCAGTATGAACAGCAGAGCAGATGCTGGCTTGGAGCACTTCCTCCACCTTCACACCAACAGAAATCTACACAGAAAGCCCAGTGTTTCCCACTTTGCGTTCTGCATGTGTCTAGATACCTAGTGGTTACATTCCCTGCACCAAAGCAATAGCAAATACTAAATCACAAGAGGTCAGAGGCTGTTGCCATGGCTGGGGTATCCTGCTGAGGTGTTACAAATCCATGAAGCAGAGTTACGCCGGTGCCAGGCATGCCAAGGATGCAAGCAAAGCTGGGCTCCCACTAGCAGGAGTTGCACTAGGTTATGCCAACAAAACCTTCAGAGTCTGCAAGAACTGGGAAAAAGTCTAAACTAAGATCTGCCAGGAAAAGGCAGGCAGCTTTCACCTGGGGCAAGGGAGCTTCGCAGCCTGCCCCGACTCAGTAAGTTTTATCAGTGGGGTGCAACACACGAGAGCTGCTCCCTCAGAGGCGGTTTTTCCCCTGTGACTCACCCGCAGCCCCTGCAGCGATCTGTGTCACGCCCACAGCAGCAGCAGGCAGGTTAATAGGGTTTTACGGCAGCTGCCTTTTCCTGTAATTCATAGTTGTTAAAAGCTCCCCTTACTGTAAATCCCCTGTCTCACAAAGTCTGAACGTGGATCCTACCCTCTCAGGAGCCTGAGGTGGGTAACCACTTAGGAGAACAAAATGTGCAGAGAAGAAGGTTCCAGTCCATTTTATCCATCTTTCGGGATGGGCAAACCAACCTCTGTAGCATGCATAAACCTCGCATTCAAGCACTAAAACTCAGTGACCTTCAACTTCCCTTACTCCCATTGCATATTGCTTTTCCTCCTCCTACCGCCCGGAGATGAAAGAGCAAAGGGCCAAGCAGATGGGGCAGGAGCATCAGTTGCTGGGAAGGAACAAGCAGCGGAGCTTAAATCAGCTGAAGGAGGCCGATGGCAATTAGTCAGCAGCACACAGCAGGGCCACAATGTCTTAACTGCAACCCCCCCGGTGCACACAGCTATTTTAGGTAGAAGCTTTTAAAAGCTCATCTGTGAAGTCAATGAACTGTGGTTCGAAGTGGCTCCCTCATGACGTAGCACCTGGATTCTTCAAACAAAAGATCAACAGAAGATTTTCTCTTTCACTACATGAAGTTACATCCCCTTCTACGTTTAACTCTTGAGTAGATCAATACCTTTTGCAATCACAGCTGTGGACAGAGTCACGCCACACCAAGCATGAAAGACCAGAAAGGATCCAAGAGACTCAGGCTCCAAGAGACACACTTCTCTAAATAAAAATCCTTTGGCAGAAGACTGCTAAGTCCAGAAACTGTCTGAAATGTCAATTTTATATCTTACACTGTAAGATATATTATATCTTTCTAAAATAAATCAATATTGTGCTACTGAAATCTGGTCAGCTAAAGGCCCTGAAATACGTCTCTTCACCAGCTGTCCAATGCACCAACCTCCTGCTCTGTCCCCGCTGGTGGCTGTGAAGGCCATAACCAGGAGAAGAATTCCCCCCCCTGCTGTCGCTACTACCTCTGCCAAGAAGGATGCCAAGCATGAGGGGAACGTGTATTTTCCAACAGACATTGGACACACACTGCCAACTTATTTTCCATAAATCACTAATGAATAATAAGACGGAAGGACCTTCCAGCAGCACAGGCAGGGAGTGTGTAGTGTCAAACACTCAAGTAGGTGACTGTAGGCACCAATTTTTCTCAATATAAAGTCAACACCATATGGGACTGCACACAGAGCATCAGCTTGCAGCTAGAAGTAGGGCTGGTAGGAAATCTTTGGCCACAATAAATGCCAGTTTATCAAGCCCCAAACCTGCTGCTGCTGAGCAGCCCTGATACCTGGGACACGGGGAGAGCTCTGCAACTCTCATTGGAACTTATGTTCATGCCAAGAGTGCCCAGAGGCTTTCAGGTTTGTGAAAATCTGGGTTTGTCTCAACTAAAATAAATCAACCCCCACCCCCCCCCAAAATCTAAGAGTTTACATCTAAGAGTTTTAAACTGGAAATACCTGCTTATCAGTCAATGCTACCTGTAGCTATCAGCAACAAAAGTATGATACAACAGGTATGAAACCTGCTGTGAAAACGCATGGAAAACACAAAAAAATGAAAACCTGGGCCTCTAAATTATTTACAGAAATCTGCTTCTGTTTCACTAAGCTGTGACACCCAGAGGAGAACGGGAGAGAGGACCGTGAGAGCAAGGCTGTTCTGTGTCTGCAGCACATGGACCACATGCTGAAGGATCGCTCCAAATCCGCGTTGAGTGCACAGTAATTACGGGAAGGCAGCATGCACCCACATTAATTGTGGCAGCCAGCTGGGCCAGAGTGATTCACTGCTGTTCACGGAGCCACCGTCACTGGCAGACCAGGAAAGCCTTGAGCCATATACAAAATGAATCTCTTGATATAGGTTGCTGCTTTCAAAGACATTTCAAAACAAAGCCCCCATAAGGGTAAATGGCATTTATTTCCCCCTTGACGTGGGCAAACCTTTTTCACTTAGACATGGGTGTTAATGCCATCTTGCAAGCATGGCTCGGAATCCAAATATGGCTCTTAATCGTTTCAGAGAGGGTGGAAGAGATGGAACTATATTAAAAATATTTATTGTATGTAGCAACACAGAGGTCTCCTACAATCTAGCAGTTGTATGATACACCTTTGGTCCTGCTGTAGAAGGAAAAAAAAGCAAAGGTGCTTAAAAAAGCGCCTACATTTCTAGGTGAGCAGCTGCAGAATTAAATCAAACTAGGATGGAAGATGTGAAAGAAATAAGACAAGAATCATAATAGACCGTTCTTGATCCGCAGATTTAAGTTTTAAATTGTCTTTCAAGCGATGATTTTATTTCACTTTTTGTGTCTTTATCACAACCAAGTGATTCAAAGCCAGAGAGAGAAGTTCTGCAGGCAAATCCTGACGTGATTCACTACTGGAAGCAGCTCAGCTGCAGGAGTGGTGCCCTGGGAGCCCAGCACCCACAGCAGAACGCGTGCCGCTTGGCCCGGCTGCCCCACGCATTGCTCAGCCTCGTCCCTGCTTGGGGGGCATTGCGGGAGGGAGCATTTGGGGTGCAGCACCCCACTTCCCCTCTCAGGCTGTGCCACAGGTTCAGCCATTTCAGAAGCACAGCTAAACCCCAGCTTTAGGCAGAAGAGTTTATTTCCATGGCTTTCTGCCAGCATAAGCCTCAGCCTGCCACAGAGCTGCTTGCAGATCTCCCCAAGGCCTCACCGGTGAATGCATCTGTACTGGCAGTACCTTAAAGAAGACTTATCCTGTAAACCAGTTGCTGAAGTTTCACTTGCAATTAAGATTTGTGCAGAAGGAGTTGAGGCCCTTGTGATTTCTATTCATGGCATGTCTTAGAAACAGCCAAATTAAAATCCTTATCATTAAGGAGCTGATAGCTCCCATAATCGCAAGCATCATTCTGTATTAGCTGGAGGGAGCAGCATGACTCACTGGCTAACAGAAGTATATCTGTTCATAAAATAGGAAAACTTCTAACCAAAGAGAATTTCCTGAGCCATGAATTACTTTAGAGAAAGTACTAATTTCAAACAAATTACTTATATAATTTGTGGTGTCAATACAACAACTTTCTTCTAAGTTAAGAGTCTTTTTGCCGTGTACTGCTCGGAATTACCTTCCTGGCTGACCGACAGTGCATCAACTCATGATTCAAAAGAAAAATTTTCCCTGAGGGATGAGTCACGGCTCTCCACTGTCCTTCAGGTTAAACCACATTTCCCTTTACTTTCCACAGAGTACATGTTTTAAGAGTTGCTAATTTCAACAATTGATATGTTGATCCATTTGCCCAGAATAATCTTAAAACAAATATTAAAATATTCTCATTCAAGGCACCTGTCCCCTATGTGGCTATGTTTCTCTGTGACAGAACGATCTGTCACTTGAGGGAGAAAATCCAGGAGGATACAGAGCTAATGCAGGTTTAAACAGGATTCTTCAGATCTTTTGAGGTCAGAAAAATAAAAGGGAAAGGTAGAAATAATTGCAACATGCATTAAGGGGTTGGCTTGTCTCGCAGAGTTCATTTCATGAAGACTGCAGTGCCAAAATGGGGTGGTTTTGCTCTAGGAAGAGGCTGCAACATGCAGCCAGCCAGGCAACCAATTTAATGTAAGTGGTGACAGGTCACAGCCCCACAGGAGAGCAGCTAAGCCACTGTCAAGCCTGCTGCAGCTTCAGAAAGAGCTCAATTTAGTTACAGGCTTGGTCCAATTTGGAGAATTTAGCTCAAGACTAATAAGTGGTCTGACTGGACGAGGTGACTCTTCTAACCTCAGGACTGCTTAGACGGAGGTTTAATACCAACCTCAGATCTCTCATTCGAAAGATTTATTCTAACACTGGGATTTTTAATGTAGCTGCAAGCTGAAACATCCAGTGTCCGCCACCAGAATTTCAATACCTTCTCTCGCTTCCCGTAGGGCTCCATATTAAAGAAAGTGTATTTTTAATGCTCTGGAGTCTTTCTACTTCTTTCTCCTTAGCAGTACATGAGTGCACAGCAGTGCATGGGGAGGGACGCAGCCCAAACATGAGCGGGAAGGAGAAATCTCCCAGGTCTGCAAGGGGGCAGGAGTGGGACTGGGCCCTGGGTGCGGGATGGGGAGGGCACCCGAGTGACCCCATGGCCCCTCACCCACCCAGCACCCACAGCAGCACCCAATGCTGGAAATCATGGAGAAAGATGAGTGGCTAGAGCAGTTCTGGTGATGGAGTTTGATCTTGGAAAACACCTAAGAAGGGAGCAGAGAAATGCAAACCCTGCCTACACGGCCAGGAGCACCCTGCGCCCGGGAGGAGCAGGGGCGGCGGCTGATGGTATGGTGCAACAAAAAAAGAGAGCATACATCTCTCGTTACTGCCCTCTTGCAATCAGATACCTATCAGTGCTAGATTAAATTGCTGAAGTTGTTTGAAAGACAGGCACCAGGTTTTTCTGTTACCTTGTGTTGCCTTTCAATTGGAATTTAATATGAAACGGAGCAAAGACCCTGTTGGATTGCTGTAGAGCTCTGTTTTACTTGAGCAAGGGAAAATTATAAACAGATTAACAAAACTGTTCTTAACAGTGAGATGAGTCCTAGATCTGTTACAAGTGTGAAGAAGTAGTCTGCATGAAATATAAAAAATTATACAAAGAAGAAAAAACAGCTCTCAAAGTACAGGACAAGTGAGAGCACTGAAGGACAAGCAAGCAAGGTTAAAGCCCTGGGTTGTTGCACACAAAATCTGAAAGACAGAGGGCACATTTTTCTGAACAATTTTCCCCATCAGACTACTACTAACTGGAGTCATGGGAAAGTCAGCCATTCCAGCTGTGTCCAGCTGCGCGTCACCAACACTCTGCTCCCTGCGTGTTCATTTCAATTATTATTTTTTCCTTTATATGAGTTTTTCACCTTTTCCAGGAGGGACATAACAGATCCCGCCTGCCCTGGTCCAGAGCAGGAGCAGTAGCTTGGGTCTCTCGCTCCTACAGCTGGTACCATGCTGTCAACAATGCTGTTTCCTCAATAAGTTTTCCTTGAAGAAGGAACGGCCTCATGAAAGAGAGTTCTCAGGCAGGATTTAAAAGGGGCAGGTGGCTTGTGTGGCTTAGGCTCAGTGAGCCAGATGCTCAACATCAACCCTGAATGTCAGGCTTACGCTAATATAATCAGAATTACTGGAGGACAAATGCCTGGGGAGTTCCTGAAGAATGATGGCTTGTGGACTGCTTCCATGGAAAACTCACGAAGAAATAGAATAACTGAAAGACTTGGTGATAAGGTATGAATGGATACCTTTAGCTGGGCATCCCTGCTGATAGAGCCTGACTCCAGCAGCTACCACTGTAAATTCCCTCGTGTGACACCTTTACGGAACAGAAGTGCCCATTAAAAGAGAGTGGAGACTTGGTGAAAAATTCCAACATACCAGGAAAAAGCTGCAGTTTGGTATTTTAGGAATGGAAAGAGAAAAACATACGCTATTTTACACTATTATTTGCTCGAGCTCCATAATTCCCATATAATATGTAGTTTACTTGCCACAACTTAAGGAAACTTCATTGACATGAAATAATATCGATTAATATTTGCAATAGTAGGAATAAAAGACATAAGAAGACACTAAAATTAATCTTTTTTAGATACTTTCATGCTATTTTATTGTGGGTAGAAGTGTTTGGTTAAGCCTTCACTTTAAAAACCAAGAACCGAATGCAACAAACCACCTAGAGCTGTATGGTTTCAGGGACTGCATGTCAAGACTTGTAGCTTTATATTGTATATTCTGCTTCCAAAGGCTACATCTGAGCTAAAAATTCCCTCCTGGTGTCACTTCACATCAGCTTGCTTTTTAAAAATGTCCCTGCTCAAGGGACGTACTAAAGATTTGCAAACTCCCCAAAGAGGGGGTGGCCCGAGGAAAGAAGCAGAAAGCTTGTACGAAAACCCAAACTCACCGCAGGAGAGTGGCAGCACAACAGCAAAACAAAGCAGCCACCCTTTGGGAAGTAACATCCAAAACAGAGACAAAACACTTCGGAAAAGCAACCGGAACTGGTTCCCGTTACGGCGCGCTCACTGATGGCAGTTATTAGTATTACTGCTTGAATGCCAAGCTCCATGCAGGAGGAGCCAAGTGTAAGGATGGATATGAATTTTTGCATACATGCACAATTACAGCTCTCAAAATCAAAAGAGGCTTCGCTGCATGGCTCACAGAAAGTCATCGAGCAGCAAAGATTTTCAAAACATAAAACTTGAGTAAGACACGTATTTTGTGCCCGTAGATGCACGTTAAGGACTAGGTGTCACTCTGGATCTCCAGCCTGTAATGGCGTGTCACCCAGCAGTCACTCAGGGACCACAATGGGCTCGACCCATTTCCTCTGGCCCCATTCCCTAATGGGGAGTGGAGGAGAGAGCCCTTGAGGGATGGCCAGGCTCGTGCCCCAGCCCTGAAGTGCAGCAGTCCATTCTGCATGGGACTGCTTTTGTCCAAAGTCCTTACTTGACACCTCAGGGCTGTTGGCAGCATTTCCCTGGCACTGCTGGTTATTGTACATTTTCAAAGAGTTGCAAGTGCTCTGGATGCGAAGCCACCTTGTGACACGCAAACCAGGACTGGTGACCGCAAGGCAGCCCGGAGCAGCGGTAGAGGGCTGCGGCACCCCAGAGCCTCTGTGCTGCATATGGTGTTGGATGAGTGTCCGGCAAGGAGGATTTTCTTGGTTTTCTGTCTTTCTATTTGGGCTTCACAAATTCAGGCATTTAAATTTAGCCCTCCCACAGCTTGCAGTGGAGCTGCATGATTTATCACAACGTGGTGGTCACGACATTTTTTTTCCCCATCTGCTTTGGTGGAGATGTCATTCCCTGCACTGTTAATGTGGAGTGGGGACCAGCTGCCTGTGCTATCACACAGTGCTAGCACTGAAATACTTTGCCAAATTTGAAAACAGAATTCAAAGCAGCACACAAGAGCCCTTGGGATCTCTGTGCTCTCCCCGAAGCCACGGTGGCTGTGCCTGCTGTCAGGAGAGACCAGCTGGACCGTGCCGGTGCTGGCCACCTTCCCCAGGCTCACAGGGAGTACGGAGTCTGCAGGCTAAGCTGCGTCTGGCTCTCCAGGACCCTGGCATGAGGGAAATCCCAGGAAACATCAATATCTCTGCAAATTCCAGTGCTAGACACTAGCTCCTTACTCCCGTATCTCCTACTTCATCTGGGCAAGGAATCACAGCCATGCAGGAGCAGGAGTCTGGCTCGATGCACATGAACAGCTAGCTACAAAAGTACCAGGACTTTTACATATACCCAACATGATTTACGCCAATTCTGCTGACCATTGTACAACCAAACATCAATTCTGAATTTGCTGTACTCTTAACGAATGACCAAATACAGCAGTATTTCATCCTAGAAGCAAAAATATATGGCTTTGTAAAATTGTTTATGCTTCAAATTATCACAAGTGTACGAAGAGACCATCAGAAAGCAGCAGTGCTGATACTCTGGTCCAGCTTTGTAAACATCACAGTTATTGTCTAATTTCAAGATTCTTCCATACTGAATATTCAATGCCCCACCCTACCACCTCACTGAAAATGCAGTGGTCCAGCTCTTGCACCATAGCCCTTAGTGGCTCTCCACTGCTACTGAATAGTACGGCTTAACCTTCTGCCTGGCTGCCCTGCGCACCCCAACGTGCTGCTGAAAGAGTTTCTCCAGAGCGTGTTCTCCCCCTGAGCCTGGGTCGTCCACATTCCCCTTAAGCACTTGCAGCCGCACACTCCTGAGACCTCCACAGCCACTCATGTCCTGACGGGTATTTGGGGCTCCCGTGAAGTCCAGCGCCAGGCTGACTCCCATCACAGCAACCCCTTTTTCCCCTAGCAAACATCACCACAGGAGGGTCTTGCAGCTCCTGCTAGGACATATTAGGACAAGGAGGCTTCCATGCATCTTTTTATAGGGTTCTCTCTCATGGCTTATCCAGGCACATTCTTATCTGTGTTAATTTGGTCCCTTCCAGGCTAATTACAACTCAATGTATAAGACAGTCTCATTAAGATCTTAGCTTAGGTTGGGTATTTATATTCCCAGTATCCCCAGCAAAATTTATAAGAAAACTGGTATCAGGCACAGACATGCCTGCAGATAAAAGGGCACATTCATTCCCCACAGCAACAGACAGGTAATCACCAGAAGCTCCACATATGAAGGCTTGAATTTTTTGTGCCCCACACTGAGGGGAATTATGTGCCCAGTTCCTTAGCGTTAAGGCTATACGAGCACCTCATTCTCTTTGAAAAATCCTGCCTTCATTTTGGTGCAAATAGAAGATTTAGCTTCTAGCAAATACAAAACGGGTTGTCTGAACACCAAGGAGTGAGAAATGTTGAGGTTTTGAGTAACAAGAGACTATAACACTATGAATGCTTCACTGCTGAGAGCTATTAGGGACACAGCAGAGGGAGCTGGTGAAATCCCACTGCTTGAAAGGGTTTGTAGGGCCAGAAACGCACAGGAGAATGTTGCGATGGAAAATAAGGGGCCAAACTGAAGTGTGAAACCTTTCGACCAGGTTTCTAAGGTAGAAGTTCAAGATTTCAGACTTTGAAAAATCCTTTGTAATTACTGTGACACCAATGAAATAGTATCATAATTGGTTGCTAAACCAGTACAGGAGTGTTCTTACTCACAGGAATGTTAGTCACTGGTTGAGTAGTCTGAAGAGCGTTTGGGAGAATACTCATGAATTTCAGTCTTGCACAAATGAATCTCCCCCCGCAACTTCACACTGAAAACTGCTTTATTGTTACCTCCCCACTGATGCAGCCTGAGATTTCTGAGACCCAGGCACCGAGCACAGACATCACCATGTAATTAGAAGACCCATCATTGCAGCAAACAGTCAAAAGAAAACATTCATGGACTAAGAATCTCTCTCCTGTGAATGCTTGGTAACAAATGACTGATTTCACTGAAATCAGAACTGATTCACAAAACAACACAGAAACCGAAAAGAAGGGGCTAAATCTGAAACAAGTAATTGAAGCAGTTCCCCTTCACCACAACCATTTGGCATGTAATAGCATTCTGTATCATCGCAAATACTTGGCTTGCTTGTTTAACGCACATCCAGATCTGGCAGTTGTGCACACAAGGAGAAAAGCTGTGGGGTTTTTTTCCCATTTTTTTTAGGGAAACAGAGACTATAATGAAAAACATTCAAAGAAGTGCAAAGGAAACAACAACAACAAAAAAGTGCTATGAGACATTCTACCTTTTGAATGCATTTTTGTTTCTATAAAATGAAAATGCTGTTTATTCACTGCAAAAAAAAATTATAGAGATGTTTGTGTGTCCAAACAAATGGTGAGAAGTTCCCCGGAAAACACAGTCTGCAGTGACTAAATGGGAAGAGACCAGGAACCAAGCACACGTGCTGTAGTATACAGCTGCTGCCAGGATGCCTGGTGTCACTTGGGGAAATGGAATGGGGAGAGTACGCAGAGAGGGGAAGGATTATTTGCACAGAGGACACCATAACTCCATTCACTCTGAATTCCCAGATAATGTAGGTCAGGATGGGCGGGGATTACAGTTGAAAGCATTTCTTTCTCCATTTCAAACCAGTTATTATGAAACCTGTGCTTTCCACACGTTTCAGCTGGATGTTCCTAATAATTTGGTTTACCTTTATATCAAAAGTCAGTAAAACACTGTGAGAAGGTGTAATCCTGGATGCAGAGGAGTCACCCTGACATTCACATTCTCCAGCAAGCCTTACATACTACACCACCTCCGTAAGCCACATCACAGCAGGCAGTACCCCAGGCCAGGCAGCGACGGGAGCCGAGACTTACCCTGGCTGTGCAGCCCCAGCCCTCGAAGGACCAACATCACTGACTGCAGATGTGTACAGTCCCTCTGCAGCCTTTAAACCAGACAGATGGGACAGATCAGACACACACCATACAATACATACCAGGAATTACAGGCACGTTGTCTAAATACAGACTTTAAGCCCTTCCTCTTAGTGTAGTCCAACGAGCAGCAGTACAAATTGAGGTGTATCAGGGCTAACTGAAGGTTAAAGACTCCAAAGCAGCACCTATGTGGAACATTAAAATTAAACTTCTCTATTACTAGATCATTACAGAAGAGGCTTTCCCTATAGAAAAAGGGAGAAGCAATCCGACTGGCAGCACTGGATCACGTGCAGTGGTCTGTCAGGGACAATCATGTGGGTGAACAGGTTACAAAAAATTCTTTAATAAACTGAAAAATAGTTTTACTGAAAAAAGTTGTTCTTTAAGTGGCTTTTCTTGAAGGTGCAAATAGTAAGTTGTTAGCAGAAGTAAAGGCGACAAGATTTGTAGCAAAAGGTAGTATCTGTTGGTAGACTAACTGAAAAAATCAGTCTAAAACAGACAAGGGATTTGAAGTGCTCAAGCCTCCAGGTTTTGCCTTGTTTGCTGGTTACATTGGTTGGTCTAATAAAACATGAGACTCGTCTTTTCAAACCTTGCCACCTTAGATCATCTTAGATAATGGCAGTAGAAGCTGCTCTTTTACTGTTTGCTGTTATGATTGTCTGGGATGTTAAATTCAGTTCTCTTATTTGAAAGGGAGTAATAACCACGGCTTATTTAGTCTATAGATTTTTGTCCAGAACAGAAGTCCAATTTTTCATCAGATTTCAGTTGCTGTGGTGTATATACAGCAAAAGCTAGCATTTTTCTGGCTGGACTCACTTTCCCTCCACCCTTCCACATATACCAGGTCGGCAACAGAGGTGGGCAACTCTGACCAAACCAGAAGGGCAGCGATTTGGGTTCACTCAGAGCAGGAAGAAAAAAGGCTTTTATTTAAGCCATAGGAAAAGGGGCTTCAGTCTTGAAAAAGTTTGCATACCTCAGACAATGTATTGATACATTAATAAAGTTCAGCACAGGCATGTCTGGTGGTGCTGAGCTCGGCAGTGTCCTCCTCGCGGAGCAGAGAAAAAGACTGGATCCTTCTGGATTATCAGGTTAAGCATCACCTGGAGAAAACAGACTCCTGTCACAGCCTTTAATAATGATCCTTTTGAGCCACCATCAATCTTTACTGCTCGTTAATTGAATTTGCTGTTTAGCTGATGGTGCACTGGGTGAGCCTGTGGGCAACACAATCCTTTTTCATATATTCTTTAAAGGCACAGAAACTCGACTGTAAAAACACGGCATTACAGCAGGCAGGCAGATAACCCCTGTGACTGCACTCTTCATGCAACTGATGTTAGGAGACTGAATGGGAGATGAAGGAAAGGAGCAAAAGAATGGATGAAAGCAAAGAAAGGTGATTCTGCCTGCAAACTGGCACCAAAGGAGTATTTAATACTGTCTGTTAGCTGTGGTGACATTCCCCCTAGTGACAAAAGAACCACACACCCCCCACCCCAAATCTTTCACTAAACCTCAAAAAGCAAAGGAAGCCTCTGCTCTAATGCAAAGGGTAAAATTTAATGGCACTTCTCAGAAATGAGAAGTTTCAGGCAGACTGGCTGGCACACAGCATTTCAGCCTTTCGCTAGAGAGTGGGTCCTCCCAACAGGCTGACGTCAATGGGAAGCGGCTGGAAGATCTGATTCCAGGATTTGAGGGGCCCAAATACTATACCAAGTATGTGATACTCTATGTCCCAATAGTTATGAGGTGAAGGCTCAGTGATGCCAAAAGCATCGTTAGGGTAGTGAAGGAGGACCAAGCCCTGTGGACGCTGGTAAGAAATGCTTATATTTGAAGCCTTTTCCCAAATGCAGCAGAGAGATACTTGGGAGCTGCACCACCTACACACACACAGCAAGTGTAGGTGGTGAGACTGTTTTTTAACTCGTCAGGAAAAAATGCTTTTGTGAATGAAATAGGAACTTCCATGGAACGGCTCCATCTTCTATAACTCCTCATAGCTACAAGCAAAACACAAGATCACTGGTTTTCAGATCAGTAGATGGGTGTTCCTCTTTGCTTTCTATACCAGACAGAGATTTTCTAGAAGGGAAAAAAGATTCAGAAACATTTCCCAACTATGTCTTGTTTTAACCTTGTGCTAGGAAAAGAACCAGCTATTTCCAATCCTCTATAGGAGAATGTAAGGGGTAAAACCTTCTAAAACAACACCACATACCGTCAAAAGCACATGGGGCTCTCAATTTACAGGCATTTCGCAAAAGAGCGAAAGAAGAGAGAACGCAGCCGGTGGTAAACCTCCATAAGACATCCGGGCTGTCTGGCAGATGCAATTCCCAAACCTCTGCATTCACTGCCCCTTGCTGCTGCTGCCTCCCTCCCCAGCTCCCGCGGTCCCCTGCGATCTGAAGCAGCAGCCTGTCAGGGAGGTATCACCTGCAACCTTGTATTCTGCCTGGCTTTCAGACTAATCAAACTTCCCACCATGATTGTAGCTGCAGAATACAAACACGATGCCCAGCAACTGCTCTTCTAAGACCAACTCCATACAGAGGGAATTAAGGAACAAATCCCATTGCACTTAGCCCTGTAGTTTCCTCAACACTATCTAATGTGGCTCAAGGCCAATACCTTCAACAACAACAAAAAAAAGAAAACACCCTACAAGAAAAATACATAAGGGAAAACTGTATAAATAGTCTCCTAGAGTAACTTACATTTGTAGAAGTCATCAAAGAGCGACACAACACCCTCCTGTTTGAGCAGGTATGGTGCTCAAATCTTTACGCAACAGCAACGTTCTTCTCTGTTTTGTAATTGAAGGGAATTTTTTTTTTATGGTGCGACAGCAGGAGTAGCAAAGATGAACCCTGACTGCACGTGGCTGAGTATGAACAATCCTAACACATCCCATCCTTCCTACACATGGTCAATATTGCTGCAGATATGTATCCTTCCCTAGCCTGAGATTTCATTAAGTATGTTTCTATTTAAGCAGTCTTTTTTTTTTTTTTAATGAACATGGTGTGCCAAAATAAACTTATTGCTGCATAAAGATGATGTAGCTCGAAGTGAAATTACAAGAGCGTCCTAAAGGACGTGTTCAAGGCCTATAAATGTTAATACTGTATTTTCCACAGAACTGTTTGATAAACTTCTCTATGAATATTCCAGGCATGATTTCTATTACAGACACATTTCCCCACTCCATTGCTGGATTTCATTTCACTATAAATAAGTAACTATCCAGGGATTTTTGGCAGCTTAGTGTTGTTCTAACCCGTTGGTCTTGTAATTAGCTCCAAATGTTGTTTTCGTGAAGCTGTATCCTTCTTGATGTGTGCTAAAGTCCCCAGCTGTCTTCTATACTTAGCCTATAATATTAATGCTAGGGAACATTAATATATAAATAGCATTAAAATTCAAAAAGCTGCTGCCTGGATGTTTTCCAAGTACATCTTTGAAAAGGGAAGGTTTTTTAAATATTCTACACCTGAGAATGCACCCAATCTCTATCTTCTGCAATATATTTGTAGCTTGGTATTGAAAAACGCTGGGGTTTGCTCCACAAGTCTTTCAGGCTGGGTGGCTTGAGATGGTGGAGCTCATGGCATAAACAACAATCAAATCTTGCACAAATGGGCTCTTCCTAAGAGACTGTCAGCGGGCATGGCGTTACACTTGTAGTTTCACCCTTTTTAGTTCACATCCTACTTTACCACCTAAATATCTTGCTGATGTAAGGATACCAGCAGAAAACAGAAAACATATTTTAAGACCGATGCTGGGACTGAAGTATCTGAGGGTACGAGTTCATCCTCGGTATAGAAAAAAAAGCCCCACACGCTGAGCCAGATGCTGGGGGAGGCTATACACAGAGCGAGACTTGACCACCATCCAAGTTCCTCAAGGGGGTTCTGCAGTCTAGTGAGCCAGACTGAACATTTACGTATTCCTTTTATATATTTATATATTCATGTATGTCTACATACTTATACATATATACGTATTCTTGGGACCACATCAGCCTGAAAAACTGCTTTGCCCAGAAGGGAGAGCTAATGATTAATGAGTTCTTACTTCAGCTTTTGTCTTTATTGCCAGCTTATCAGGTGACACCAGGCAAGTATTGCACTTGCTGGCTGCATGTTCAGACAGGAAAAACAACACAGACAGCAATTACACTGTGCAGTGGAGAGGTGGGCAGGGAAGGAGCTCTCCATCACTCACAAGGGGAGCAAGAGAAAGGTTGCTATGGGCAAAGCACCTTAATCCAGTCCTGACTATGACCTCCCTCTGTGAAATCATATAAAATGGTTATTTAAGGACTAATTAAGATAAGTTTCATGAGTGCGTCCCTGAATTTTCCTACTACCCAACACTGGAAAGGCCCTACAGCCCAGGAGAGATGGGAAAACAGCATCCTCCTAGATTCTGGCAGCAGGTTACCAGCAGCAACAACACAGCCACCAAAGAGCTTTCTTCGTGATGTAGTCCATTGTGGCAGGAATGAGGAAAAGCATTGTATCCGTTAAATACTGGTTTACAGCTTCATCTGGGTTTTCCTTTCAAAAAGGCCAGTGATAAACCTGCATGAACGGATTCATTTTACAGCAAGAACAACTCCAGCATCCCTTGGGGTGATTGCTGGACAAGTGCACTGAGTCAGCAAAAAACCTGGCGCAGTCCCTGCCGCTGTGACGTGCAACGTGCTGACACTCAACAGAGGTTGGTTGACTGCTCTCCTTGCCGTTTGGCAGTTGCCTGAAATCACTGGAAAGTTATTAGATCCCTTTAATTTGTAAACCTATTGATGAGCATTTAATGTTAATGAAATGTTACTGCTGAGTAATTCTGGCAGATGAAACTCAGTTAGTTCATTGCACATCTAATTTATTTAGTGCTAAACGTTTGCCCTTATTTTCTTTACACACTGAAAAGTCAGATTTGGATAAAAACTTTGCATCTCAAATAAGACAATTCTTTAGAAAGTTAGGCAAATTTCTATGTAAATGCTTGTCTTTGCATTTCACATAAAACTCTGCTCGGGGGCATATATCCTGCCAAGGTGGAAATGGAAGGTGTAGGCTGCTCCCAGTGCCTACATACTCATAAAACCCATGATGAAGGAGATAGTTCTCATCTCTACCAAACCACTTTAGTAAGTGCAGTGGGAGTGAACAACTGAAAGAGATCTTACACAACCCCACAGGTAGGGGAAGGTTCTGGCTGTGCCAATGGAACAGGAGGAGCCCAATTCTGTAATCTCTGGTACCAAACTGAGAGCATCTGTGGTATCCTGCACCATGACCACGACAACATCCTAACTGGCCATCAATTTATTACATTACACACAACGTATTAATTGTGGTAGCCATCAGAAAGAACAGGCAACCTTAGCATCAATAGGGAGGTATATGATGTCCTGTGCACCAGTCCCAGCATGCAGCACATGGCACGCATGCCTGTGCATGGGCAGGAGCTGCCCTGCTCACACACGCCACTCCTGTGCACACTCCACTGCGGTCGGTGGCTTTTGACACGCAACAGGATAGGTGAAGACAATCTGATACAACATCTTTCAGCTGCCTTTCTCAAAGAAATATGATTGAAATAGGACAACATTAATATTTCCCCTTGTCCAAGAAAAACAAGCCCATTTTTGCTAGCACACTGTACCATAATCCTGTGTTTACCAATACTTTCTCTATCTTCTACTGGCAAATGTAATCCTCAGCTAAAGAGATTTTTCAATTATATCAGTTTCTAAATGACTGACTAAATCTAGCAAACTAAACGGGGAAAAACCTGCCCTATCACGGATCCCTGCACAACTGCATGAGAAATGTTTTCTGATTTGTCATATCTCTACCTGAGCATGCTGACCCCTGTTAGGAGGCCAGCAGCGAGGAGGCAGCACGCTGTGGCCAGCGGCTTAGCTCCTCTGGTCCCTCATTGCTATTCATGGGCTTTTATAATGCTATTGGGACACAGCTCCGCGGTGAAGTTTGGGGACGTGTCCCGTACAAACTTCACCTCATTTAAGCAGAAAGCTGTACTCAGGGGAGAAGGGAGGCAACCCGAGGGAGATATAACAGTAATATAATTGTTGGATATTTATTTGCCAGCAAATCCCTAAAGAGTGCTATATTGTTACACAATGAGCCAGCCATTAGCTCAACTCATCCCTCTGTTTTACAGGGACAGATAAAACACTGAGACTTCCATCAGAGGGGAAGCTGGTTCAGAGAGGTCAGCACCTCTAACTGTTAAGGTCAGTACAGAAGAAGCCAGCTAGTCCAACTCCTACCCCCTGGCGCCGCGGAGCTCCTGCCAACCTGCCAGCCCCAGCCTGGCAAACAGCTCGGTACATGGAACACCAGAGTTTGCGTCAGCATCAAGGTTACAGCTTGTCAGAGGATACACTGCGGAAAAGCCAATGTTGAGGGTTTTTTGGTACTGTGGAGATGTGATATTGCTACAGCTGCCTGTGAAAATAAGCTGGGCTTTTTTTTTTTTCCTTTTCTTTCTCCTCTTTTTTAATAAAGGAAACATTTCATGTAGTCAGAATAACTGGAATACTTACAAGGAGAGATGGACATTGAGGCAGAACATCTCTTCACCATAAAGGGTGAGAAATAAAAATAACACATAGTAAAGTGATCTGTTTCTTTTTTCTCATGTTGGCCAAGGTCGTGCCTTGGAGAGCCCAGACACCTTGCAGCAGGCAAACACTCAGGGGACACGCGCTCCCCCAACCACTGTTGGGATGGAGCAACCACTCAAGCATGTGGTTGATTTCCAGAGGCGTTCTCCGCAGTGTTAGTGAAACTTTAAGCTCAAGCAGCAGCTAAAATGAAATCAAGACAATAAACAATCGCTCTACATAAAAAGATACCAATGCTGGGTTGGAGAGAGCAGAAAGGAGTGGGGTGGTGGGACGCAGAGAGCCTGTGCTGGGAGTGCTCTACAGGCTGGAGGGGAATATTTCACTTTTTTGCTATTTCTCATGTCAAACAGATGTGCACAAAACTGAGACAACAGACAAGAATCAAATTTGTTCCTCTCTGAGATTCCTTTCATATTCTTCTAAATGCAAATACCTGAGTTACCACCTTTTCTATTTGGCGTGTCTGTGAAATGAAAACAAAGCTTTCTGCAGGTTTTCATTGTCATCCTTTTTGCTTTTCCCTTTGTTGTGAATGTTTCTGAATGGAAGGTAACAAGTTACAGTGCTGCAGAGAAAGCAGTTAACAGCCATTCATTCTGTGCAGGCAAATAAACAGAGAGCGTTAGCATAGAGCATGAAAGAAAATAAGGAGAGAGGAGGCATTGCACTTGCATTCCTCTCACATTTAATCCCCCAGTGAACTTCAACTAACATTTGGTACCAGTTTTCCAATACTTTGCTTTTATGGTTGACTGATAAATTATTAGATTTATTTGATGTCTAGCAACTATCAGTTAACACTTTGAGAATAGATTAATTGATATGCTTTAATTTCTCTGTTGTTTTCTTCTAGAGAACACGCCTCCCCAGATCTGAAACCCCTCCCACTTAGAATGAATAATATTCTTCGTCTCTGCCCTTACGACACCACATACGGGGATGGATGTTTTGGCAACACATTTGTATTCATTCAGATTGTCACAACTGCATTCCGCATCCGCGACAGCCCAAGGTACGTGATTGATGGTCCTGTCCTTTAAAACATGATCAACTTTGTGAAACCAATCAATGAAAGCTCCTACGGCAGAGAAAACAGGGGAGGCTTTTATCAAAGCAGGTTGTGTACTGTCATTTTATTATTTAATGTTTTACTACCGGTAAAGCCATTCTGAAAAGTCTCCATGATGAGTGCTCCCTGGCAATAGCTCATCTGTTTGCCAAACTAACTTCAAAGTAACATCCACAGGATTAACTATGGAGTCAGTAAGTATAAAACCAGTACATACAAGAAGACATATGTGCTGCAAATATAAATCACACAGACACTTCACTATATCATGGATTAGATCTTTGTAATAAACTTATTTATGAAACGTATGTGGGGCCGAGAGCAGTCTGTTAGCGCTGCTGCCTGACACTGCCCACCACAACATCCTCTGCTCACTGTTTAAAGTTAAAACTTTATAGAATTTGAAAAATGTCTCAGCCTAATTTTTTTTTTGTTTCGGAAATTCAGCCATTAGCACCTCAGCTCGTTTTGTAGGTGAAAAAATCACCTGCTTTTCCTGTTATTAAAATAGTTGGACAATCTTTTTGGCCACTTAGCCTGGGCTTTTCCTTTCCCTTGGCTCCTGATGTGTTTCACCCCACTGGACCTGCATTTCCAGGATTTACAGCCAGGAATGCAGGTTAATTTTGTACAGAAAACTTTCATTCTGGCATCACTGTGTTTGGAGTGCTTAACTTGGCAACATTGGTGTTCTGCTGATGGGAAGTACCTGTCTGCATACGATGGAAGATCAACATGAAGCCAATATCCCTGCTAGAAGAACTGTCATGTAAGAGGGAACATAAATCACACTTTTTATTTAGCTATTACAGCTAAAGCGCAGCTCACAATAATAAAGGAAGAGTACTTTCCCAATAAACCCAAGGATAAGCGAGGATAAGTGAGGGCTGAAAGGTTGCTGAGTCAGCTATTTGGAGCACAAACACAGACTGCTCCTTACTTCAGATAAACTGCATCCAGTCCGTCAAGACTGAGCATTACCCGTTGCAGACCAACTCAGTGGAAATGTCATAGAAATCTCTTTATAGATACCGTTAGCTTCAAAAAAGGACTGTTTGGGAAGACTGGTGTGGATGCTTACCTTCAGTATTCAAGATTTTTACGTTTGCAAACCCACCTGCTGTGCCCCGTTATGCAGGTTGTGCGCCTTTCGTTGACAGAAGGAACGTTCATAGCAAGGGGAATATATAAATATGGATCACTTCACCCCTACCAAGATAAATAAACAGCTATATGGTGCCAGGGAAGAGGTGGAAATTTCATCTCCCTTATTCCTTTTGCATTTTTACGGCAGATCCTGCTGGATTTCCTCAGAGGAGTTCCTGTGAGCTCAAGCATGAGGAGCAACCTACGAGACACGGAGTGAGGACAGACACTTGTGCTGAGCGCCCGGAGCGTGCTGCGGGATGGCAGCCTGCCCTGCCTGCACCCACATCCATTCAGCTGAACAAGCCCGGCCTGGCTTTAGATTTTAAAAGTGGTCTCAGGTGAGGTACTGGAGTCAAAACCCACCTCTGCAAAGGTACCTCTGAAAAAGGCACCTCACTTTTGGACACTCCCACTAGGAAATGCTCTTCTGAACCTCTGCGCCTACAGCCATGGGACAGACATGTGCCGTGCGTGGCTGCTTCCCTCCCCGCTGCCCGGGGTGAGGAGGAGGTACCGGTTGAGCACACTAGACATCGCGCCAGGAACCATGACAAAGCAAAGTGTACATAAACAAAGCAACAAGGTAAGCTACATAAATAACCGTTTTAAAGGTCCGTGTTTACTAACAGTCATGACCTAGTTACTCCTTATATTTAGCATAACAAACCACACTAAACTTTCAAAATATCGTTCGTTTCCACAACACCCCCCAAACGCGATCCATCCAGCAGCACACAAGTGCCTAGCAAGCAGGGATTGTGTCCGAGGGAGAAAGGGGATTGCTGTGGGGGGTGAATATCTCCTTCCCCTCCAGGACTCCACACGCAGTGGAGCTGCCCTTCATGCCCAGGAGCCAGAGTTGCCCCGTGGCCCTGCTAAGGCCAGCGACAGCCCGGCCCTGGTCAGGGGCTGCGCCAGAGCCCTCCTGCCATCCCAGCCCAGAGAAATTATTCTGCGCTTCTCCAATGTTGTCAAAACAGCTACCAAATAAACAACTAATAAGAAGGAGTGGAAGAAGCATTGCTGAACAGCAGATTGCAGAACTGTGAATGAGATTCATGGCTGTGTTACTCACAGTCATCTTACTCTGTCTTCAATATTTTAATTCAATGGCATCAACACGATTTTATTCATTGCAAAAAGCCATTTGGAGGGATGTTGAACTGTTTACTGTTTGAAGCAGCCAAACAAACTGCTTGTCAAAACAGATTTTAAATCTTAAAACAGAATCTCAAGTAATGAAGTGCAGTTTAAAAGGCACAGGGTGTACCCTCCACATTTTGAACTCCTCTCCAAAAAACTGGGCAAACGAGCTGCCTTTGAATGTTTAACTCCCAGGTGCTGGTTCTCCTCAGAGCAGGCATGTGGCTGCACACTCTGCAGTGCTCCCAGCTTCTCCGATCCTATCCC
The DNA here is from genome assembly GCA_013389945.1 of Fregata magnificens. Taxonomy (NCBI): domain Eukaryota; kingdom Metazoa; phylum Chordata; class Aves; order Suliformes; family Fregatidae; genus Fregata; species Fregata magnificens. The sequence continues at coordinate 295,883 of WAAD01031042.1, forward strand.
ACCCTGAGCAACGAGGGCTCTCCAGCATCCCTGACACCCTTCTGCAAGGCACACCTGAAGCCTGTGCTGAAACCAGGAGCAAGTTTTTCTGCTTGACCCATCCACAGCCCCTGACTTTGCAGAAGCAATGGGGTATCTTATACACTGATTGACTGGATCTGGAGGATCTGGCTTTGCAGAGGAGCTGCCTGAGTCTTTTTTAGTGTGTTAGATTCAAACACCAATTTGCTGGGCTTGGAACCACAGCACCTAAGTAATAAGATTTAAAAAAAAAAAAAAGCCCAAACAAAAAACTTTCAATATTTGTTTCCCTCCAGGACTGAGTTTCCCATCTAAACATGGGTAAAGCACACTGCAGTCAGCACTCCCACCGGAGGCTTCACACGTGGTCGGGGAAGCTGCTGCCCTTCCCCAGGCTGCTTGCGGGGCACAGCCAGCCATGGCCGATGTGCCAGCTACCGGTGTTCCTCAACAAAGGAGCGGGACACCAGGCTGTGGTTGGAGATAGGGCAGTGTCATGGGTTAACCCCAGCCAGCAACCCCACACAGCTGCTCACTCACTTCCCCTGGTGGGATGGGGGAGAGAATTGGAAGGGTAAAAGTGAGAAAACTCATGGGTTAAGATAAAGACAGTTTAATAAGTAAAGCAAAAGCTGTGCGCACAAGCAAAGCAAACCAAGGAATTCATTCACTCCTTCCCATCAGCAGGCAGGTGCTCAGCCATCTCCGGGAAAGCAGGGCTCCATCACGTGTAACGGTTACCTGGGAAGACAAACACCATCACTCCGAACGTCCCCCCCCATTCCTCCTTCTTCCCCCAGCTTTAGATGCTGAGCATGACGCCATATGGTGTGGGATATCCCTTTGGTCAGCTGGGGTCAGCTGTCCCGGCTCTGTCCCCTCCCAACTCCTTGAGCACCCCCAGCCTGCTCGCTGGTGGGGTGGGGTGAGAAGCAGAAAAGGCCTTGGCTCTGGGTAAGCACTGCTCAGCAGTAACAAAAACATCCCTGTGTTATCAACACCGTTTTCAGCACAAATCCAAAACATAGCCCCGTACTAGCTACTGTGAAGAAAATTTACTCTATCCCAGCCAAAACCAGTGCAGGCAGAGACAGACCGTGCAGCTGGACCGGAGCACAGCCTCATCGGGACACGGCGCTGCTGGTGGGCAGTGGCTGCCTCCAGAAAGTACCCAGCCCTAGTGCAGCCCCAGCTAAGCCCTCACTCACATGTACCACACCACTGGCATGCAAGCCACTCACTGAAAATTGCTGTAGTTGTCTCAAATCTTGTTACAGAGGCTAACATAAACCATGTCTAATTCTTATTGCTCACTGTGGCCTTGAACCAAATGACTGTAACAGAGACTAATGTAAAATGAAAGGGGAAAAAAAAAAAAAAAAAAGAAGAACTATCATGGAATTTTGCATAAACTATGCCAGAACATACTGCCCAACTTCTTAATTTCACCAAATTCAATTAACACGCTATTGCTTGCAACAAAAGTTGGAGATAGCGCTCAAAGGATGAGTAAGTTCATGCAGGTGGTAGGTGTTTATCTGGTTTCTACACTGAGGAAATGCCAGAGCAGAAATGTTGGCCGCATATAGTGCTTTAGACAACTTCTGGGTGTCTTAAGGCATGCTGCACACAACATTGTTAACCTGAACAAAGGTCCCCAGCCACATCATACCGAGATGAGATACAGAGCAACTGGATGGGGGAATACTTGACAGCAACCTGGCTCAGCCCCGGGCCTATCCGTATGTGACTTTGCAGTACCATTCTGTTTAATGCTCATATCCGTAGTATTTGTGGTTTATTATTCTTACACTTTATGTGTCTAGATGTTGAGCTGGTTTTAAAGATTTGAGAGAATGGACAACACCCACTGGCAGAGCATTTGCCCAGGGAGTGGGACGGATCGTGGGAGCCCTTCCCACAGGACTTACACTGGGGGAAGGATGGAAATCTGCACCCAGAGCATGAAACCAACAAAAAGCCCACCAGCAGCTGCACTGAGGAGGTTTGACAGAAAAACTGAAGATCAGGAAATCTGAAGATCTGCCACACCTACTCCCTGCCACTTCTGGCACTCCCATGAGTCCACAACATCCCCACTGTGAGGGACCGTTTCTTGCATCCACTGCTGCACGTCAGCACTGTAAGAGAGGCCCAAGATGCTCTTTGAGCAGCACTTAAATTCTACGTCCTTGTTTAAACATTCATAGGATACTATTCTTTTTAAAGCACATTTCAGGCCAATGCCTATGAGTCTATCCAAAACAGCAGAACACCTGGATATAAGATAGCAGTCAGGCTTGCAACACTGTCCTCACAAAAATCCCAGGATCGGCACCAAATCTGTTACCAGCTTTTTACCCTGAGAGCAATTATTCTGCAAGCTTTCACATCTGTCATTTTCAATTTTATTTACAGGTAAGATTGCCAGAACCATAAAAGAAACAGGAAAACTTTAGCATGAAACTGATTCCTGCTGTTTAGAAGACTGGTCAGGTAGTAGAGACTTGATTAAACAACAGCTCTTATGTATTTTCCCATTTCCCTCTTGTTACCTAGCTGAAGTTTAAACATTGTTAGCAAAAAAAGGAAAGAAAAAGAAAAAGGTATTTCCCTGAATTTCATTATCAAATAATTTACTTTTCTGCTATGAAATGGTCATGTTGACTTTTCCTTTGTACCACAAGAGAATAAGGATAAGGGAAAAAGAGTTTCAAAGGTTTTTTAAGAACACAAAATATTATGTCAAAACCGTGCAGGGAGATACAAAATTATAAAGCTCTCCATCAAGACGTTTTCACAACTGAGAAAACATTAAGAAAGAAGTAAAAGATCTGTACGTATATGTGAAAAGTCATGGCAGTCAGGTGAAGTCCCTGGTGACTGGAAAAAGGGAAACATTGCACCCATTTTTAAAAAGGGTAGAAAGGAGCACCCTGGGAAGTACCGACCTGTCAGCCTCACCTCTGTGCCTGGGAAGATCATGGAACGGATCCTCCTAGAAGCTATGCTAAGGCACATGGAGGACAGGGAGGTGATTCGAGGCAGCCAGCATGGCTTCACCAAGGGCAAGTCCTGCCTGACCAACCATGGCCTTCTATGATGGAGTGACTACATCAGTGGACAAGGGAAGAGCTACGGCTGTCATCTATCTGGACTTCTGTAAGACCTTTGACACAGTCCCCCACAACATCCTTCTCTCTAAATTGGAGAGATATGGATTTGATGGGTGGACTGTTTGGTGGATGAAGAATTGGTTGGATGGTCGCACCCAGAGCGTAATGGTCAATGGCTCAATGTCCAGATGGAGATCGGTGACAAGTGGTGTCCCTCAGGGGTCTGTATTGGGATCAGTACTGTTTAATACCTTCATCAGTGACACAGACAGTGGGATCGAGTGCGCCCCCAACAAGTTTGCAGATGACACCAAGCTGAGTGGTGCGGTTGACGTGCCTGAGGGATGGGATGCCATCCAGAGCATACAGGCTGGGGGATGAAGGGATAGAGAGCAGCCCTGCAGAGAACGACTTGGGGGTACTGGTGGATGAAAAGCTGGACGTGAGCCAGCAACGTGCACCTGCAGCCCAGAAAGCCAACGGTATCCTGGGCTGCATCAAAAGAAGCACGGCCAGCAGGTCAAGGGAGGTGATTCTGTTCCTCTACTCTGCTCTGGTGAGACCCCACCTGCAGTACTGCATCCAGTTCTGGAGTCCTCAGCACAGGAAAGACATGAACCTGTTGGATTGGGTCCAGAGGAGGGCCACAGAAATGATCAGAGGGATGGAACACCTCTCCTATGAGGAAAGGCTGAGAGAGTTGGGCCTATTCAGCCTGGAGAAGAGAAGGGTCTGGGCTTTGTCTGCTGCAGCCTTTCAGTACTTAAAGGGGGCTTATAAGAAAGATGAGGAAAAACTTTTTAGCAGGCCTGGTGCGATAGAACAAGGGGTAATGGTTTTAAACTAAAGGAGAGTAGATTCAGACTAGATATAAGGAAGAAATGTTTTACAATGAGGGTGGTGAAACACTGGAACGGGTTGCCCAGAGAGGTGGTAGATGCCCCATCCCTGGAAACATTCCAGGTCAGGTTGGACGGGGCTCTGAGCAACCTGATCTAGTTGAAGATGTCCCTGCTTATTGCATAGGGCTTGGACTAGATGACCTTTAAAGGTCCCTTCCAACCCAAACTATTCCATGATTCTATATTAAGAGGCATGTAAAATTGAAAATAAATTAGTGAAAACGTATTTGCCTTCATCTTCTGCATGCAGAAAGAAGTCACGATCTTGCCGAATCTGTATTTAGCTGGATGTAATGTTTCTTCTACTCTATAGATACAGCTTTCACACTAGAGGCTTTTTGGACCACCTGGCATGAAAATAACAGCCGTGATTTAGCATCGCTTTTTGACATGAAGTAAATGGTTTGCCAGTGTGGTCTCAACGTCTCAGCTGTATGCCTGTATCACCATCCATCATGAAATATGGCAGAAAGAGCATGTGTTATGCCTTGGGGTCATTTTGATCACAAATGCATTTTCTTCCGATTTGTTTCAGACTGTTTTCTATTATATGCCAACTCTTGGAATACCATTGGGTTCAATTATTGTCCAAAAAACAACTGGAGCTGGAGGTGGCAAGAGTGTGTATTGGGGACTGTGTAATAATGTGGAAAACGTTTGGTTTGAACTCTGTAGACCAAAGGGCATTTTTTTCTGAGTATGAATATCAGCAATCATGAGCTCTTCAGCAATGGTGGGGAACGGCAAAACGAAGAGCAGTCTCAGGTGGGACATGTTCTAGGAACATTTTAGAAACTTTGAGGGGGAAAAATGAGTACATCCTGCACCTGGATGAAAAGGTGTTCATTGCCAGCCCAATTTGAAGTGAGGAGTTGGAGGAAGCTCTTCCACATATCCGGGAGAAGGCTGGGCCAGTTGGGCTGTCTGGTCATGCAAGCTTTTCTTGCAGGCTAGACAGGTCAAGAAGAGGAAATAAAATGCAGAGAGCCAGCAGTGAGGGCATGCTCCTGGAGAAGGGTGTTACAGAGAGGAGGTCTGGATCAGGCTCTCCCACGCCCTGCCAAGTGCTCTAATCGCTTGGCTAATGGGCTTTGGCAGGGGAGAGGTTACTGCCACCACATGCTAACAAAGCACCTGCCTCTCTGCTACACCAGATTTATTATAAGGGCTTAACAATTAAACACTGTTTACATGACAAATGAACAATACTAGCATTTTCAGTAAACTAATTGACAAAAACCATTCCCCCGCTCTGCCCGTCCTCTGTCTCCCCTACTTTCAAGGACTTCTCCTGCTTGTTCTCTGCACACACTGCCTTTGCTGCATCTAGAGCTCCTGTGAAGTGCAATTCCTTAAATTCACTATAGTTAACCCAGCTGGCACCAACCAAGAATTTAGTCCCTATACTAAGATTTTGCCCTGTACCGTATAGAGTCACTAAAAACATCAGTGCCTGGGAGGTATGTGCTGGTTTTGGCTGGGATAGAGTTAATTCTCTTTATGGTGGCTGACAAGGGGCTATGTTTTGGATTTGTGCTGGGAACAGTGTTGATAACGCAGAGATGTTTTAGTTGTTGCTGGGTAGTGCTTGCACTAGTCAAGGACTTTTCTAGCCTCCCATGCTCTGCCAGGCGCACAAGAAGCTGGAAGGGGAGGGGACACAGCTCAAATTGTTGATCCAAACTGGCCAAAGGGCTGTTCCATACTGTATAATGTCATGCTCAGTATATTAATGGTAGGGAGCTGGCCGGGGGGAACCACTGCTCGGGGACTGGCTGGGCATCGGTCGGCGGGTGGTGAGCGGGTGTATCACCTGGGGTTTTTTTCTGTTTTGTTTTCTTTTCTTTTCTCTCTCTCTATTGTTGTTTTCCTTTTCATTACAATATTATTATTATTATCAATACTATTATTATTATTATTTCTATTATTTTACTTTAGTTATTAAAATGTTCTTATCTCAACCCATGAGTTTTCTTGCTTTTGCCCTTCTGATTCTCTCCCCCATCCCACTGGGGGGGTGGGGGGATGAGTGAGTGGCTGTGTGGTGCTTAGCTGCCTGCCAGGTTAAACCACAACAGAGGTACCATAATCCCCCCCAAAATATTTCCTGATCTTGGTTGCTTGTTACTCACTCATCTCACTGGCTGCATAGCTGATGAATTTCAAAGCAAAATCCAGCCCATTTTGCATGGAGAGAGGATGCTGGAATATCATCTCACAATGACACTGGACAAAAAAAAAGCCATTAGCATTAAATTATCTGCTCCCAGATAATTTCACAGATGAATCACCATAAAAGGCTCTGAAACAGGCTCTTGCTCTTTTTCTTTGCATAACATCTCATTGTACTCAAGACTTCGGGAGCTGTAATTCATAAGGCTTTTATCAGCATCGGCATTGTGTTCGGCAGAGTCCCTGATTATGGGAGAAGCAGCAAGGCCAAGTTTGCCAGGCTGGAGGATTAACCTGTAAGTAGCAGAGCACAGGTCATGGATCCCCTGTGAGAGGAGGGGGCTGTAATAGAGTAGAGCATAGCTAGGTGCTAGTGATACCCCCTTCATCTCATCCGGGCAGCACTCAAGGCTTTTTCCTTTGTGGATGATTATTCATCAGGAAAGGGCAGGGCATGGCATGGCATGACCAGTCCCAGGCACTGGATGACTGCATAGCTGTTTGCAAAGCTCAGAGAGACCACCCCTGTCTCTCTCTTGAATAAAACCTAAGCCATCGCAATAACTGCAGCGATCGGTATCATGGGATTTTTTCCGAGTCAGACTTTTTGCCCGCTGTGCTCTTCTCTCCCACCTCTGAAGCCTATGCCAGCCCCCTCTCCACCCTGCTCCAGCACTGACCTCCCGCAGAGCTCCCAGCCACCCGCCCACCCTTCCCCGTGCAGCTCCCGCTGAAGGCTCGGTGACTGCCAGCGAGAAGGGTGTCAACTGGGCTGATGTCCCCAGCCAGGCTGAACCCAGGCCACGTCCTCCTGCACAGCAACGGCCGAGACACAGAAGGAAGCCAGCCCCAAGCCGGTGCTCCCTGCGGCGTGTCTGCTGTCATAGTGGGGGGAGGTTTATTGCACTGATAACCTCTGGGTGCTGCCCGTCAGCCCGAGGTGGCAGCAGGCTGGGTGAAAGGGGACACTACCCACGCGTTGTTACTTTGCAAGCAGCAGCAGCAGGTCTGGAGGTATTGGAGTCCAGGTCAATCTCCTCAACACCTTGTGGTGCTTCCTCCCCATGTCCCCAAGGCCACACTGAGCTGCCACTGCCGATGGAGACGGCTGTCCCCTCCCTGCCCACCCACCGCGCCCGGGGACACCTCCCAAAACCACAACCCTGTGCCAAAACAGCCCTACGTCCTTTTGTGACTGGCAGAAAGGAATTAAGAAAACAAGGTCTTACTATCCACAGACAGGCATGAAAATAATTAAACAGAATAACTGCCATGACAGCGGGCTCCGCGTCACGCAAGAGGAACGGGCGCAATTATAATCTCCAAGGCGATGCTGAGCACTGCTTGCTAAACACACTGTGTGAAATTCCAGCTGCCTCCTCAACAGAGATAAACACACAAAATCATTTGCTCCAGGTGCACGTGTGTGGTTGTTTGCTTATTCAGGGTAACAAGATTGCTACAAAGTTTACGTTTTTCTGTTACTGAAAACTTTGGCCAAATCAATAGTTTGTGACAAAAGCAAGTAACAAAACCTGTAATAAAACCAAGTGATAAATAGATATTTGTTAAAGAAGAAAAGATGTGTGCAATTCATTATCTCTAATGTTCTCGCATGTAATGTGATTTTGGGTGGGGAAAAGTGACACAGTGACAACAGATAGTTTTTTCAGTGTCCAAACCGTGCTCTTTGGCTTCTACGCAGACATTACAGCCAGCCAGACCCACAGAGCCAGGGTGGCCCAGCTTCAGCCCCAGCCAGCACAACACCAGGAACCTGGCAGCGGGAATTCAAGTTTCTGACGACGGCGCACAGCCCCTACGCCTGCCGGCCACCGAACACTGGGTGATTTGCTGCATGGTGCTGAGTTTTGCCACTTTAGCCCCGTGTATTGCCAGTGCTGTCTGGCAGCAGCTCCTGCACTCCACTTTCTGTGCAGTTGTAAATGGATCAGAGACCTGTCAGGCTGCCAAGTGAACCATCATTATCATTCAAGATATCATTTAGCACACATTCCACATGGCAGTCAATTGCTCGCGTTATAATCACCTCGTAAAACTGTGGCTTCATAGATATAATGTCCCTGCGAGACAGTCTTTACCTGTTACATTAAACTTACGGATATTTAAAACGTCAGATAATCTTTCATCTGAATTGCACTGCTGTCTAACACAGTCAATCAGCCAGCTTCAGCAAGCAGGTTTTGGTTCTCGGGAAAGAGGCAGGAGGAAGCAGCTTTTCTGCATTTGCTCACAAATGTCCCATTTGTCTTCGGATGGGAGAAACTAATTTTGTTGTGTGTAACCCTGAGCCCTTTGGATATTACACTGCTAAATTTGAAAGATCATCTTTCGAAGACAAGGCAGCTTGTCATGGTGCAAAGTCTTCTCTTTTCTGTTACCTTCACTTTTAGTATTGTGTGATAACCTTAGTTTTAAAGAAAAATTATACTAAAAAGATATAATAATTGTCTGTGCATTTTTTTAAAAAGTGATTTTCACTGTTAGTATTTAGACCATCAGAACTAGTGTGGTTAGTAAGCTGAGGAGCCTGGTTTATTATCTACACCAGCTTCCGGAGAGGACAAAGCAACTCCTGTTTCCCTTTTCTCAAAGGCAAGATGACAGAGTACTCAAGGAGATGAGAGCCGTGGCTCATCCCTCCTCCAGAGCCTCCCTCTTTCCTCAGCCAGGATTGCTGATCTCTCCAGCCTCTTCTGGTACCAGTGCAACCGCGTTTGCACAAACGTGCCAGCCCTGCCGCCCAGGTGCCTTTCTGCTCACAGGCAGCGCAGCAAGCAGAGCCATTGCACCCGAGCACTGCCAGAGGAGTAGAGCTGGCCTGCAGCTACACCCGGGCCCACAGCTCTGTGTCAAAAGTCTCTTTCTATAAAACAGGCACTTGCTATGCTGGATTTCTTACTTGGCTACATAGCCTGCTGATTAAGGCAATACACCACAAGCCACGCTCCCTGTACATACCAGCATTCACACAAACACTCCTACTGTCCTTTGGGACATCGTGGCCCCAGGGAGGTCACCCCATGCCCATGCAACAGCTGTGCCCCAGCCTCCCTCTGCTTACTGGGCAGGGTCACTGTTTTCAGCTCAGCCACTCTCACCAAGCCTACACAGAAGCTGCAAACTTTCCTTTCCCTTCCTTCCCTTCCCTTTTCCTTCCCTTTCTTCAGGGGTTTTACCTAACTCCACTCATTCCCCAGGTGAGTAGCCAGGGCTGAACTAACAGCCCTAAATCTAAGCCTAGTGAAAGTCAGTACCACAATGCAGAGCTAGCCCTTGGCACTCGCTGTCACAAGATGCCAGCGCCACTTCCTTTGCCGTATTCAAGTATGGGAGATACTCCAAGCAGCAAGATAAACAGACTCAGAAGCAATATTGATATTTATAAGAGTTCAACTCTAATCCTTGAATGGGCACCTTTGATAGCCAGATTGCATGCAGCATATTGCAAATCCTGACACTGTGCTCTGAAAGCGGCAGCACCGCCCCATACCACAGTCAAGGCTGCCTTTTCTCCAGACACTGTTAGGAAACAGCAATCAAAACGGGCGTACGACTGCCAAGACCCGGAGGAGTTGGAAATTGGGTGTTCAGAGTGCAGCAAGGTGCCAAGCGTGCCCGCAGCGTGCCCAGGGCCCCTCCACGAGCTGGGGCAGGCTCCCGGGTGCAGCAAAGCTTCTGCTGTCACACCCTGCTCCCCTGATGCTCAGCAGGCATTTAATTTCTGTTCCCCACAAATGACAGCAGGAGCCATCTCCACCTCTTCCGTGTAACTCAGTTTACTGATAATTGCGTTTATTACTACCGTGCTGTTGTTTACATGTCTTTGTTATTAGATTGCTTTGTGGGGACCTGGTTTAATACAACATTCAACACCTAGGTTTATATTACTCTGTGTGAGCATCAAAAGGCCAACCCAAGACACACATTGTACAGTCTTGTCCAGCTTCTTTTCCCAATTCTCAGAAATGCTTAATCAAGTTAACATCCCACTGAGGCTTCTCCAGATCAGTTTGTAGGGATTTCTGTGTTTCTTTTATCATGCAAAACATTTCACATTGGCTGCAATGTTGTTATGGCAATACAGGGTTGTAGATTTGGACACGAAAAAGAATTCACATGATGAGTCTCAGTTTGAGACATATAGGATGCAATTTCAGAGGACTTTGAGAAATCACGTGCAACTGCGCACTAAAGCAGAAACTGTGCTTAAAATGAGCACTGGAGTCAGGCAGGGTGATCTTCTACCACCAAAATTCCCCTAAAGTTAATGAAACCTGGGGTACTGAAAGAACTACATCAATTAGTGTGTGCACATTCAGGACTAGTGCTCATGAATGAAGCTGCTTTTTGCAGGAGCAATGGCAATTTACAAAGAAGCCTGTTGTTATAACGTCTCCAGCTCATTTTGCAGGTGGCGGAGGCTCAGTGAAGCCCAGCCTGAGCATCTGTCCAACGTCAGGCCATGCCCAGGGTCCTACCAGGCAGTTCTCGGGCTGAATAAGGCAGGTCAGTGGCATTATTTCCGGTGGAAATAATGTGGGGTTTGTTGCCCTTAAAAAAATAAAAATTAAGAATTTGACATGCTATGGTCACAGCAGACCAGTGTAAGAGAATATAATTTCCTTTCTGGAGGACAACTGCTATGTGCCTGCAGCAGGGTCAAAGTCACCTGACTTCAGTCTCGGGGGACCAATCTCAGGCAATGCATTTCTAGCTCCCTCTTTCTCTACTTCTACACACCCCTTTCAGCCAGCAAGATGATGAATAGCATAGACATTCACATGCTGTACCATCTCAGAGTATCATCATCTATTTGTTATGAGAAATAACAATTCTTCTATATGCCAAAACAAAATAACGCAGTGGAGTGACAATTCTCTTTCTTCCCAGCATGAGTCAGGCGCTATTAAAGACCTGCACACTTCAAGTACTAAATTTGACTTTATATTTCCCCTTGGCAGGGTACCTGGGAAGCTCAAAAGCCAGTCAAGACAAATGACCAGACACAAGGATCTAGCTCTGAATTTTTTTAAGTGCTCTCAAAATGAGCTGGTGTATAAGTGTGACCCAGCCTTTACAGCCTTTCTGCTCTTGGATGCAAATTAGCACTTCTGAGCTCAACACCTGCTTGCTACCAGCAATACTGAACCCTCCCATCTCCCAGCCATCCCCATTTGCTGCATGGTGGTCTCGGCCAGATGCAGCCTAGCAACCTGGCGATGCAACCAGCCACCAAACCTCTTAGCTATTTGTTTGCATCTTTTTAGCTCAGATCTGTTCTGCTCTGCGCACAGGTCTACATAAAGCTTACTGCTCCATCCCTCCCTCTATTTTGAGCAGACGGCTCCTGTGAAGCACAGTGGGGCCAACTACAAAAATCACCGTTACAAGAGTCATGGGATAAAGCACAGCAATTTCGCATCCAGAGTCTGAGTACGTCCTCATTTGCACTGCAACAATGTGCTGCAGCGCTTCACCTTCCCAACGAGGCAACACGTGCCCAAGCTGCTGACTAACCTTTTGCTTCTTAGAAAGGGGTCCAGCCTCTGAACACGCTACTTAGAGCTGCACCGTTACATAAAGGATGCAATATACCCCGTTGTACTCTCTTCTTACATAAGTCCTCCATTAACACAAGGAGAGACCAACAGAAGGAAGCAACTCCACTGTGGCTGGAGGACAGCTTCTACGCCACATTTACCCTGCGGATCTTGGAGAGGTGGTTGCACAGAGTGACCATGGCCCTTCCACCACAGCATGAGACGGAGGCGCTGCGGCTCTGAATGTGGGAAAGCACACTGCCAAAAAGAAAGCTTGTAATTTTAAGTTTTTCAAGCAAAATAAAGAGAACCAAACCCTGACAGCTGGATTTTTAAAGAGAGATTTCTCTTCCGGTGTTTTCTTTTCCTCAGAATATTCTGGCACAGCTGCAGAATCCTTTTAACTTTGGTTACACATTTGCTTTAAAGTAATACTGATCTATTAACAGTGATACTGTTGCTTTAGTTATCGTGTTCTCAAACAGTTAAATACATCCTATGGCTGTATCTCAACAGACAGGCCTTGAACACTGTATGCAATCAAAGAATTAAATTGCACAGGACATTTCCAAAAACTTCTCTAAGCACTCGGGGAATGCTGAGCTTTCAGTGCCACAAAAATTCCTCTTAAGTTATGGAGGCATTTCTCAAAACGATTTCAGTCATGAGAATGGGGCTATATCACTTAGTAAGGTCATTTTAAAGTACATGAATTCTCCAAATGCAGAAATACTACAGGTGACTGCTTCTACTGCCAACAAAACCAAGGCCTAAGGAAAAAGGAAAAATACCATTATCAAAAGAGGAAGTATATTTAAAAATGATGAGCTCAGTGCTCAAATCTCCACCGTAAGAGAGATGTTTCAATCACAAAAGCCCAACAAGTGAGGGACTGGGCTTATTCCTGGGACTGCGGCAGTACCAGCACCCACATATTGACTCCAAATGGAGACCTGGTGCTCAGCGGTGGAAAAAAAAGTGATACTTGGTCATTTGGATCCTGTGAGGAGGCACTAATATCAGCTATGACCAGCTTTACAGCAGCTGCTACTAGGTACTTAAGTAGATACTCTACAACAGACTTTATTCATCTTGAGGCTCAGTTCACACTTTGTCTTGCATGTGTTAATAGAAGAAAAAAAAAATTATTCTTTATCTCTCTTTCCTGAGAGGTACGTGAAAGTAGAATCAACACAACATAATAGTAGGACTTCTTCTGGAAAGGGTTAGAATGAAATACATTTTGTACAATGTCAATGGGAAACTCCAGGCATGGACCATCCAAGCTCAGCTATGGGAGCACCAGCTTCAGTGTCTCCACTGAGCACACCAGCTAACAGATATATTCTTGCTTATCCAAATATTTAAGAATTGACACTGTTAAAGTCCCTGGTAGAGTATTCATTTAATTGGTAATATTTTTCCCAAGGGACACATGGACTGGAGCTATCTATCCAGTCCCTTTCTGGTACCAGCGTTTTCTTTGTTCCCCTGCATCATTAAGCAAGAGAGGACAGCAGTGATGAACTGCTTTTAATGCTTGTCTATATTGGCTATGGAGAAGTCATTGTCAGCTAAAATAATTGGCAACTGCCACTATTCTTGCTGGTGAGCTCTTTCTCCAGAACATTTTAATCTTACTGCGGTCCTTGGCACATGCTGCAGAGCTCTTGTCCTGGCTTTTCACTTGGGATATTTCTAATTATTATTATGCTTATTTATGGTGTCCCTGAAGGAAGACATGTACAGACTTTAATAGCAATGTACTAAGAAAGTTATTGTAAAGCTCTATAAAGAAGACTGGATCTTTGTGATAACCCTGATTTTTGGCACAGAGTGGACATAAAATTAACTTCACCGGACCTCACTGCCAGAGTCCCTGGAGCACTGAGCTGAAACAGCAACCTTGGGCCACCCACGCCCCAGCTGCGAGAGCAACCTGAAGGCTACCGAACCTCGCACAGGGGACAACCTGGCCCCGTCGCTGGTGGGAAGATCAGGATGCAAAAATGTCTCATCTACTCAACAATAACTCAGCCAGAGAGACAAAACCCATCAGGTCTCTGAATGACCGTTTCGGCTTTGTGCTAAAGAGGAGCCTCTTAAAGCCTCCCCAAGAAGTGATTTATGCCTTTTGTGCTCTCTCTCATCCTTGACAGGGAGCTCAGTTTTACACCGTGCTGGACTGCCACCTTAGACCGGAAGGCTAGATCAAGTCCGTGAGCCATTTCCAAACACTATGAATGGGAAACACATCCATAAATGCCTGAGTTTATCCAGGAACATACATAAAAAGGGGAGAATCTGACCCTGCCAGATTATTTCTTGCAGACAGTTCCACTGACCTTAAAACACTTGCAACTTGCCCTTGATTTGTAATTAACCAGTACAACATTAAAGCTCAAAGTTTGGAGTAAGCCTCTGAACACAAGAAAGAGGATATGATCCCCAACTGCTTTGCAGATGAAGCAGAGGGTGCCATGCCCAAATCTCCATGTATTTGATGGAGCTCTGAGGACATCCCGCACGAGCCCTCCTCACCAGCTAACTGCCATTCCCCTCACCAGTAAGGTTTGGATCCTTAAAGTCGAGTGTTGGAGCCCAGTGGCGGCCCCAGCTGTTTGGCTTGTCTTAGGGGAGGCAGGAGTGGGCAGGAGCCGGCACTCAGGTGGGCACGACCTGCAGCTTACAAGAGTCCTCCCGAGGGCTCTGAGCCCCCATACCCCACGCTGCCTGCGCTGCTTCAGAAATCACAAAAGCAAGTCAAGATGCTCCTTCCCTAAAATGAAATTCGACATAAATAGCTATCTGGGTCTTTGTCAGCAGCTCCTTGCTTCCTCCTGCCCAGGGGCAAAGCCATAAATAAGTTTCTTGCTCTCAGGAAATGTGACAGTTATTATTCAATAACTGAATTATAGGCTCATTCTTGGAAAGGAATAACGGCAGGCAGGGAAGGGAAGGGACGGTAACGTTTTGCTTCACAGGAACTGAAATACCTCAAAGAAATATTAAATCCATGATAGGAAACACTGGTGAGCACTTTGTACTTTGGCAACTTTCTCTCATTTTGGTATTACTGTTTTCAATTTTTAAAGGTGTTTGTGATGTACAGAATATAGAATAGCAAACACATTAAAAATGCATTTCCCTGTCACGTTGTATCTTTATAATGTGCTAGGAGCTGTGGAAATCAGGAAGGCTGGGATCCAGTGGGAGGGTAGGGAGTAGAGGTGCCTACTGGGGCTGTGTCCCGTGCCGCCTGCCCCCTCCCCAGCGGCCACCAAACTCCAAAGCAAAAACTTTCACTTCAAATACAAAACTTCAAGGTGGGGAGCAGGGACCTCACCCCATTTTTTCTTGTAAAGGAAAGGATGAGAAAGTGGGGAGCCCTGCACTCACCACGGAATGAGGTGTCCAAAAATGCGTGTTGGCTGGAGGGATGATGCTAAAAGTTGAGGCTTTGTCCTTGCAAGACAAACATGGAAGGGAGACACACATGGGAGAGCAGCTGTGACTGCCATCGTGGCACACAAATACATGGGTTTCTCTTGTCAGATCCAACTTTTGCCTGAATGTATTCCGGCAACACGAGTCCTGGATTCAGTAACAGCTGGTCAGCCCAGGGCACAGCGATGTGCCTATGAGCAGGGAGAGACAGACCTGTACACCAACGCACGCAGTGTCTCTCCCACGTCACGCTTTGGTTCATGAGTACACTCGCCAAACAGCACACTGATTCACTTGGCGTCTTCAGGGTTTGGTATGTTTAGGTTCATTCATCATGAAAAATCTGTGCTGTGTTTACATCCCCCTCAGAGGAACACCATCTTATACTGCAATAATCACCTGCTGAGCCTGCCAGCATCAGCCTCCTAGCATGCTCAGCAAAGCCTCGGCTTCTCCAGGTGCATAAACCAGGTTTCCTGATCCCCCCAACATCCCCTGGACATTCAAAGCCCATGTGCGGTGCAGGGGGCCGGGGAGCACAGATACCCGCACCCCACCTCCCACTGGCCCCCAGTCATGCGGGGATCTGCATTAGGAGTTAACGATTCAACGACAGGAGCTAAAAGCACACAATATTGGAAATATTCCTTTTGCAGAAACAATAAGTAGCATGTTGTTGATCCCTCCAAACCAAGGGCTTGTCCTGGGAGCCCTTTATTGAAGGCACTTCCACCCTGACGCGCAGCCAGCCCTCCCAGCTGCAGGTAGAAACGCCGGTAAACAGCGTGCGGCTGTGGAGAGAAACAACGCAGCGTTTGAACTCCTGAGGAAGACGTTATCCTCTATGCTCCCATTTCACTTCTGATTAAGAATAGAGTTCATGACTTCTACAGCATCTTTGTAATAAATCAAGCTGTTTGGAAAGAAATGGGCCATGCTAAACTTCTTATTACCCATGGAAAGAAATGATCCAGCATCAATGAAATGGATAGCAAATTTCCTTATGCACAGAAAATGATCATTGCTTTAGATCAGGGAATAGCAACAGAGCTAAAACTACACGATATTCTTAGTCGTGAAGTGATTATTATGGGGAGAAGGTCTAATAAGGCACTGCAGACAGTCATGAGGAGGTGCACAGCTCTTGAGCTAACAGACTCATTTAGACAAGACAGCCTGACAGACAAAGTAGGGAATGAAAGGTATAGGTAAGTTATGAGGAGCACTGCCCTACTACTGCGTACTTATTAGCAATTTGGAATGACAGTGAATCAAATGATATCAAGAAATACTTTTTTTCTTCCATCAAAGACTGTCCTTTTTCAAAATCAGAGGCTTTCCAATAATTAGTTAGTATATGTTTCTCTTTTTATCTAGTTTTCCCTCTCCTCATTAATTTTGTGGTTTTCATTTAGGTCTTCCCTTTTTGGACTTTTTTTTTGTAATTGCTTTTGGAAACAGCGAAGCTTAAGGCATGGTTTGGAGCTCTCTGTCCATTTAAGCACACAGACTCACATAGAAATGTGTACCAACAGATAAAATTAGGAAAAAAAAAAAAAAAGAAGAAGAAAAGAAAAAAAGACGGGAGGAAAAATCAGAGCAATAACTTTCCTGCCTTCCTTTTGGAAAGAAGCATCACGCTTTACCTCGTACTCTGTCAAAGGTTTTAGCCCAGTCTATTCAGATATAGCACACAGAAGGACGGGGGACCTGTGCCCCGAGTAAGCCAGATGAATATTGCGTTCAGTCACCACTCATGGTCTGTATCATGACATATCCAACCCACGCACTTGCACAAGGGACCACCAGAGGTGTGCGGGCTGTGTCATAGCCCCAGCCCTAGCGATGTTTTGAGCTTTCTGGTTTGTTCTCCTTAACCTTTTTTTAATCTCTCTTTTAAATATAATAACAATAACTTCTGCAGAGCTAGGCATGCAGATTTAATGGCAAGATGTAAATGAAAGCACAAATATTCTGCATCCCACTGCTGCCCCTTGCTCTGCAGCGCCTGGCAGCACAAGGAGCCTGCCCAGGGCGGCGGAGGAGCCCTGGAGCCCTCGCTGCTCTGGAGACGGTGGCACCTGCGCCACCACTGACCCTCCCGGGGTAAAGGAAGCCCCACATCCCTCCAGAGCCCCGCCACGTGCCTTGCACTGGGTGCTCTCCTAATGACAGATAAGCTGCAGCAAAGACAGAGCATTTTACAGGTCCTTATGTCTGATTTTCTAAAGGCATACGGGAACTAAGTCCCAAGTCCCAAAGTTTGTCAGGGAGACTCAAGCTCCTAAATCCTTACAGCCCTTCTGAGAAGAGACTTGATCACAGGTTTGTGAAGGGATTTAACTACCTAAAGCTGCAGCTGGGTGACCCCATACCCCCGACAGAGGTACGTGCCTAGGCCTGGGGGCAGGGCTCTCTCCTTCCCTTCCAGGTATATTTTTCTATGATTTACCATGTGCATTTTCAGACTGGACTAAGTCTCTCCATTTTCATAGTGAAATGCAAGAAGCGGGATCCTTTTAACTTCGAAACCTCACCAATTGTTCTGTGCGTTTCAGATGGGAAAGTAACTAAAAAAATAGTAGCTCCTGAGTCATGTGGAAGCGTTTTGAAGTGTCAGGAGCCTTTTCGACCATTACTGGGTGCATTTTCTCTGAGCTGTGCATTCTCCATCTCTGCTGCCAGCTCAGCTGACTCCGCAAAAGACTGACTTCTCTAGAGCTTGGAGTGGTAGAGGATAACCCCCGCTTCAGCACTCCCCGCTCCCCTGGACGTGGGACCCAGCTCCTCCGACACAGCATCCCTCAAGAGCGGCTCTTGCTCCCCTGGGATGCCGAAAGCTGTCCCCATGGAGCCAGAGCAGGAGCTTGGCTCCCACGTGCCACATCTGCTCCCATTCATAGCAACTTGTGCTGCATCTGGGTCTGTATTTCTATTTCCGTGAATAATGCTGAAGAGCTTTTAGTGGAAACAGAGAGAATTATTGATGGTAACAGTAAAATTATTTTATCCACACAAGCTGGAGACAGCATATATAGTCTATCAGGTGCATTTAGCCTGCCACAGAGATTAAACATTTTCATTACAAATAGCATCTAGAGCATTATGAAGTTGGAAACAACATCTTAAATTGATCTGCTGTGATAAGAAAAATGCTTTCTTCTTCATGTTTTGCTGCCTTAAACTCTACTAATTTAGCAGAAACAGAGTTTCACAGGCAGTCATGAAGTCACTAATTGTGCCGTGCATGCTACCCGGCTTCCCAGGGCAGGGAGAGGAAAGTGCTGCTCCTCCCAGAGCAGGGAGTAGCTGCAGACCTACCATGCTTTTCCTTCAGAGAGGTGGCGAGCATGCTCTGTGCCACAGTCACAGTTCCAAGATAAATTCCAACAATAAAAAAGTCACAACATCAGAAAAAACCTGCCTCCTTGGTCACAAGGGGGATAAACTGGATGGGAGCAGCAGAGGTGTAAATCAATGCGATCGGTTTGACAGAGAGATTACAGACAGCAAATCCTGAGTGGCAGTGCAGAGGCAAATGGAATACAGTGGCCAGGATAAAATAAGCAAAACATCTTGGGAATTGAAATTCAATTTTTTTTTTTTTTTTTTTACAAGCTGAAATGAATTAACTTCATTTTCCTGAAGGACTGCAGATTGCTTTCATGCAGCTTGTGCCCCCCCTCCAGAAAAGACATCCCTTCCCAAGCCTGCTTTCTCTTGAAATGATGCTGCTAACCCGGTGCAACAGATTTTGTGCTGTAGCGAGTACATCCTCCAAAGGTATTGCTTTGAGCAAAAGAAAATATTAGTAACCCGATTCATTGGAAGAGTTTAAAGATCTAATTAGTCTAGCTTTAAGCCCAATCCTGCTGATTTTCCACCCGCCTGAGAGTGCAACTTCCTGGCCACGCCTGCTCAGCGCACAAGAGTGCGGTCGGAGACAGCATCAAAACCTCCAGGGCCCCACTGCTCCTGCCCTCCCACTGGTCACAGCCCTGCCACAGGCCCTTCTCTAGAACAAATTACGGACACTGGCCAGAAAGCGACCTGTAGCTGAGGAATATATCAGCCTTCAAGCAGCTAAACATGGGGTTTGCTAAACATGAGCTACGGTTCAGTGGGTCGATGCACAGCAATAAGGGAGTTCCAGCTAACACCAGCGCAATATTAAATGCTTTGGGCCATTTTGGCAAAAGTGTTAATATTTAGGTCAAAATGACGGTAAAATATGTCATTTTTATTTTTCATAATAAAAATGAACTTCTGGGAAGTTATTTTTTGTTCTGGGAACTGCATCTTCTGTTACGAGAATTGCTTGAATGGGAAGTTCTCGGCCAGCTCTCCCAAAGCGTCGTTATTCAATAACACCTTGGTGCGCCTCTTTGCACGGCTGCAAGGGGGCCATCTTTACAATGAAATGTAAATCAGGTCTTCCATTTCCTAAATTCATTTGTTATATTTTAAATTCACTCCCAACAACCCCCTTCCAGACACAGACCGCTGTGTTTCTATTAGAAGCAGTTTGCTGCCTTTTCCATCAGCTGGGAGCTAATCAAGCAGAACGACGGCTATTCCAAAGCCAAATGGAAGAGAAGTAACAACAAGCATGAACTAGACAAGCACAGAGCGTGTAACCTTCCATGGCAAATATCAATTTACTTATCAAGCCACATGGCTGTTTAGAAATACACTAGTTCATCTGTGGTGAAGTTTTATTTCAGGCCTGGGAAGAAGCTGAGGAGCTTGGCCCAGAGTCCTTCTCAGTGAGCTGAGGAGCCTGCAACAGGTCCAGGAGGGTTTGGGCAGCAGCACTGTGGAATATTCCTATTGCTTTGGATGTTGAAATGCTTCTTCAGAGCTCTCAACTAAAATCCTTAAGGTAAGTGTGGGCTGTAAAAGGACTAATTATCTTAACTATATCTGTAAGAGAAAAGAATTTATTGTAATGAGAAGTACTGGAGTAGAAATCATACAAAGAGCAGGCAGTTTTATCAGAATATATCTACACCTAAACAGGCACACGCAATAAGAATGGATGCATCTGGGAGATTTTGGGGCTTTCAGCGAGTTTACTACATCCAGGACAAATGCCATGATGAAAACACAATCTGGGATTGGAACCATCCTTCCACAGCTAGCTAATTCTGTAACGGCAGAAAGGCACCCAAGGGGGCCAACAGAGCCTGCCCCAGTGCTGTGCTGTGCTGTGCCATGCCAGCCCCACAGCGGGAACCACTGTCTCCCACTGCCCCTGCTCAGCAAAGCACTCAGACACATGTTTTGCACCTGCAACAATCATGAGATTGAAACATGTTTAAATGCATTGCTGAAATGGGGCTTCACAGTACCTACGTGGCAACCACAGCCTCGAATTCTCTTTATTAATATATTTAATAGGCAACAAAACAAAAAAAATGGTTTCTGCTCCCTCCTGAAGAAGAGTTTACAAGATGGGGCTGAAGGGAAAGAAAACGATAATCCCATACTGCAGCAACACACGAGTCTTTCTACCCACCCCATGCAATCCAGGAGGCACTTGTAAGCCTTCCTTAGGACTAGAAAGGGATTTTATGTTTCAGCTGCTGGGGTTGTGCTTCACTGGGTCACTACCAGATTCAGGCATGAGGCCGTTATAACCCAGGGCTGACAGCTTATGCTGTGGTGCACAACCACAACCTCATGCTACACACGGCTGAGGGCCAGGCCTGGTGGGGATAGCCCAGTGATGCCCTAACGCAGACACCTGCAGCCAGCAATACTCCCCCTTGGTTCTCCTCCAAAATAAGCCAATTGAGTCGGTCTCTGAAAATACCTGTTTCTGAAGGAGCTTTCAGGGGTGAGCTTAACCAGGATATCTAACGTTTAAGCACTTTGCTAGTGTTTGTGAGTCATCCAGGCTCTTTCTACTCAAAGGAGAGGAAAAGCAAGTGATTCATCTCCTACTAAAACAGGTGCCCAAGGGAGGTGGGATGGAGACTTGCGTGGAGCTGCCTCTCTCTTCCAGGGAGCACCAAGAGCGCCTGCCTCACCCAGTCACAGCTCAGAACTTCTACACAGCTAATTTATGCAAGATTAATTATGCAGAATGGATTAATACAGCTACCCCTAGCCTTTGTAAATTATTATCGAACAGCATGGGGAACCAAGAATAAAATGAACTAACAAAGAACGAGGCAATTAAAAATCTGCCTGTGTTTTAGAGGGGAACTGGAAAAACTTTAGCACAGACCTCCCTCTGCACCTGCAAGTGACGGGTAGAGCCAGAAGGCAGAGTCTCAAAAGTCTTGGTTTTGACAGCATCTACTTTTGAAGCACCTAGTATTTGGGCTGCTTTTGAGCTAAATTCGGCAGAAGAGATCAAACCTCAAGCTTCAGTAGAGAAATATGAAAAAGCGGCTATTTGATGAGGAGGCACAGGCTCAGAACCAAGGTTAATTTAGTCGTGGCCCAGAGGTGCAAATTCTGTGCATAACTCTGAACTCCATTAATACTGCAAAATGCTTTCTTGTTCCTTGTTGTACTCCCATGAACTGGAATACAGCTGGATTAACTCTTGGATCGACATTACTAGGTCTGCTCCTGAATTACACCTTTAAGGTACTGCTCACCAGCTTGGCGGCTGACCTGGGCCCTTAGTCAGGATCTGGGTGACAATGGGGCAAATCAAGCAGAACCAGATTCATACCTATCTTCCATAGATCAGCTGCTTGCTCTGCCCACAGAGGACTGCTCTGCATTTTATAAATCTAATCATTTTGCAGAATTTCTCAACTTCATCCCAACACAAAATTAATTTGAATGCTGAAACTCATCGCTCTCTTTTCCTACAGTCATTCCTGTATTTCTAAATATTGCGCCCTGACCCTTTCCCTCACAGCAGTAGATATTGCCAAATTAAAACCACACAGAGATGTTGCTAATGGTACCAATTATTGTTGCTAATGGTAAAAGTAACAAGATGATGATTAAAAAGTATACAGTACTCAGTGTTACTTTGAATTGCCTTTCGGATTGTGATTTGCATTTCTGTTTAGCATAGATGGCACCAGAGTGAACAGTTATATTTTAATAGTGCTTAGGCAAAATATAATATGGGAAAAGAAAGGTGTGCAAGACTTACTCGCACTGTCACTAAGAACGGGGTGAGTATTGATCACATTGAACAACAACTGTGGCAGTGTTAGAAATGAGTGCACAGGTGGAATAAACAATAAATAAATAAAACATAAAAAGAAATTCAAGTTCTTACTTTCC
Source organism: Fregata magnificens (assembly GCA_013389945.1). NCBI lineage: Eukaryota > Metazoa > Chordata > Aves > Suliformes > Fregatidae > Fregata > Fregata magnificens. The sequence goes on from WAAD01031042.1 coordinate 318,362, forward strand.
AGACTTGAGCTCAAACATTCGGATCGCTCCTTGCCTTCCTTTCCTTCCCCCTAGCCCCCATGCTAACACTTACATCTGAGGGCAATTTTATTCAGTAGATCTTGGTTTAATATTGAGTTAATACTGTCCTATACAAGGAGAGATTTGCAAATGAAAGGAGAGATCCCCTTCACATCCTGCGAGCATTCTTAGGATCCAGCCATGACTTAGGATCCAATATGAAGCAGCAAGTTCCATTTAGACACAACACTGAAAAAGCTTAACGGAACGAAAAGCAACAACCCCACACCAAAACCCAAACTAATAAACCAGAGGATTTATTTCCCTGGTAAACAGAGGAAAGTAAATAACTGGCTTATCTTGAAAAGAACTCAGCTGTTTCATACTTTGCCATCACATCCTTGCCGTGCTAACTCAGTAGAGGAGGTAATAAAAAAAGGCGGAATAACAGTATGAATAAGGCAAGGTATGTGTTTTGAAATCTCAGATGGTTGCGGTCTCAAATAGATGATTCTTATTTCCTAATTACCTTGATTTGTTTGGAATTTATCTGCAAGACTACATAAGCAAGGAGTATAGTGCAGCGTGCTCATGCTGTAAAAATTGATGGGGCATCTCCTCGGTCCCTGGAGCACGGACACCTCTAACTTGCCAGCACGTGCCAATGACTTGGCACAGATTTCCTTACAGAAACGCGTTTAAACAAGAACGGATGATATTTGCCCCTGGAAGACACAAATAAACTGGGGCTTTTTTAGAGGTATTTTTGAATCAGGGTGAGGAGAACTCTTAGTCATGTGCTAGCTAGCAGGCATTTATGGACGGACAGACTGAAACTCTAAGGAAGCCTCTATTCTATTTTTTGAGGATCCCTTCAGCAAGCAGAAAGAAACAAACTTTAGAAATGTACTTTTAACATTAATTAATTCACAGTGAACTCTGCTTAGCACCATGCCGCAGTAAGAAGCCATCCCTGATCAACTGGCTCTAGCCCTCAATGTACAACAAAAATGGCACCACAGCACCGTTACTCCAGCACAGGAACAGAGGCACAGTCTCTCCCTAAGTGTACAACTAGACAAACTGACACTATCAAAGTAGTTCACTGAAAGTGAACTTCAAATTAGTTTTTGGAAGGTTCTGGGTTCATTTCCTTGGTTTGTCTGCTTTAGCTTGCATTTTATACCAGGCTTCTTCTCAACGCAACCCAGCCGCTCTCCTATGGAAAGGGAACCCAAGATCCTCCTGAGACAAAACAGCTGTTAGAAATGCTTCACACCTATGTTGAATTTTTTCTTTCTAAATTTGATTCCAGACCTCAAACAATGAAATTAACAATCATATTATTACTTTATTTATTACCTCAGAAAGGAACAGTTTTGATCAAGCACAGCCTATTCTTTTCAGATGTTACAAAGTAATTTAATTCATTTATAAAGGATTTCAAACTGTCAGTACCAGATCTGACATGATAATCTCAGATTTGAAAAAGACAGATGACATCACTTGTCCCCCACCAAATGTGCATAAATTATTGATTATTCCAAAGCCTCATGAATAGGGTAATTTGTAATCATTAAAAATTAAAGAGAATGCTGCTGAATGGAAAACAAGAGGGGCAAATTTTGCTCTTGGCTCTATTGCTATTCCCTTGCAGTGGACCTGGAACCATTTTATCGCATAATAAGAGACAGTGAAGTAAGGAACGTTGCCTCTCTGCATGGCAGACAACTGCTCAGAGCTGCTCAGGTGGTACTGCCCAAAGAGGAACCACATGGGCAAAGGATGTGTCAAGCTCTGCTGGAAGACCCATTGCAATGCAGCCTCCTGTGCTCAAGCACAAAGACTCAGAGCAGCTCTGCAAGCTGGTCCGTGTTGGCTGGTGGCCTGCAGAGATGCCCCTGCTTTACCCTTTCCCTTCTGCCTTGCATTTGCCTCAGGAACAACGTTCAAAAGATAAAACAGAGCCACCAATGTACAGGACATGTAGGGACTGTGGTCACTAAGGACGTTTATCCTGTGGTCACAGGACAAGCTGCTGTAGTCCTTTATTATTTCCAAGCAAATTTTTGCTCAATAGCAATTTCAGTGTTTGGAAAATAAATGTCATTTTCACAATTATTCCTGGCAATATTTCATAAGAGTGTCGTGGTTCACCAACACAGTCGGTCAAACCTTCCCGGTGCCTGTCCCCACCTGCCTGTGCACACAGCGGCTGCTGTACCAGTCATTACCAACTCCGTAAGTTATGTAGGTCCTGGGAATAATTAATTTTAAATTCTCTCTTTGTAGAATAAAACTGTGGCAAGGACCTGAAATCACAGTCACATTATCTAGCTATTTGTGAGGCCGTCTCAATAATGAAACACATGTCCCTCTGGAAATGGTACCAGCTCAAGAAAAGGCTTTTAACTGACATTTAAATGTCAAGCTACTATGTTAGATGTTATGGGCATTTCATTGCTCAGCCCAGGAGAAGCATGAACACATCAAAAGCTCCTTAATAATCAACTACATTAAAAGTTGATGGGCTTTGGCACCTGGAAAGACAACTACAGATGACATGTTTAACAAGGGCTGATGGATATCTACCTGATTCAGCTGCATGAATGCACACCCAAACACATCTTCAGTAGGCCACAGGGAGTCTATCAAAATAATTATTTCAAGGACAATAAATTCATTCTTTCTGAAAAAGTCCTATTCCCAGAGTTATACTGATATGTTTTGCTTTACTCGCTGTGAGCCTTGCCCTTATCCTACTGGAGCCTTAAGGGCTAAAGCCAAGTGAAAACTTGCTCGGTTCATCTTAAGAGAGAGTAGTAGTTTATTGTCCGCAGCCATGTATTTGCCAAGAAGACCATCAGCAGTGCTACTCCAGTTACAATCTGCATTTATGATCCATTAGCCTTGTACAGGTAATTCAAAAAGGGTACCAGCAATGATCTCCCTGAAATAAAGTAATACACTGCAGTCCAATAAATTCTTTAAAAGGTAGAAAAGGAATGGGTCACGCTTGGCAAACCCAACAACATGTTTTTCAAAGCTGCAAAAATAGGCTAAATAAAGTTAAGAGTAGATAACAGACGTAAAGTGCCAGAGCCACCAAGGGAGTAATGAAAGATGCAGAACAGTATTTGAAATTCTCAAACCCATGCCCAGAGAGCCTGCCATGGCTGTTAGAGAGTGGACCACAATAAGTCATGCACATGTTATTTGCTAATATTTGTTAGCATTTGTTAATACTGCACAGTCATTTCTGGGAGTGCATGTAGTGTGTCAAATTGCTAATTTTAATTTTCATTAGTCAGAGTTGCATTACCATAGCTGTTGGCCAAAAATATTAATTTCTTGAGCTCACCTAGAACTCAAACTCTCTCCCCTGGCTACAGCAGGCTTTCAAAATACAGCCACTGGTGTGGGAGATGGGGAATCAGCTCTGGAAAGGGTAGGCTGTGCAGCACTGATCCCTGCAGTCTCCCCCCTTGGAGAGAGGTTACCAGTATCAGGGAAAATCATAGAGGGACAACCATCAGCAAGTTTGCACTCCTCTAATTACCCTCTGATACCTTCTGCTGAGGTGGTTAGCACCTAAGAAATAATCCTGCTTCTTCACCCATGCCTCTTTGGCTTGACAGTTGAAGTGATAGAGGATACCAAAACACACCAAGGTCCGCAGCCAGCCCAGACACCTGTTTATGTAGGGCAATGGCTGTGACACCAAACACCTTTCCTTCTTTCCCCTCATTCTGACGCTTGCAGTCTCAACCAGGTCTGCAGTCTTTCATTAAAAACATATTAACAAATACCAAAATTGGGATGTTATCTGAGAAAGCAAGCTGGATTTTTCCTGCCCTTCCCTAGGAGTACAAAAAATAATGAAAATATAGAATATAATTAAGACATCTAGTCTTCCTAATCTCCACTGCTATGCAAATGTAACTCCTTTCAAATTAACAAGAGCCATATATGCACATATTATTGGGTGAGGGCCTATGTGACGATTACATAGTGATTAAAGAAGTAAGCTAGACTTGTGTGAAAAAGGGCTGAACTGTTATTAAGAATTATAAAAAGATGTAACAAATGACTTGGTACCCAGCAGTTGACAGTTCTCCAAGCAACATGTGATGCTCATCTCAGAAATGGCAGAGGTGCTGAATTTAAAAACTGCCTCAGTATTGTCACTGATAAATGATCGTATCATGATGAGCACTGAACCATGCATCACTCGGGATGTGAATTCGATGTATTCTCTGCTCTTTTCAAGAAGCAGATGACTAATTTCTATATATTCTATGGGATTGAAAAGTTATGGAATAGTCCTTATAGGAGAGTTCATTTGGCTCCTGGGATTCATTAAAATATCCTTGCATTATAACACAGCTGAATAGCAGCACGAGCCAAGAAATTCAGCAAATTTACCACAGAGTTTCTGTCAATAGCAGGACTTGGCAGTTGTCACATTGACAGAGTTAAGGAAATTCGTGGCTGGGGCAGAGAGAATCACATGGCTGCCATCAGCCATCATCTCAGTTTTGACAAGTAAGGCAGGATTATTATTTTGTACCTGTGCTGAAGTGGGTAATTAAGCTGTAATTTTAATGATTACAGCTGATATTATTGGGCATAAATGCCCAGAAGATTTATGTAATCCATGCAGACACATCACTAGTTTTCTATGTTTTGGCTTTCTCATGAAAATGTCCTGTATGGAAAGCTATATGTGGTCATTTAGGTCTCTGCTATGAACTCACCTACAAAGTCCCTGCAGTAACACTTGTAGCGCTCTTGCAGACTTGCCTTAAGGCCTAGCTTGCACGCTGGCTTTTTTAAACCTGAGCAGCAGAAGAAATCGCTCCTGCTGCCTTCCACCCCTGGTTGTTGGGCCGAAGGATGATAACGGGATGCTTCAAACCCTTCACCAGCTCTGGACCCAGGTCACTCCTGCGAGGAGCTGGCAGGGGACACACGACTCCCCGTGCAGAAATAGGAAGGAAGAGAGGAAGAAATACAGGTGTCTGCCAGGGGTGCTTTTGCTGCTTTATGTATTAAAGGTTTAGAGGAAAAATGGGCTTTGCAAAACAATATTGCACTCAGCCCTGATAGGTACAGCAGTTGGAGTAAGAGGAGCAGGACCTCTGTGTCAACCAAGCTGTTGGGGATTCATTTTTGTACTGATTAGGGCCAAGGCAGCATGTAAGCCCTTGATAGTGTGACTGCTACCTTCTTCCTCTTAGCTGGCTTTCCATTAAAATTACCACATTACATTTCAACTCCGTGCTCAGTGTAGCACAGAAATAGCTAACATGGTGGGAGCTAAAGATTTCCTTGCCTGCAGGACGCCTTTCTATGTTTCGTGCGATAATTCATGCTCCTCTCTCTAAAATCTCGGTGGGGAAAAGTATTTAAAAGGAGGCGACACAGACCCCTTCTCACTGATGCTGCCTGCAAGACCCATGATCTGTGCATGGCCCCTCTGAACAGAGCGCAGAGCTGTTTGGGGTGGGAGCATACAGCAGCCCTCCTCTGACCACCTTCCTGACCAGGTAATCTGGGTAGGAAGTGGGTATTTGCCAGGCCTGATAAACAAATTCAGTAAAAACTCAGAGATGTTCCTCTTAATAACAGTTTCTTTTTCCCTTGGTCAGCCTAATTTTCATCACGCTAATTTTCTTTAATGCTTATTAGCACTCTTATTTCTTTTAACAGGAAGAGGTTTCCTCTTAAAGAGCAGTTTGAGACTCAGATTTTCCCCAAATTGCCTTCTAGCATGGCTATGTTGATGCCTTACGTATGGACCACCTTTCTCTATTTTATTCCACAACAATAAAATGACACTACAGAGATGCTTTATTGTTGGCTACTCTATTTATGATGATTCTCTTGTTACAAACAGCTCTGGCACTGAATTGCCACTGGCTATTGGAAATTTCTCATCTTTTAGAATGAATGCCTTTGAATGGCATTGGAAAGTCCTGTTCAAAACACAAAAGAAAAGCCCTAGCCCTCTTAAGAAAGGACAATCGACATTTTTCCTTTGTTTATCTATTCAGGACCACTTCAGGACTAACATAGCTTGATAAAGTAAACAGGATCTATAAAATTACAAAATGAAAAGAAACATAGTTTGCTTAACATTAGCGTATGTATTTAAAAAAAATAAAGCTACAAACCAGTCCCAGTATTGACTGCATACGTCTATCTTAGTTTCTAAAAAATACATGTCCTTGATTATAGAAATGCAGTGTCAGGCACTAATATTTCAGGCATGTAACTAGCTTACATATAACTGGATTTGATAATAACCTTCTGTATCCAGGCAATAAGGCTGTGATGTAGAGGCCTAACATCAACCTGGTAATAAAACTTTTTTACTCCCATGAAGCCACAATTTCCGTTAGATAAATGTGATAATTAATTATACCAACTGCAGAATATCTATTACGATTTTAGTATTTTAACAGAACATTTTAATTAATGGTTAAACACCAACACTAACACTACAGGCACTCAAGCTTCAGATGCAGGGAGCACTTAGTTTCTGCTGAAACGAACAATGCCCGAGTCCTATCAGCAGCATTTAGAGCTATTAAAAATTTGACCATAAGTATCTTAAACTTTATGTTCTCCTCAAATACCACTTATGAATTTTTTTTTCCTCCTAACCTTACAAAATATGGTGATTGAAAGAAATTGTAAATATCCTGTCAAATGCATACAGTAAAGCTACCTGATGCAAGCATTGAGAAGTAGTCATACTATACTTGTAATCAGAGCAGAAACATTTAAGGTATCTTGGTAAGTCCTGCACCAGTTTTGTAGCTACAGTATCTTGTCCCTGGTTGAGTTTTGCTTATTTCTGCCTCCAGGAATGGGAAGAAAATAATATTGATTGCACAATGTGCTGTCTCTGTTAATCCAGTTATGTATCCGTTGTTCCAGATTCTGCACAATCAGTAATTTTCTAGTCACATGAGACTGGAGCACAGTATGCAGAAGGGAACAGAAAAGCTCCTCACTGTGCAGGCACCAGGTCACTGGCCGAGACATCTTTAAATGCACTGGGAAGGATCAGGCTGCCAACGGTGGACATGACTCTGCACTCTGCCTAAGCTCCATTAGATATATGGACGATATTATTGAAAAAGGGGAAGAATTTAGTTTCACACTATTTTTGTGTTAGCACAGTGTAGGTTTCCTCCATCACCAGTCCAACCAGCTCCCAGGTCGTGCTGTTCAGATGCAGTGTTTCCCTACAGCATGAAAAGTGGGATGGGTAAAATTGGTCTGTCGAGGCTCAGCCCCTGATCTTTGGCTGCATGTTCCCACCTTGGAAACATCCACCTTTTCAGTCTTTAGACATTGCAAATGACCAGAAAGAAAAAGGAAAACGGGTCTGATTTCCTCTAGAAATGAGCCTTCCAGGAGACACCCCTCTCTGCGTGCCTCCCCGTCACTCCTCCATAACAACTTCTGCACGTTCCAGCTCAGTCCAACCAACTTGATCTGCTGGTGGGGAAAACAGGAGAAGAGCCTCAAGGACAGTTAAACTCCTACAGGTGCCATGAAAACAGGTAATATATGAGCAGTAGCCAGAGGAGAACCTTCTTACAAGTACCTCGACAGAAAGAAGAGCTCCAGCATCAGAAACCATCAGAGACTTTGTGTGCGAAACACGTGGTACAAATGTTGTGGGCAAAAGCAAAGCTCTGTTTGTACCAGGCCCTGCAGCACACAACCCGAGCAGCTTTTTAACCTATCACAGGCTGGCGTGGCCATCAGACAAACAGCAATCTCGCCTCTCCTGAGTGCCAGTTCCTGCCTTGCCACCAGCTCCTCCTCTGCGCTGGCCCTAGCCCTTGTGCAGGTGGATCCTGTCTTTCTTCAGGGACATGCAGACACACAACCAAGCTAAGTTTTAAAGTAGAAGACCATTATCCAAAGGAGGTGGGAAAAATTACTGCTGCTGCTGCTTTAGCTCCAGACTAAGAATTATAGGGAGTACTGGAGGTAAATAACACTCACCTGTACTTAGGTTTTGGTTTTCAGTCAATCCCATTCAAATTTTTAAAGCACCCTGAGCTGCACTGCAGAGTTAATGAATTCGGCAGATAGCAACACCAGCATGAAAAGCTAAACTCAAAGCACACATCTCTGTTTCAGCCTGATCAACAGTAATTGCGTTCCTCAGGAGCCAGAGCCTTTTGCACACTCAAACCTCCCGCTGCTCTTAGTGCAGAAGTGCTGCCTGCGATGAGGCTGCAGGTCCCGGCTTCCAGCTCAGGAGAGTAAGGTACAACGAGCCAGCAGAGCTGGGTGGGCTGCTAGCACCAACCGAGGAGCTGAAATGACGTGTGTTTGGGAAGCGAAGACAACCCAAGTGGTAAAAGTCACCCTCCTGTGCTGTTCAATGGAGAGCAGAGCTTTCTCATGAGCTAGAGGCATCCTAGCTTCTCTGGGTGCAACACAAACATGGGACTTGGCTGCCACAAGAGGCTACTACATCCACAGATTGTCTCAGACTCTATAACGATCTCTAAAAACTAATAAGGTTAATGAACAAGACTAATAAGAAGCTAATAATTCATCTGAGTCATCAACAAGGCAAGTCAGGAGCTTGGCATTAGAAGATGAAGCAGCCTGTCTGGTGAGTGACGTGGACACTGATAAACTGACTTTCTGCACACCCCTGCACTACCATGTCTGCACATAACCCCATTTGAAGCTCACCAGAAAGTTACTATTTTCTGACACTAATATCTTTAAAGCTTTCAGAAATAATTGAAATCAATCTCTGAGTTCACCGCGCTAGAAGGTTAAGGAGATCCTCAATTTACTGCTTAATTGGTAGAAGTTGTCATAGCTCCATGGGACTGTACTCATCTTAACGAAGCTCTGACAGTTGCCAGCAGTTGCCTATTTTTCACTTTGACTCCAAAATCAAAAACCAGAGAAGGAATGAAACACTCTGGAAATTTTGCTGGAAGAGCAAGTGGGTACAGGTTACAAAAATTCAGGTTTTCCTTTCCAGTCAATCTCAGGGCATCTGAAAAGCCGGGGTGCCTGGCAGGTCTCTGCATCAGGCAGCACCTACTCTGCGTGTAAAGATTCGGTTTTCCTTCCACCTCAATTTAAAAACCATGCGAGCTTCCTGCAGGCAGACTTGGTAACCGAGGCCTTAATTCACACTATGGAAACTTCAAACATTAACAGAGAGGCTTGCTTACCATTACTGCCTATTGAAAGATGGTGTATTACATCTTGTCATACAAAAGCCCTTTCTGCCTGGAATCCACTATAATTTCTTGCCCATTTAACAGTGTACTCAAAGGACTCTTCTCATTCAGCACCCGATCTCTCTGTACACACGTCACTAAGAGAACTGCTTATATTAACCACAAACACTGGGCATGATGTTCCCTTCCACTGCCTGGGACCAGTGCAAATCAAATATCTTACAGGTGGATTTAGAGGACCAGGAATGAGAACTGGAGCTTCATAACACCTCCCTCCCTGCTCCCGGGCCAGGCAAGCACAGCCAAGCCAGGCTCACCTTTCTGCTCTGGGAGAGACATGCTCCACACAACGTGGCCTCCCCCTGCTAATCCTGTGGCACAGATCCCTGGCAAAGCCGGCTCGTGTTTTGGTGAGGAACTTGAGGTGGGCAGGCAACAGGGGAAGTCTGAGTCATTAACATAATATCATTAACATAACATCATTAACAAACTGGGCAACAGAGTCAGGAAAACAAGTGTTATCATTTTGAGTTCTTACAAAAATTCGGTCCTATATTTTTGACTGCAGGCCCAAGGGGTCTCAGATTAGTGCAAAGAGGATGTAACCATATCTGGCTATTATCAGAATAAAAGCTCAAAGTCACTTCTGTAATAGAGATCATGGACAATCAAGCAAGTTTTGTTCTATGCATTGATAAATCCTGGGTTACCACACTGAGCTGCCACCAATGGGTCCGAGACTTGAAACCAAACTCTCTATAGGGAGTTCTCAGATTTAAACAACATTCACTGCAAATCACCAGTTCATCTCATTACCCTGTTAATCGTTGAAAAGAATTCAGGAAGAAGAGGTGGGTGTAGAAGAAGGTTGCTGTATTGGGCTGTTGTACTCCAAAGCACAAAGAGAGAGAACTATTCCTGACACAGTGCATGTGTCTGCTCTTTCAGCATTTGTGTAATTATAGCCGAGTCTTTTGAACATTCGATGCATCTCACAGAAAATGAGACATCCACATATTGTGGCTTAATGAAAAGAACTGAAGGAAATGTACCAAATTATTGGTTAACAGGCAGCTGCTTCATAAATGCTTTCTCCCATCTGTTTTCTCCTCCTTATATCAGCTCATTCAGCCTAATGCCTACAAAATGCTGAGCCCAATGTTTCAGGGCTTCTCTAAACTCTCCTGTCAGTGCTCATGGGTGGCTTCAGCAACCGTGTCCTGGATTTGGCAGCTCCTACCTCTGCACGCGTGCTGGGCACCGCCAGGAAACACGTGCTCTCGTGCAAACGCACCCCATCGTGCCAGGGGCGTGCTGAGAGCAGGGACAGCTAACGTTGCAGTCAATACCAAATAATAACAATTTAAAAAAAATATTTTTTTGAGTTAATTCAGACCCTAACATTAACAAACTTGTCAATACAGGGTTGAGTTCTCTCACCTTTCTCTTAAGCTCCCTCATTTCCCTGGAGTCACCGAGTGATTAGATAGAGTGGCGTTAAGTAAATGCCGCATTCGTGAATGCCTCACACAAGTCTGCTCCTGGGAGAGTCATTAGAGAGTCACTGTACTTTGTGTTGCAGACCGATAACGTACAGAAGATTCCCAGCAGCACAGCGGAGCAGGTCCTTCTGCTCTCCTGTGAGACCTCAGGCATTAGCCACCGGCAGAGGATTGCTGCTGGATCTAGAGGATTAATGATCTGATCCAATAAGACCTATTTGTTTGCAGCTTTTTGAGCAAGATGAGCAGCAGGAAATGGATGCGGCATGTGCCACATCCCAACCCATTCGAAAGATCTGCCATGGAAGCCCTTGTGGAGGAGCAGCTTGGTGGCAAGGGGTGTAGGCTGAGGCCGTCTCAGAAACGAGCCTGCTCCATGCCTGCTCCGCTCTCCAAATTGTTCCTTGTCTCCTCTCACACCATCTACCTGCTGCCACACACGGTATTAAGATCAACAAACATTGATAAGGGCCAAGCTTGCTCAGAGACAGGGATCTCAAAGGGATCAGTGGATGGTGGCTACGTTGGGTAAAACCTCTTCTGATCTCAAGAAGATTCTTGAAAATCACGACCAGACAGGCAGCACGTTGCCTTTTCTTTTCCAGCCATGCTCTACCTCTCACATGTAGGGCTACATCCTGTCCCACTGATTTGGCTTGATCTAACATAAGAGCAGACAATGAAAATCAAATCCCCCCAGGTCCCCGAGGAGCACGCGAGAGCAGGTGTTTACAGAAGTGCGAGCAGTGAGAGTCATCAGCCAATTCCCGCGCTCCCTGCTGTGGAGCTCAGCCCAGTAATCTGGATAATATCGACACTAATTCCTTCCTAATTTACCAAGCCAGCAAACCTGCAGAAGCAAACAGGTGTGTGTACTTGTTTGATTTTTTTTTTTTTTTCCCTCTAGCAAAAAAGAGTGATTATATTTCTCTTCCTTCCCACTAAAGCCGCTATCTTAATATATTCAGCTCAAGCCATCCAGTTCCACGTTACAATTACCTGCCAAAAACTGCTAACTGAGCTGCTTCTGCCATCAGCATGAGGCTGGCTAATCCTCCGGGAACCTCTTTTTAATTAAACACCTAATACAGTATGATAAACACTGAAAATATGCACCGCTCTTCTATTAAGAATGTGGCTTGATTTCAGAAGTGCACCTAATCAATTCAAGTGTTATATTTACCGTGGCAGCAAATCTATAGGGCTTAATATTTCAGGTAAAGGTTGTTTTAGCAATTCTATTAAGAGAAGGAATGAGTGAGCGCAAATAAAACACAAAATCCCAATTCAGCTTGATTGTTTACTCCAGCTTTGGGTTTCCCTCCTCAGCTGCTCGCAGTGACCAAGCACATGAGTTCGGTGTGCCCAGCTCCGGGCCTTTCCTTTCCCCTCCTGGTCTGGATTGGTAGTTTTAAGTGGTAACATTCACCTAACCTGTAAAGGTATCTTCCACCCCTCGCACAACATGGCAGGGGCTGTGAATATCTCATGTAAAGCAAATTAACATTCGTTAAGGTCTAGCTCTGTAGCATCCCCATCTCGTTTCCTTCAGTCCATCTCTTACCTCCATCTCAGTCCAATCCTGTTACCGCAACCTCAGTGTCACCAAAACGTCCTTGTGGACCCCCCGTCACGATCGAATTGTTATTATCTATTTACCTGATGGGCTTGGAGTGCATCTCTCTATTTGGTACATCAGAAGAGCTTCATAAATGTTTTGATTGCAGGGATCTTACTAAGAAAGTTGCTGCAAACCATTGTTTGCAATACATAGGGGTGCACACAGGTTCAAGGGTACAGTGCTGAAAGCGTCACCCTCGGTGTCTGGCTGAGCAGGGATGTAAGGAGCCAGACCCACTTAACCTCCCAAAGCAAGACGGGAACACCTCCTCTCTACAGGCATTCCCGGCAATATTATTGAATCCAAAAGTCCCAGAAAGAAACCAGAGGTAAAGGATTTTAAGGATCAAACGCCACAACCACTGATGACAAGGGATAGCTACCACAGTTAAGACAGGCCATCTATAAGAATTTTTATATGAAAATCTTGTTTTCTGGTGAAGAATACAGCCCAGTACAAAGTCATGAATTATTTAAAAGCCATGCAAGCCGATCTGGTTATTACTACAGTAAGGATTTGAACAAATAGCAATGTTACAGAAACTCCCTGTGTTTTGAAGGCAATTCACCCAGTACAATAAAACCTGCTTTTGAATGAAGAGGACGTACAGTCTAGGCATACTGATCTGTGCTCCTCGAAAGGAGGCGCATTCATGGCAGTGAATGTGTAACTGCTACTGTTAGTCTTAAGGCTCTGAGGTAGATGGAGTGAGATTAACACTTGTCCTCTGATTAGGAAACCCAGCTCCCAGCCCAGAGATGGAATTTTCCACATGCAAGCTGATTTCACAAGCCATATTTTCCTGACATTTTGTAATCAAGCTTTTCATGCACCTGGAGACAGGGAAACAAATGAGGCTGAGAAATCCCTTTACTCTCAGCTACTCCAGAGCAACCTCCACAGTGAGTGCTTTATGAAGTGTGGCAAAGGCAGGTGCTCCTTTTGCCAGAATAGCAAATTTCCAGGGCTTGAGCCATAGCTGCAATGTCCTATCTGGAATAGGATGTTTAGTTATAATGTTGCATATACTCACATAATAAGCAGAATCTTTTTTCACTCATTTGGAAGAATGAGTTGCAGAAACAAATCAAGCTGTCAGGGAAATGAGGACATCTCCCCTCTGCTGATAGCTAAAGCCCCTTATTTCTGATTCAGTTCACAGGTGCGCTCATGCATCTGTCATTGAAATCAATGAGACTTGAACTTATAGATCCCAGTGTAAATGTATGGATTGAAACGATTCTGAAAAAGCATTAAAATACCACGAGGCCAAAGGTTGTCTGAAATCACATTCACATGTTTTTCTGTAACCACATCAAGTTGCAAACATAGGCAGTGTCCCTAAGCCAGGAGAAATAAAAGTACTCAATAAAAAAGTAAAAGAAAATGAAAATGTCAAGGGAAAATATATTATAATGGCATTTACGTGCACTTCTTCTAATCCAGATTTCAACTTTTGCACAATGTCTCCTAAGTGAGACCAAGACAAGCTGGCTTGCAATCAAAAAGGCACTATTGAATGCATTCAATAAAGACCTCAGATACAGCCTGTTCACAGATGCTAGAAGCTAAACACCAGAAAGCTTTGCAGAGGGGACCATGCTCATCAATGATACGTGACTTAAATTCATACCATGCTTAACAACACTCAGGGAAAACCAACTGAGAGTGCCTCTGGACTGCCATCCCCACAGGCACAGCAGTGCAAGAGTTTGAGGCGGGTTTGCAGAAGCCACAGCTACTGACTTTATTTGATACCAGCTCCTGGGTGTTATTATTTGGAGGGCAGGGAGTCTGCGAGACATCCTCTGACTGTCAGCCCAACCCTTGCATCACCGCAGGGGCTGCCATTACTGTCACCTTGGTGGTGGAGAGGGTCAGCAGCATGGGCAGCAGTGATCTCGGCCATGTGCAGCTTTTCTTAACATGCAAACACCTGGTAGAGGGAGCAAGGCAGGCACACGAGACCACCTCTTTACTCCCATGGCGCAAGGAGGTGGCACTATCATTCTACCTAAGAGCAATGTAAAGAAGGAAGTAGCTGCTGTTTCTTGCTCCTTTGTTATAGATACCTTTAAGAAAAACCATAAATGTCAAGCTCTGTTTTCCTGATGGGGTTTTCAAAGGGCCAGTACAGTGTCGGATCTGTCTTGGCCTCCCCAAGGAGGTGAACCTGCAAGAGAGCAGCTTGCTTTCCACCTGCTTATTCCACTAGACATTTGTTCACACGTGGCGGACCCAAACCTTGCAGTCATATATGAGCAATCGTAACAGTGGGCTGCCCATGCGGTTACACTCAATACCGCATCCTGCTGAACACTCCCCTCTCCTCTCAGTGCACATACCTGGCTCAAGCCCTTCAACAAGCAGCTCTCATCCCCAAGTCTTTAGTATCAGTTACAGGTTTCTCTGGTTCATCTATTTACATGTGGACTATAATGTCTGCAGGACTTAAGAGCTACTTCCCACCTTTGTTCAATCCTCAGCATCACCATCTCAAAATGGAAAAGGAAGAAGAGTTATAATCTTTCCGCTTGGTATTTGTTTCTAGGAAGAAATACATTTTTTCAGTCCTTTTTCCACTGCACCTTCATTCTGAATGGCAGCACCAGAGCTGAGCTGGTCCCAGGGCATTGTGCTGACGTTCCCGGGGATGGCGAAAGAGCGCGTGAGCTGGAGAAAGGCGCAAGGCAGGTAGTCAAGTGTACCCACCAGCTGCTGAATTGCTATGATCTACAGTGAGGATCAAACAGGGCCAAATGCCCCAAAGCATTTGTTCAAAGCCTTTGTTGCTATTCTCATTTTCTTTTTTTCAAAGAAAAACTGATATTTCAGGCAGGCAGAAAAAAGTACTTTTAGGCTTTTTATATACATTTTTATATACATTTTTGTTGTAGTTAAATAAAACTGATGAACAAATGGACCTGATTATGTCAATGTGGGACCAACCCATGGAGTGTAATGGATAATCATAGTTATACTGGTGTTATCATGGTTGATTGCATTAAACTAAGACTGTGTATCCTGCATTCTGCTTTAACCACTGTATGAAGAACCATGCTGACTGCAGCTGATGCCAGCCAGGACTTCAGAGAGAAGCAAAACACCCATTCAGCTAAGAAAGTCATGCTAGCTGTCTAAAAACATGTAGTATTTAGTAACAGAGAGAGATGTCTACCAGCCCGCTACAAATCCAAAAAAGCCTTTGTAATTCTTTTTATATTTATGGAAATGAGCACACAGGGAAAATGTACATGCAAATAAATCATTCATCAATTAACAAAAAAACCCAGAAGAATTTAGGTCATGAATATAAACTTCCCTGCTCTCAACACAGTGAAATCTCTATTAGGTTCCTTTTAAGTTTCAGCAAAACAAAGGGCTTGATATAAATTTTTCCGACCCTATCAGTTTCATAAAGCTATCAGTCTGATAAGAACTATGCAAAAGTTGCAGAAATCATCCTTGTTTGGCATTTGCCATGAGACGCAGCAGCTGTTTCGTGTGCCATGGCAATCCCAGGCGCCAGAGTGACTCCTGGTGATTGCTTCTCTGATGCTATGGGAGCTCATGCTGAACCACAGCAATTTGTAACAACCACGTGTTGACTGAGGGCAATGATAAAATCCCTCCGAAACCCAATAATAATTCAAAGGAGGTTTTTTTGCTAATATCTGTAACTTTTGGTGCTTTTTCAAGCTTTAATGGGAGCAGATTTTCTACAGGAAAACACAAGGAAAACCAATATATGGTTTTACTTGAGCCCTTCTCTGCAATTTGTGTGCATCAAAGAAGGAGAATGGCAGGTGCCTGCATGGGGGTCAGGCCACAGAAATAATGTATAAGTTATATACCAATTGATGCTCTTGATTTTGGTCCAGGACTGTGTGCTGCCTCTTTCTGGTAAAATAATGCTGACTTTTCCACATTCAAACAATGATCAATTATTTAAATCCTTTGTCTAAAGCAAAGCATCGGCAAAGAAAAAAAAAAAAAAAGAAAGAAAAGAAGAAAAAGGGCAGGGGGGAAAGGTGTTAACTTCACTATAAACTTTTTCCTTCTTTCAATGTCTCTACAAAAAAACAGAGCAGCCCTGCAATCACCTCTTCCTGCTGCAAGGACTCACTATCTCCAAATAAGCTCTGTGCGATAGAGCTATGCTGTTGTCAGTTAATTATCCCAGATCATGTCATAAGAACTAGTTTTAAAATGAAATTTTCATCAAATTAATGGGTACTCTACAGCTGGGATGAGGGGATACACTGGCCTCTGTCTGATCAACGGCAGTCAAGAAAAAGCAGCTGAGATTTTCTAGCAAAGCAGCGCTGATATCACTCTTGGATCCTATAAATGATGACCTAATTCAGCCTACCCTTCCACTTGGAGATCAGGGCTATACCTACAGCATGACACAATATGCAGACTGTGGGACAAATGCAAATGTGACAAAATGAGCTCTGGATCCTGAAACCAATCAGTCACACAAACATGGAAACTGCTGCCACGGCTGTTAACCACGTAGAAGATTAATGCTCCTTTGTTCAGGAACGGTGCCCTGCTAACCCCTGCCTTCCCTGTCTACTTAAAACCAGTTTGGATACCTTCACACTGGCTCCACAAAGCGCTCTAATTTACTACAGTTTTAGGAGAGATGGTTTAACTAGAGACAGCGCCTGCAAGCAGGTGTCCTCCCACCCATACACAGACCAGTCTTCCCAGACACCGAGGCCCGAGGGATCGCGGCCAGCCCACTCCTGGCGTCCCAGTGGAGCATGTCATGAATGTCACCCGCCAGCTGACCCAATGCAAAAGAGAATTCCTTAAGTTTCCTATTTGGACGTGCCTTCTCATTAAGCTAAGTTGTCTTTCATCAACTTAGCTTCTGAGGACGAAACTCTCTTGCTGCTCTGGTTTCCGTATCACCAAAAATTTGCATTGAATCAACTTCAGAAAACAAAAAGCTGTTCGTTCTGGCTGGCCTCCCTTAGCTGAACACTGTTAGGATACACGTATACAAACCAGGGTTTGGTCTCTAAACCCAAAAAGCAGTTGTAACTTCTCCCTGCCTCCGACCTCCGCACTATTTGCTAAGGCGGTAACACCTAACCAGTGCAACTCCATCAGTTCTTCCCAAGGCAATCATCGCACAGGCGTGAATGTCAGTGTCCTGTTTGTAACCCAAGCCTAGTTTTCCTGTTTCTTGGAGAAAGTTAAATATATGGGGCACTGTACAGATTTTAAGCACCAGTCTTCAATCAAGTGAAATATTAAAGCCAAAACTAATTCAGTGGCAGGCAGCAAGCATTGGGGAACCCTGCCTTATCTAATTTGCTGTCATCTGCAGTAATCTCCGCTATTAATATTACCGTGAAGTACACGTCAAAAGCTTAAATTCATCACTTCAGCATGGTCATTCAGGGAATGTGTGCCAGCAGGAGCGATTACTCCTCTTGCCACCTCAGCCTCCGGTCTGAATATTGAAACCCCAACTGCAGTGCAGCAACCAACATAAAAATAACCACCCAAATGGCTGTGCAAGATGTACTGCCATCAGAGATTGCTGATAAATATTCAACAAAGCTTGGGGAATACAAGGGGGTCTAAGTCCTTCCAGGAACAGCTATCCATCATCAAATGTGGGATATGGAGCTTCTGTGGTTCCCGATCACAGTATGGACCCAAAGGACAGAGACAGACCAACCATCGCTCCTCATGTGACGTATAATTTGCCTTTTTGGTTTGTATTGACAAAAACAGTTAGAAGATGAACGGACCAAGGGGTTGTTAAACTCACACAACGTAGCGAATTGCTGCTTCCCTGGGGACGTGTTCTCCGCTAGAGTCACTTGGTGTCACAAAGGTCACACAACTGGGGAAGAACAAGGAACAGAGAAGGCCCAGGTCAGAGACGATGCGGTGGCACAGAAATAGCTAGTTTAGAGGACGTCTCGCTGGATGCAACCTCATGAGACCAAATCCAGGTCTCACGTCAGCTTGGCTGGCAGCCTCCCTTAGCACACACGCAGTAAAACTGACTTGCTGGTTCAGGAGGAGAAGACTGGGAGGTGGATAGAGAGCATTGCAGGTATGGCTGCACCGCAAGTGAAGGCGTACATCGTGCCAGGGGTGCCATCCCTGCCCTGGCTTTAGTCTGGCAGCACAGATGAGGATAACAGCAACGGTAAGGACCCAGGTGCCACCGTGTGCTGCAAGAGCCTTCCAGGGGCTCCCCCTGACTGCCTCCCCGGCTATTGCTGGAGTCACACTAACAAGACTGTGTCTGCACACATCACAATAACCTCTATTTGCTCTGCAAACATACTGACAGTGTTTCAAATCAGACGCTTATGCCTTACCCCACACCTTTCTAAGTATTAAACTGTTCTGTATGTTCTAACATCTCCTCCCAGTCAGACCTTCACTTCCTACAAAGTATACTTTTCATTTGGTCTAATTTAATCTTTCTATTCCTTATTGAATTCCCTGACCTAATAAGATAGCAGTACCTTATAAAGCAGAGAACAGCAAACGGCAGCTAAATAATGTTGCTATTATATCAAGGAGAACTGAAACATGGAGAAAATACTTAAAGATGACGAGAAGAATACGTCTAAAGCCATCTCTGCAGTAGAGTCACTTATTGTACATCAAAAATCTTGGACGGTATGCCCTGTGCTGGGGGGGCAGAGGGAGGACATTTTCCTGGATCAGTTGTAATCAGAAGCATCCCCTGCCAACTTGGGCACTAGTGCTGACAGATGGAACGTGATGCTCTTCAGCACTAACATAGCTGGTGTAGGGCTGGAATGAGGGATAGGAAATCCAGTTCAGCATTATTCAGCTGGTTTTGGATATAATCCAAGAGAAATAACCCATTGCTTACCTCATGGAGAAACCACACCACTGTGCACTAACCCTATCTTTATCACAGGGATTACACAAGGCAAGAAAACCCCCAGCAAGATCCCAGCTACAACTGACATCTAAAGGCCCTCACAAACTGCACTTGATGCTCACTGTCCCCTTAATACGTTTTGCTGTTATTAGCTATGGTCACTGATTGTTGCTGTTACTCAGCCTAATAAATAGTACAAAGTATTTTATCCCTTCAGCCAGGGCTGGAAACCACTCAAATGCAGTTTTAAGAGATCAGAGTTACGTTGCAGAGTGGCAAAACACTGATCTGCTGAAAGAACAGTTGTTGGGAGGGAGGGAGAGCCCCAGCAGTGCCCGGGCAGCCATTAACCCCGCTGATACCCACAACACAGCTCAGCTTCCACAGCCAACCCCAAATCTTGGGGTTTATTGACAGGTTTGTGCCCTGTTAGAACCAATATGGAGCCTAATCACTAGTCCAGGAAGATCTTAAAGTTCAGCAAACGCTGAACTTTCTTACGGGGCACACAACAAGGCACCCACTGAGCTCTCAAACCTGGCTGGACATCACTGCCTACATGTCACAAAGCACAAACACCAGCAGAAGTTAAGAGAAATTTAAAAAAAGATGTTTAACAACTATCTGCTGTGCTTCAACACATTTTTGAATACACCTTTTTTGGATTTTTATTTTTTTTTTTAAATCTCCGTTTACCAATTTGGATTAACAACACATTTTGAAACACATAGAAATTTTCTGCAGAAATGTCAATACTGAAGCTCATGCAACCCAGGGTATTGGAGCTGCTTATAGGTAACGGTGTAAGAAGTTACAGGACAGGCTATGAAGACTTAAAAGTGAATATAATTATTTATGAATAAAACTGCCATCTTAAGCCTCAAGAAGTCCTTCATTACTGCAGGCATGCCCAGCCATCCTTCCATTGTTCTTCAGATCCCTGAACCCTGTGCGGCCACTTCTTGCACCAGAGCAGCTGACCAGGACACCCTGTGCCCATCGGCTGCAGCACAGGGAGGTGCGCTTACCACCACCTCGGGCACAGCAGGATGGGCAAGGTTTGACTTTGATCTACTCTCACCCGACACCTTGCAGCAGGACCAAGTTATCAGATGTGCTGCCTCTTTGCTTGTGTGTCCTGGACCAGCTCTAAAAGCGAAGCCACCAAAATACCAGAATTACAGGGAGGTGCCTGACCAGCCAGCGTGGGCCCACGGCCGCTCTCAGCCCTCGCATGGCAACTTTGGCATTCCTGAGCTGACGCACAAACACATCACCTTGCCCTTTTTGGAAAAAGGGCCGTGAGGAGAGGAAGCCTTAACTGCACCATCTCCCCATGGGGATCCCACCATGTGCAACAACAACAACAAAGTAGGAAAAATCAAAGCAAACCAGAACCCAACCATATGGTCTGCAGACCATGAGAGAGAGAGCCCAGTCTGTGCAAAATGCTTCAAAGTTCTGCACTATTTTTTCATGTTTTGATATTTGGTTAGGGGGAGGTTTAGCATTCGGGCTTCAAGTAAATCAGTCAATAATGAGAAGTCAGCACAGAAGACACTCAACTTTTTGCTAATGTACTCTAATGCTGTCTGATTCATGCATTTATTATGCACATTAAATAATTTAAATTTTTTTCACTCACTTTTTCATTGTCTGGCTTTTCAGCCTAATGAACGTATTAATCTGTTTACCACCAGCAGCAAATAAGAGTTTGTGGGATGATTTTTTTTTTTTTCTATTACTCCATTCCACTACCCCACACTGCAAAACTTTAACCACATCTCTCGCTGACATTGATTAGGTTCTGAAGTGTTTTAATCAATAATCATTACAGGTCTGAATATATCCAGAATGATGAGAAGGTGAAAGGGGATTAGTGTGGCTAACGTGTGTTACATTCCCTTGAAGAAAAAGAATCCAAAGAATAATAAACCCACAAGGTAGGTTGAACCTTCCCACAAGGTGCCTAGTTTTGCACATTTTTCACATCAGATATGAAAGCTATTTTTGTGGGCTTGGGGTTTTTTTGTTGGTTTGTTTTGGGGTTTTTTAACTTGATGGCATTCAGTAGTATATAGAGCCTAGGCTGCTCAAGAAAAATGTTTTCTCAAATACTCCCATAGCTATTTTCTCCAGCAGACTTTCAATAACTTTCCTATCTTTATAAGGAAAAAAAATACTATGAGGCTAAGGCTGATTAAGATACTTTGTAGTGTAACAGTAGACTCAGAAAACAATCAAGAAATTTTCTGGTTTGTTTTTTTTTGCTGTACTACATAATTCAGAAAGAAGGCACCCAAGAAAGACAATCATAAAAACTGCAGGATGAGTTTTCAGAATAAGAGACCTTTCCCTGATTAACTAACTGGAGATATTTTTACTGTTTGCTTGTCATTGGGACAGCATGGACCAAAGTACATCCTTTTCTAGGGTTTCTGAAAAAGGACGTACTAGTTTTTAGGAGGAAAGAGAGGAAGAAAAGGTCCCCTCAAAATTATTCACACCTGAGAAATGAATGCCACATACTCATTGATGGCAGCCTGGCTGAGATGAAGGAGTGAGACGATGGACTGGATGCCTGTCAAGCTCCCTTCTCCCAGACAGGCTGGGCCAGAGAGGCTTCCACCAGCTGCCCGCAAGGGCTGCTTGGCTCTCCCTGTGAGCAGAGCGTGGGTGCTGCAGAGGGGAGACCAGCATGGAGGAAACAATCTGGGAACTGATAACTGAGATTAACTGAGATGTGTATTCAGAAGAATTTGAGAGACTGTAACACTGCACAGTAAGTGGTTTATGTGCATCCTAGTAGGCATCCCTCAGTACAGCCTTCTTCCTTTCTAAATAATTGCCATATATTTTAATTTTTTTTTTATTCCATCCTTTCTGTGACATGCAATGCACTTATCTTGCTGTTGGTATTAGTGGCTCAGGGCTGCCATTCTGTATTACATTCTGCAGGGCTCTCATCAGTATGGGATTTAGGTACACAGTGAGATGCTGGCAGGTAGGCTGTGGACTTGAGCAAGCCAGCTAGGTGCCCAGGGAAGGGCAGCATTTGACTCTCTCATTATTGTTTCATATTCTCTTCTGCAGAAAATATCAAACAGCAATTCACTGGGGGGAGGGCAATCATTTTTCAGATACCACATGAAAATAGCAGTCTGGTCTGCACTAGATTATGTGGGACTACGTAATAAATTCCTCGCAAGTTATGACATTGATTCGTTCCTTGTATTGAATTTGTTCACAGTAATGAATGTATTACTTGTTGCCCGAAGGCCCCAGTCTTTTCTCTCACCTTTATTGATCAATAGTTTATAACTTTGAAACTATCTGCAAAAAGTGATTAATGTAACTTACTTTCTAGTCTTAAAAACAGCGTAAGCAATTAGGGTTCATACAGCAAGCCCCTGCCCAGCCAGGAATAAAAACTACTGGAAGTGAGTAGCATTATCTGATACATTAGCCTATATTTCAGCACAGAAAACACTAAAACGTTGCATCAACACTCAGCTGAAGCACATTCATCTCTCCGAAATCACTCTGTAAAATATGGAGGATGGGCTAAGAAGAATTAATGGCTACTGCAAAATCTCTTTATAATCTTTAGAAGAACTGCATGAAAATAACTGGGAAAGTGTGATTCTTAATCAAAAGCAATGGCATAATTCTTGGCTTCTGCAAGACAACCAAAGAATTAATAAAAGCTTGCTGTTGTTGGGGTGGGAGGACAAAGGAAGGTGAGCTGAACAAGACTTTAGGAAAGATGCACCACATAGTTGCAAAGGTAAAGATGAGATTGAAGGATGCACCTTAAAGTAGACGAATACCCCTCTTGAACCTTTCAGTAATTTCTTAAACCAAAGTAGTTAATTGGGTTGCAGTCAGTAGTAGAGATCTATATAACCCATTCCTTCACCTAAGGTCTATGCCATAGAGAAATGGCAACAAACCCTCCAACAAACTCATATACACAGGTGTTTGGTGAAGCTGGCAACTAGTGGAAGAGCCTGAATGAGGGGAGAGGGGAGGCAGGCAGACAGAACGGCTGACCTGAGACAAACATTGCCATGCCCGGAGCTCTTTAAAAAGCCTGAAAATGGAAAAGAAGTTGCACTAAGTCACGCTAAAATGGTTCTCTGTAAAGGTGCTTTGTTTGCTCTCATTTGCAGAAGGGCAACAATTTATGGACATTTGATTCACGTATGAAGCAGGCACAGTAACACTGTCATAAACTCTGCTGTAGGTTAGGAAATAACAGTTTGCATCTAGGTGACATTTTCAAATGTGATTAACTTCAAGGAATATATGCTGCAATTGAAGAGTGTTAATTTTTGCAGCCCCAAACAGGGATGTTTTTTCATTATTAACACATTGGAAAGGTAGAAAAATTTATTTTGCTGCCCAGGATTCCAAAATGACTTAAGAAAAATGCAATACATTTGTAGAGCAATAGCCATCGCTTGGACAGTCATTTCTACTCCTAATCACAGATAATCAGGATGAAAGTGGTCTCTGAACAACAGTGTCCACAATTGTGAGAGAGAGGAGTGAGAGTAGCACAATGAAAGCAGTGCAACAGAGAGAGTGAATGTGCAAGAGAGCGCACTACCTTGTTTTAGGAAGTTTTTATCTAATCTGGGTCCTAACCCCAATGTCAGCTTTCTAACTCCATGTCACTCCACCTGAAGAGATCACAGAAAGCATTTGATATAGATGTCAAACCTGAAAATTGCCCCAAAGCAATTCTGGATGTAGCCTGGATGGTCTCAGTTCCTCCAGGGGACCCACAGTCCAGAGCACTCAGGAAGCTGATTCCAGTCTGGATTCAGGTGGACTTTTGCCAAGGCTTCAGGCATGAGATGTTCCTCCTGGTTTTGTAGATGCTTTTTAATACAAATGCTTTCAATAATATGCTAGTCTTTTAGGGGCCAATTACCAAATGTCTCACCGTGTGTAGGGAGTGGATATCAAGTTGGTGGCCTGAAAGCCCTGAACCTGTGCTGCATGGAGCTTGTAATGCTACGGAGATAATCCACAGGGGAAAAAGCAGCAGGCTAGATTAAATTATCCAGAAAACCCTGGTGAAGTTTGGGAAGCCCAGCAGTAGATCATGAATGTTTTGAAGCTTTTTGACATCTTACCTCCCCCTCTCCGAACACACCGTGCTGTCAGAGCAGGGCTGCAGTGCCGCATGCTTTCAGACAGCAAGCACAGAAAATGAAGGTTTTAAGTGGGAAGAAGAAACAGAAAAATGATCTCTTTATGGACAATACTTAATCAGAAAAAGGCATGTTTTGATAGAGGTTACAGTTACACTGAACTGCTTCACCTAGACACTGTACGAACTCCACTCTCAAGGAAATCTGTTGATTCAACAGAAGACAGGCAGCGGCACGCTGCCTGACACAGGGACTGCCCCTGTAGCACAGAGCTTGCCTCTCGTTCTCACTGACGACAGCAAACAATGTTGTGTAATTAGGAGTTCTTCTATGTCTATAAGTGCAATTTGACGATGTGTCAGACTGACCTAGGGGCTGCCCTCCACCAGTTTTCCCCTGGGCTCTCAGCTATGGAGACACAAGGCATTTTCAGAGCAGAAGGGGACAGGATCTCTCGATGAGAGGCAACCAAGTACCCTGGGAGTCCTCATGGCCTTCCTCCTGCAAAGCATACCCAGTTGGGCCAGCAAGACGTACCGTTATCCCATGCATCTCCTCAAGAAGATAACCGAGCTGCTGCTGTTGCATGCCAGAAGCGCAAGAACTGGGCTTGGGCTTTGCCCAACAAAAGCCGTCAGGACACACGGGATGGGGCAAGCACCCACCCCACAACATGCTCCCACTGGTACCAGGACCTTTTTGCCCTTTTCTCCTCCCAGGTGAGACAATGCTTAGGTCATCTCAGTGTTGCTGCTTCCCCTCTGAAGATGCACACCTACAGGAACACTATTCTTGCATTTTTTCTTTATTACGCTTATGAATTATCACTCAGTAAATAAAAACACTCACATCTCCCAAGCTCTGTATGCACCATGAGAAGGAGGTCTATTGCCCCAAGGCTTCTCCTCTGATACACCGACATTATGATGTAGTTTAAAAACAATAACAACAAAAAAATCAATCCAGTGCTTGTAGGAAAAAACGTTGTGGCCCGCTCTCACAGACAGTATGAAAGCATAACGTGACCATCATTGATCTAGAAGGCTACAATCCAAGGCATTGATCAAAAAAGCAGGGGTTTTGTTGATTTTTTTTCAATGAAAGTAAGTGCAAGCATACAATATAGCCAATTGTCTCCCTGCAACAGCCTTATATTTCTTGTGCTGTATACATACACCAGAAAAATTATAATTCTAAATATATTTCCTTTACAGATATGTGCAAATCCCCACAGGGAAAATTAGTCATTAGCATAGTTCACTTTATGTTACTAGAATTACACCGACATGAATAAACACCACTGTATCTCTAGCAAAATGAAATAATTGGAGGAAAATCCTTGTCTAAATAGAAACATTTGGCACTTTTCCATTCAGTAAAAAAACTGGCTACCTGAAATCTCACTTCTTGCACTGGTACATAGGTCTTAATGTAATATGTGCTGTTTTCAACAAATCTAAGATTATTTACCAAATACGAGTTGTAAGGTTAGAAAAATGTTTTCCAAAACAGCATTTTCCTGAGGTCCAGAGCTTTGTCCCTTACCAGGCTGTAACCACATCCATTTTGCTAGTTTATGAGCTACTAAATTACTAGGGGAAGTGATGAACCTGAGCTTGAGAGAAGCACCAGCACCATCCTCTGCCTGCAGAAATCCTAAAAACTGAGATTTGGAATCCAGAAAAGAAGTGATTGTAGTCAAGGCAGCAGATAAAGATGGCTGGAGCGCACTTTACAGCGGAGATGAAGACCATCATCACCAAATAATAAGGTTACAGACACTGAAGACAAATGGGAAAGCTGAGCTGAAAGCAAAAGTGGGGAGCAGGAGGACGTGCTGAAGAATTACTGCTCGTGCACAGAAGCGCTTGTTTCTTTGTCTGGTGTTGTGTTGCCTATGAAGGCAGCTCAGAGCACAGATACATGGCATGACTATTTTCTAACAGCACCATAGTGCAAGTCACAATACAAGTCAACAGGAGTGATTTATCGTAACATGTGCAGTGGAAGTCCAGGCAACTCCTTTAAAAAAAAAAAAAAAAAAGGTTTAATACTAAGGGGGAAACTGGGACCTGAAAATTGCCTTTACTTACACACACATATACATATAAGGGCTCCCTTCTCACAGTGCATGCCGGGTTTTTAACATGCTGCTTCTAAGACTTAGGCATGTGCAAGGATCAGGGGACAGCCAACTGCAGTAATAAATGGAACTATTTTGGTCGTCATTTTTAAAAACATTTAACACTAGTTTGTTCAGCTGACCGCAGTATTCATTGCTAGGGTATACAGGTCACGGGACTTCCATGGGATTTTCTTGCCTCATACTCAGGGATGCACTAATCACAATGGTAAAACTGACTTCTCCTAGGGAATGTCCCTAGAAGTTGCAGGGTCTTTGGGACAACTGCATCCTTTTGACCAAAACCAGATGCTTCTTAAAATTCAGACCAAAGAAAACATACTTTTTTTCATGTTTTGAGAACTGAGATCAGTTTGAGCATTTACACAGAAACTGCAAGAAAAATCCATTCTCTGAGCCTAACATTTCACATATGCAAAGTGTTTCTGGTTAGAAATGCGTGCTTGTGATGCACCTTCACACTTCATGTCTAACTGTGAAATCACTTCCCACTTTGGTACAGCAGTTCCTAAGTAAGGAATCACATGCAAGAGAACCAATGGTTCTCTAACTAAACAGCTACAGAATGACATAGTACTGAGTAATAAGCACAGTACTGAGCAGAAACTATGTCAAACCATTAGTAAAGCATTCAATACAAATGAAAAACACCCCTACATTTTACTAAAATCGCATGCTTAACTGAGCGCTTTTTTTTTTTTTTTTAATTTTTAAAGATACCCAGGTCAAGTTGTGCTGAGTTTTTTCCAAAGCCTCTCAAAGCTTACACACCTTCATGTTGGTTTGCAGCCCATTTTGCTTTGAAAATGAAGTCTGTGATTTCAGTTACAACCTGAACACCCAACCCAGCTGAATAATGCCAAATTTTGAGTGAGTCAGCAAGCAATCACCAGTTGAACGAATAATTGAGACTCAACTGCCTCCAGAAAGAGGTAATTTTCCTACACGCACCTAAGAGAACTGCCTGCCACTCCGGCACACGGCCCTAGAGTTCAATCAGTAGCTGCTGCGGTTACTAAATGAGGTCCTAAACAAGGCATCCTACCTCACATTTCCAATGACAAAGAGAAATGGTTCTGATTTGAATCACTAGTTTCTCAGGAGCTCTGAAATAGATCACTTCTGTACTGGTCACAGAAGAAGGATCCTGAAGCCTAATGTTAGACACTGCTTTAAGAGAGAGAAGTAAAAACAGTGGTCACATTTAGTAACAAGCAGAGCAGCTACCTTAGGGACAGGGAGGCGCATTTCCGTACTTAGTAACCACTGGTAGCACAGAGCAGGACCACAAATATCCTCCATCACATCAACTTTTTGTTTAGGATTCATTTTTCCTGTTTTGCCCATCAAAAATTTGGGCATCAAGTCTAAAGAATAGTCAGTGAAGAGCAATAAGCAATTTATCCCATTTTCTCTTCGACAGACAGATTGGCCTTTGGAGGGATGGATCACTCCCTGTTGACTGTAACTGGGCCCTAGAGTAAAAGCTGATCTAAACATTTACCTTTCAGCCAGCTGGAGGCAGGGGAAACAAATCATACCGTGGGTACTCATACACATACTACAGAGTTAAAAAAAGGAAAAGAACCAAATGGCTGCCACTTAGAGGTAATAATCATTTGGGGGCTGCTGCAGCTGCACACTTTATGTTCAAGTGATAGACACTTGTATGAAATTAGTACCTAACATTCAAATACAAGCCTGAATGGGTAATACCTCCCAGATGCTTCAGACAGTATGAGTTTGAACTAGAAGGGTAATTCTTATCTAAAGCCATGTTCAAATAGGGTCAAGAGATCAAGAAGCCCTAAGGTCTATGTTTAAAGGACACTTACTATAAAAGACAGGAACGGGATGGGTGCAGTCAACTGCAACAGCACTTTGTATTTTGCATTTTCTAAGGGAGATTGACTCCCAGGTTTGCTGGCATATCAGTGACAAGACAGGCAGCCTTGGGAAGTGCACGTCGGCGCTAAGCCCTGCACTGGGGGAAGCGGGGCTGGGCAGAGTACCCTGACTTCCACCTGCTGCCCTGATGGTAACTGGGATATAAGGAGACCCCCTGGAAAGGGTCATCTTTGCACATTTCACCATTCTAATACATAATGATGAGTTGATAAAATGAGGTATGAAAGGGATGTAAACAAAATTACTACAATCAAAAGAAACTGAAAACTACAGTAACACTGAATCAAATTGACCGCTACTTGGGTAGTGGCAATTAGGCCCAACTAGCATTCAAAATAATGAAAAAAGGTCTGTTTTATCCATTGGGATTCTCAGAATTAATGCACTAAAATAGAACTCTAAATACCTCCCCAAAGGGCCAGTAACTCCTGCTTTACCACACAGGCTCTGTTCCTCTTTGCCAAGTTCCCCAGGTTTGGCCACTAAAGCATGACCTAAAGCAGACGGTAGCTTTCCCTTCTCTGTCCTCTGGTCTGTTTCTCCTGTACGAGCTCCATCTCGTGGGCTTTTCATGCTTAGGATGGCTGATAAGAAATGAAGACTGTTTTTTTTTTTTTCACCAGGGAACACACCACAGTGCAGAGCAAGGGCTGTTGCAGCTGACTTAGTCCACAGTCTTTACTTGCTACTGATGGTCTTTCACCATGGGAACTTTGAGAGAAGCCACATGGTCTCCAGTTTATCTCCCCTCCTGCTGCTCTTCCAGATTGTCAAAAACAGAAGGATAAGCGCCGTTCTTGGTCATCCAAAAAGTCAACTACAGAACCAAACCTTTCTTCATAATGACCATGGCAGCTGAGCAAGATAAGAGAGGAGGCAGTTGATGACCAGTGTCAAGCACAGAAGCTGTCTTATTGCTGTCAGTCTACGTAGCTCAGATGATCTATTACTTAGTGGTTCAAACAGCATCTAAGTACTAAGCAATTCAGCAAGAAAGGCTTCCTGGCCCCCAAATCATTTGACTTTAAAGAAATGCAGATGCAAAGCACGTTTAAATGAGGGGAAATCTTGATTTTAGATCTGAATTTGTTTCTGATAAGGTGTATTCAATTCATTATCTAGATTGTGATGTGACTTTTGAGTTCTGCACTGACATGAGTAATAACTAAGGCACAGGAGGAATAACTAAAGAATTCACAGCAAGTCAACTCTCCAGACTACAGCTTGTTTAGCAATTACACAACATATGAAACTACAGGAATTTAAAAGCAGCAGTGTCTCTTGGAGTCCTATGCAACAGCTCACCCCCAAACCCAAGTCATTAAAATGACAAGTCAAACAGGATTAAACAAGATTCACATGTCTGTTCTGCACTGATTACAAACTCGCTCTATCACTCCCAGGGCATTTTACTGATTGACAGCATACAAAATAATTGATGTTCAGGACTGACCCAATTCTCCTTGTTGACATACCTGTTATGACATTGCTTCAATTACCACCTAACCTTTTTTTCCCCGACTTGGACACAGTAATGAGAAAGATGCATGTCAGAAAAGAGAGATTTTAGTGTAAGTAGCAAAATATGGCAGGGTTTCACCCATAGCTCACTTCCAAAACATAACCCCCAAATATTTATAGGAAACAACTCTGCAAGCCAAGGCCAGATTATGTCACCTTTACCAGCAATGACGAACAAGCACCGGAGCAGACATGACACATCTTATCTGAACATCGAGAAAGAAAGCGGGCTGTGCAACTCGGTGCCCAAGCCCTGACAATCACAAGTTGGGCCAAGGGTGAGAAGCACTAATCCCACCGGTTTATAGCTTTCCCACAATGAAAACTCCACACCAGTTACCATTAACGGGGCAAGTTCTGGCATTCCAGGCCACTGTCTGTAACATTTATTAACGAGTCTGGAACAGGGAAAGTATCTGCAAACTCTTTGGTGTTGGTTTTTTTGTTCAGAACCTCTCCATGAACTGAACACATTCTTTTTTAAATTACCATTGACCTTTGGATACTTTATGATATAACACAAAAATTTTAAGTTCTTTTGATTAGCAGCACAGGATGCCTGAAACGTTTCTTTCTCTATTCAGTTTTGTAGCCAGTGGTTCTTATGGATGAAAAATGTACTACTTGAAAATACCTTAAAATATTTCCTTAAGCTTTCTTCAGACTACTAGGAGCATCGCTTACATGGTCACATTCAACCGCAATTCACCCGAACTCCTTATCTGCTTGTGTTTCTCCATTGGTATGACCAAAAAAAAAAAAAAAATTCATCTGTCTTCTGGTGCACGCTGGCCCTCTGAGCTCTGTCCCACGTGGGGACATGAACAGTGAGGCACTCAGCGTGGCTTCTTACTCATGACCACTTGCCCGCAACACAGAAGCGTAACTTTTGCACATTGACTTTACTCCTGATGCGAATGCTTTGATATAGTTTTTCTGAGCGTCCCTGACCACAAGGTTGTCCCTCGCCTTGTGCTAAGGCACATCCACACAGGCATATAAAGCTTAGTCTGCTCTCCAGTTGAGATTTTTCAAAGCTTCAGCCCGTAGGTGGAATGATGTGTCATCTACCGGGCTTATGAGTTGTCTGTTTACGGGGGACAGTGTTCGAACGTGAACACTTCTGAACTTCACCTCACAGGACATAGGTGACGTGATGTAATGAGCACGGCCAGCAGCCTGCCATAGCCATGTTTCTTCCCCGCGCACCCGGTGATACCAGGATGCTGCAAAGGCCCTGCAGGAACTCATTAGATAGAAGAAATTAAAAAGATGGGGTCTATTTAAAACAAAACAAAACACAACACAAACCACTGTACAACCGCAGAAGTGTTACCATGTATAGGGCAGCAAAAGAGTTCTTGATAACACTGTAGGCTCTGAAATTAAATACAGTTACTAAGAAAGTGTTTGGAGATCTGTGAATAGAAGGGCTATCTTTCTGTAGATAAAGAAATTTGGAAGGTTCTATGTACATACCCTCAAGCTACAGAGTGCATAGCTTTTTATCATCGCTTTAAACTTAACCCACAGATATCGTAAAATCCTGCAGCTTTACCTTAACATACAACATACAAACATCAAAGTCATAAATGATCCTATTTAACAGTTTTTTGGGGTTTTTTTTGAAGTGAAGTCTTTGGAAAAGGTTTTCTGGTGTCAACAGCCTTATTTATAGTTACAAGAGCAAAAGAGCATATGCTGACTTTTGATGGATGCCTTCTGAAAAGATGAAGACACAGCCACAGGGAAAGACCTGGTTTGCTGTTTTTATTAGGCACCAGCTCTGGAGAACGAGAGAGTTTGAGAGCTTTGTATAAAAGGCTTACGGCCACCAGAATTTGAAAAATTCTATTAAAGCCTTCCATTTTCATCAGGGCAAAAGTGGCAGGAAGATGTTCAACAAGGAGGCTGGTAAATAGTTTGCATTAGTGCTCCTTTCTGGACAGAAAGTCTGTTCTCTTGAGGAGGTGAACAGTGAAGGAGTGTCTGAATATCTTTAAGGAACTATTGGGAGGTATTTTTCCAAACATTAATCTTTGATGCCACCATAGGAGTTATACCAGAGCTAAGACTATACCAGTCTCTAGGATTTTATTCTGAGCATGCCTATGGACTGACTTCTTTCCTAAGCCCATAGGTCAGTCATCATCTTTGTGCTGCTACTGAACTGATCTGGTATAAAAGTATCCTTCAGCATCAGGGTCTTTTTTCCTAACCAGGAGTCACAGTATATGTCAGTAATGGAGTTGCAGGCAACAGAAAGATGCCTGTAGTAGTCACTGCTGAACACCTTATTTGGGTAAAGGACTTCACAGCAATTTCATATACATGATCCTTTTTTTATTCACAAATAGTCCTCGTACTTCTTCTCACTGTTACGAATTAACCTTATCCTTTCTGAACCATCCTACTCTACTTTACAAAGAAGAAAACAAACAGAGTGTACTATGACCCAAATTCTTAAATGTATTTAGGTACCTGAAAAGACAGATAGGCACCTGCTTGGATTTTAAGATGTGCCAGAGGTGGTTAGGTGTTCAAATGAGATAAAAGGCAACTGAAACTGCTAAAACACTTTTAGGGGGTAAAAAACCCACCAACCCCTTCTGTCCAGTTCCTTACTATCTATATAAAAACCTTTTGGACCTAAATCCCTTTGATCATGCAGACCTCAAAGGACTTGTCCATGTTCACAGGGGGTGTCTGTAGCTCCCCGGGGATCAAAGTCCCCACACCCCAGATGTCCAAGCCTATCCATTCCCAGCTGCGGGCTCCCACTTCACAGCTGTAGCCCCACGGCTCTGCTGTGGCACGTCAGCCCGGTCAAGTGATTCTGTCTGAAATCGGGGTAACGCACCAGGGAGCAGAAGTAGCTGGGGATAGACAAAAGGACATTTTCCTCAGGGGACCTTTAAACTAAGATCAGAGTTTCCACAGGCAGCAAATCTGCTCTAAAGTATGTCTCAGCTTTTCTTTTTCTTGAGAAAAATACAAAGAGGAGAAAGGCAGCCAGCCGGAGTAGCCTTTTATCATTGCCATGGCAACGACTGTACACAGTAGGACTTTGGGGATAACACCAGAGGGAATCCTTGCACAGAAAGATTAATTAGTCACCTCCAACATGGGACTTTACCTGCCTTTTTCAAGCCCCAGCCCCAAAGACAAACAGGGGCTTTTGCTGGAGACCCCTGCAAAGTTGCTGCCTCACAACATTCAGCTGCACTGGGCTGGAGCTGCCGTCAGTCACAGCTGTTGTAGAATAATTTGCTATAAATCAAGCAACCGACCACAGACCAACTGCACTATTTTATTTAAGATACCATATTTTGAAGCATGTCTTTTTCTAGAGATGAAGTTCTGCCAAAGTATCCAAAATAAGTTAATGAATTTCTGGTAGTGAAAGCTTCGATTTGCAGCCCCGCTCCTCTCCGTGAAGGGCTGAGGCAAGCTGGGAAGTTGGAAGAGAGATAATAATTCACCACGGGGGATTGGGAACTTTGGTGCAGACAATATTTTCTGAAAGCAGCAGCTGTGAGCTGCCAACCTTCCTGCAGCCAAGGTGCCATCCACATCCTC
This sequence comes from Fregata magnificens, assembly GCA_013389945.1. Lineage (NCBI taxonomy): Eukaryota > Metazoa > Chordata > Aves > Suliformes > Fregatidae > Fregata > Fregata magnificens. The sequence continues at coordinate 351,932 of WAAD01031042.1, forward strand.
CTTTGCTGCTGGTGGAGACGCAGGCACAGGCTGAGCACTGCACTGTGAGCGCACACCCGTCCTCTGCTGTGCTGGGAACCCGAGTGCATCCTTCTCAATGGACTGAGATAGTTTTTCTCCTTCATTAGTGCNATGATCAGGCTGTTGGGAGTTAATCGGCTCCTAAGAGAAAGCGTTAGAAGAGAGCTCTGCAACAGTGCTCCTGTATTTTTCATCCAACCATGAGCCAAACAGTCCCTTTATTTCAGCAGGTAAGAAAACCTACAGTGAAACAAACTGAAAGCACAGAGTGTTCTTCCACTTTAGTTCACAACATGTGTCCACTGCAGCTGTGTCCTTCCTCTTCCTCCTCCTCCTCTCAGAGCCGCTAGGCTGACATGCTTGGGGATGACCCAGCATCACCACAGCAAATGCAGTCGCTCGCAAACAACCAGGACAAACTCCTCCTTGAAACCTGTGCTCCCTTTAGCACCCCAACTTGTATCTGTTGAGGCAAAATGCTCTGATTAACAACAATAAAATTAAGGCGAACGTCGTAGTGAAGACCAACAGGGTAAATCAGACTGGATGAAAAGAGCTGAGGCTGTCAGCATCAAGGTGCTGCAGGGAATTACTCGAACACTGCGACGTCAAGGTGGCCTAACAAGATATACAAGTGGTTGGCGGGTAGGTGAAACAGGTTGGGTAGGGTATAACTGACTGTGAGAAAGGAGAAACATGAACCAAGAGCCAAACAACCTCCAATAAAGACATACTGAGTGCTGGCTGCCCATGACAGACATATTGCAATAATCTGCACAACCGATTAAGTCTTTTTTTGATCTCACATTAACTTTTAGTAAGCTTTTCTGAAATATTTCCCCTTGATTAATTCCATTTTTATCACAAATACCTATGGAATAGAAATAGATAGAATTGAAATTTCATATCATCATGAGATCCAAACCTTAATTCTTGTTTGGCCCCAAGCCCCAAATTCACAACTAAGCCTGAAAATCAATCCAGATTGTAACTGGGCTACCTTCTGTCCATGGCTGGTTGCAGGTTACAGCTCTGACTCCACTCTCGCTTCACGAATCCTTCAATCACAGCTAATAGAGTAAAACCCAGGGGAAAAAAGGGTTCTGTATAGAGTTTTCTTCACTGTTTAAATGTTTCAGTTATCTATAGACAACTTAAAAATAAAGGAAAAGTAAGAGCTAAAGGTAGCCATTCCTGTGATGCGATTTTGCCTAACTGTGACAGAAAAAGTGAGTTTCTGAGACAGTCACTTTTTGGCTTCAGTTACATTTTTCCTCATGAAGTGTCTCCCTGTAGTGCTGGCAAAGAAAACCCACAGTTAATTAGCAGCTCTGCAAGCCATCAGCCTTATGAAAAATTGCCAACATACTATTATTATTATTATACTGCATTTTCCCCAAAACGCTAGTTATGGTAGATTTTTAATTCTAAGCATTCTTGTTGGCATGTGCAAGAATATGTATTTTTAAATAGATGCTCTGGATCATCTCAGACATTCAAGTACGTCTGCCTGCAGGTCTGTAACACCCTGGGAAGGGCTGGGGGGGAAGCGCTACACAGGCAACGGCGACAACTCAGGCACAAAACACTCAGAGCATTGTTTCCCAGGAGAGATCATTCAGAAATACATTAGGTCTCCTCTCTAACCATTTTCTGGGTATATGACTGAGTAGGAAGAAGGGAACAGAGTCAGAGTATTTTTCTGGTTTGACTAATACTGATGAGAGTAATGTTTCTCCTTTTAAGATAAAGTATAAACCTACCTTGCTAAAGGTGGTATTCGTAAACTTTCGAAAATTCTATGGAAAACAAGAAATACATAATTACTGCATAAAGATTTCATATATAATATATGCCTGGTTCTCTGAATTCAAAGGGAATCATCTCAGGGCAACATGGAGTTTGGAGACCAAAGGTGCCCGTCAGGTTCAGGCCAGTCCCACCTGCCTGGGCTGTGGAGAAACGGGGAGCACAAGCAGCAGCAATGAGCAGAGGCTGATGAGAACCGAGGTTTGGGAGGTGAGAGAAAAAAGGGACTCAAACTGTTGCCTGTCTGTATTTTTCTTCTTGGCAGAATATTTTTTTCCCTGCTGCCTTAGATACAATGCACCTGCCATCACAAGAAGGCACCTTGAATATTCGGTAGCAAAACGCAGTTCTCCTTAACAGAGACATCGCCAGACCCAGCCAAACTGCGACAGCGCTCAGCATTGCAAGAATTTGGGTCCCCCCCTGCATCCCCTACCTCTGAATGCACCACGTACCCTGTGCTTTGTACTAGAGAATATCTAAAGAAACATATAATGCATATATGTACCCAAAAATTGAAGCAACATAACAGGCTACAGAAAATCTGCTGGCTTGTACTATGTATGTTAGCAGCAAAGTGAATATATATATCTCAGTTTAAGGATGGCAGATGAGAACATGACAGATGTACATCCCCGGAGCATACAGCCACCAGCCAGCAAGTGAGAAGTGCAGCCACCAACTATGGAAAACACGCAGCTGTGTGGGGACAGGGACTCACATCAGCTACAGCCTTTAGTAAAATCAGGCAGCAGCAAATGGCACCACAACCCTTTTCTCCGAGTGCCGCTTGCAGGCTGACCCCTGCCCACGCCGTCGCGCCCCAGCTCCCACGCTGCTCTTCGCCCTGGCCGTGCTCTCCTCTGCTCGCTTCCCGTGCGCTTCTGCATCCATCAGGAAACAGGACAGGGTCTAACCAATTTAATGCATTAAAGACCGCTATTGTTTCTGGCTACTTCATTATTCTTAACTGCAATCTTTTTGAGATATAAATCACTCTCTTTTCCTAGGCTTGCAAGCTCGGTCAATGTTAAAGATCAAATATCTGTCTGGCACACGTTAGAGCTCTGACAGGTCTATTTATAACCTCATGAACAAACTATCAACCACAAGTGGTCTTTGCCGATGCTAATCGAGCTATTTGTTAGCCTTGAGTATTTAAATATAATTAGGATTCTTCCTAAAGCTGCAGCTAGTGGGAACCTCATTGTATCTTCTCTATGTGGAAAGTAATATTATTTAAGATGAAGCGTGAGAAATCTTGAATACAGTAAAAAAAAAAAAAAAAAAAAAAAAAAAANCAGATTGAAAGTCTCCCAAGTCAAGACATTAATTTTTATGCTGGTTCTTTGAATGATTCTGTGATTTGACATTAGTTTTAATCCACAATTCTGGATTCCACACATTCCTGTAGCATTACATAGAAAAAGGGGTTGGAGAGGTAGAAAAGACTCACATTCACTTTACAACTGAGTGAACTGAAACATGACTGGAAAGATTTCCAAGCAAGTCGGGGCAGAGATGGAAGTGGCGACACAGCCCCTCTTACACCAGCTGCTCAGAGCTGCAGGCACCCTGCACCGGGGCCCTGCTGGGACCGGCTGAGCTGGGCTCTTGCCACCGCGGTTCAGGCAGGCTCCTGCTGCCCCAACTCCTGCGGGGGCTGCCTGGGGCACCAGTGAGATGCCACCGTGCCCCCATGGCCTGCTGGGTCTCCCCTGCACGCTGGTGCGCTTGCAGGTGGCTGCAGTGGAAAATACATGTCTGTGTAACAGTACCTGCAAGGGATGCACTGCCCAGTGTCACTGTCACCTTCCCACTGCCAGCAAAATTAAAAAACCCAGGGATTTCCCTTGCCTTTCATCTAGAATTTAAGATGTTAAGAAGGAAACACATAATAAAGTGTGATAAGTTGGTTCAGATCTCTGCTGGGATTCTGCAAACTTTTAGAGGTTTTGGGGTTTTTTTTACGTTTTGGACCAAAATTCAACTTCAGCTCAGTATAATTGTGGTGGAGATAAACTTCGGACATGGGATGCAAGTGAAGACATTTAAAGACACGTTCCCGAGCATGCCCTGGGCCTCAGACAGAAAACTACAAATCAAGTAAAAGAAGAGAGAAAAGCAAGATGTGAGCTGTGTAAGGCGGTACATCTCAAAAACTATTGTTATTTCCCAAGATACCATACAAACTCAGAACTAACCAGCAGTGCAACAAGATAGATGTTCACAGAAATGTAGCTCATTTATAGCCCCACACAGCTGCCAAGCAGCACGGCACTTGGAGGAGCATTGCTGAGGACAAAGTTTGGTTTTGACCCCATTGCAGCCTCTAAAATGTTCCATTGAGCGAGACGCGAGTCCAGCATTAAAAACAGTCCTAAAAAAGTTTGGGTTTCTTTTTTTTCCTTTTTAAATAATAAATGCAAATTCTTTCAAAAAAATCTGTTTAAGGACTCTGGTACTGTCTTGGAAAGCTTGCTAGTTTAACCGGGTGGGGAAGGTGCAATCCCTCTAAGCTGACAGAAAGACTCCCTTTGGCTTCAGTGGGTTGGATCCAGTTCCTTATATCAATATGCAGTGAGCACCATTTAATAATGACAGAATCAAAAAACAACACACAGGAGTGGGGAACAGACTGCCTGGAATATAACTAAAATAAATTTGATTCAGCAAATAAAGCAACCAGATGACTTTTTATAGAATAGTGGGGGACTTAGTGCCTATTTTTTCCTGTGAGGATTACGTTGCTCATTTGTTTGTTTTGTGTAACTGTTGACTTACCATTAGCAGGTGCCTCCTATTTAATTTCAAAGGGTTTCTACAGTCTAATCAGTCTGTAAAATGTTCCCCAGCCCAGGACAGAGGTGTGATTACAACCGCTGTACTGCTCTGAATTACATCTTTATGACTCTGGCAAGTCAAACTGTGGTTCACAGAACAAAGAAAATTCAAAAATGTTTCAATTTGTTCTTTGCTTATAGAAAGTTCAGAGGAATCTGAATTACTGCACCAGACACGAATGTTAATAGACCAGTCATGAAGTGTTGTAGGCTGCTGGCGACACACTGCACCATGGCAAACCCTGCTACATTTGAGCACAACTGAGAAAGAGAAACTTGAAGCTACAGAAAAGTCTGTCTCTACTTTTATTTGTGGCTTAGCTAGCAAAGTACCCGAAAGCGGGGCTGTCCTGGAGGGGGAGGTTGACTGGTGTTGCAGCCCTTCCTGAGCACCTCCTCGGGTTCATGGCTCTCGTCCTGGATCAGCCTCCTGGGATGTTCAAATAAGACTAAGGGTCATGGCCCCAATCTGTCGCACATGTCAGATGTGCCCTTCGGGTCTTCAGGAAAGCCTCCGAGGCAGAGACCCGCTCCTCTGCACGAGAGCTCAGCCAGGGTGCTGGCATAGGCACTGGGTGCTGCTTCCATGCCCTAAGCAGAAGCAGCTCTGCGTTTTGCACTGGCACCCCGAGCATCCAGACGTGAAGCCATGCAGCCAACGGCCAGTTGTGAGATGTGGCATAAATTATCTAAGAGCCATCACAACATGAATCTGAAGCAAAGACTGAGGCACACCCCATTTTCCAATGCAGATATTATTTACCTTAGCACAAAGAGACTCCTTTCTCCTTTCTCAAAAGCCATCTCATTCACCCTTTGCTGCCTACCTTGTACAGGAGGTACAAGGTGACCTGGCCCACCAGCCCCGGTCCATCCCCACAAAGCATGCTTCCCACACACTGAGGAAAATAAATGCAATCCTGTCACTTATGCCAACAAGGACTTTTAACTTGGCTGGACAACAACTGCCAAACAGCTTCCAGGTCTATACTACTAAGTAAAGATTCTTCTAATGCACCCAAAGCTTCTTCGTATCCCTGAAAGGGAAACTATGCCCATTTCATTACAGGTGTCCTAGACATTACTGTAATTCTTACAGTCATTGTTAAAAGGCTGCCTGGTGACAGCAGCGCCATAAATTGTCACTCGATGTTGCATGAGGCTCCCTGCTCCTGTTGTAGCACTGAGCAGCAATGCTGCAAAGCAGGTCCAAAATGTCCCTTTAAAAGGAGCTCAGAAAGGGCAGGGTGAACTAGCCGGCCTCCGCAGCTTCCTACACACTGGGGAAAATTCTGCTTTTAACCTGACAAGGGCACCAACTTAAAACTACAGGAACAGACATATAGTGGATTAGCCTAGATTCGGATGTGTGCAAGAGAACCCAAAATAACTGGTTGGCGGAGCTGGTTAGCAGAGCTAACCAGTGCAATGCAATTTTCTTAATCCTCATTAATGTTAATCACCCACAAAAAAAAAGGGAGCAGGGCAGAAATGAGGCAGAAAAAGCACATTTGAGGGCAAGGCACATTATGTTGGGAGATTTTTCTTACCTGGCTTTCTAGTCATGATCTGGTAAGATCAAGATTTCCTTAATAGATTCCCCCATGTGGTACGAGATAGCTGTATCAGAGCCCTATAAACTGACTTCACCACCACCTGACGGCTTCAGTGCTCTCAGCCTGACTTAGAGACCAACACTTCTACCACTGAATGCTCTCTGCAAAGCTGTGACCTGGAAAGTGTTAATGGTTTCCAAGCACTATGTTTTACTATAAAGTTAGATACATATCTCTAGAGTTCACAAAGCCTTTACTACATGCCCATCACCCCCACAGGCAGCACCTGCAAGGTACACTTTGACAGAAGGGAAAACTTCACTCTTTCTAGCAGTTCTCCCGTCTGCTCATTTTGCAGAAGCCACGGCTGTGATTTTAAATGCATGTTGATGCCCCACCATATGAATGACAATGTATCGCCAGATAACAGACTTTGTCCTTTCTGCTTGGTTTTTGACAGTTTAGGATAACCTAGACAAAAAGGCAGGATAAGAAAATAATTGCTACACAGTCGTTTCATCAGAAGTTCAAAAAATGCCAGAAGAAAGGTGTCTGTGCAACACTATTTGGAATCTGCGTATGCCTCATGGAGTAAACAAATATTTTTCTTACGTAGGACCCTGGTTTTACCCCTTCAGAGGGGATGGAAAAGGCTTTGGGAATAACCCCCTGGGCTGTAACCAGCGAGGTTACTGTCTGCAGGAACTTTGCGTTCCCCCCCAGTTCAGGAGTGAAAGGTGGAGAGGGAGGAAGGGAACTGCAGGAAGAAGAATGGATGGTCTCAAAATTGGATAACGTTATTCTCCTGGAGAACAGGCTACACCTCTGCTACAGAGTTCTTGTTAAATCACTAATTGCAGAAATAGTCACTAACTGCACGTTCATCATTCTGTGCTCAGCATAAGAGGCTGGGACTTGGTTTGTAAAATGTTGAGTACTCAACAGCTTCAGCTGAAGTCACTGTGAGCTGTGCTTTGATCTTCTAAAGCACTACAAAACAGGGAATAACTCAAAATGTGAGGCCATGGGTGTTCCCCCCGCACGGCTGAGCCCGGCGTGCTGATGGTCCGTGTGGTCACAGCCTCATCGCTCTGCAGTGCTGTCAGGATAAACGCATTTGGGCTTATAAAGCACAGGGTGCTACAGTGATGGACAGCTCAGGAAAGTGAATGTGTAAATTACCTACTTACACTTTTGGAAAATATTTTTCTATGGCATTTGTGAGACTTCAAACTGACCATCCACGTTGGAGGTTGTGCTACAGATGCCCTGAGCTACAGACAACACGTTAAACATACCAAAGATTTTTATCTCTAGGCAACATACCTCCAAGCACGGCCCAGCATCCTGTGAAGATAATAAACCTCTCACAGGAGTTTTGCTGCTCTACAGAAATCAGCATTAATCCCTGCCAGGAACCTGCTCCAGTTTAACCCTTGGCTGGCAGCTCCTATAGGTGGGAAGAAACACCGTTCGCAGATGCTTTCTTCTCGGCAGCACGCTGATTTCTCACAAGCCGTTAGAACAAAACTCTCAGAATAGCGTTCCAACCTTGTGTTACCCACAGTGGTAGTACAGCCTTGAACCAACCGCAAGAGCGTGGGCACTGCAGGCAGAGTGATAAACTGGGAAAGAGAGTCTGTCACCTCTTTCAATAACACACAGAATGTTTAATGTATTTCCAAACCACAGATGGCATTCCTTTCCCACTCTGCCTTCCCTTATGCAGGGCACGCAGGTAGGTGTTTTACCTTCACCACCTAAAAACTGAAGCACAAGAAAACACCTTTTCAAATACAGAGAGCTTTCACTTGTTATACTTCGTATCCTGAGCTGAGTATGTGCTTGTTGCAGTGAAGAAGGTCAGAATCCTTGCCTGGAAATGTAGCTGGGATATGTTTCTAAAGGATTCATAAGAAATTATGCCACAGATGAACCAAAGAGGACTGCCCGCATTTTTGACACATACTAAGCTTTTCTAGTATAGCTTTAACTGAACAATAGATAAAACCTGTCTCAGCACAGGCCGTTAGCAAACTAGGGCAGTCTGGCGAGGTTTACAGACAGGAGGAAGGTGCTGGGTGCCCGTGCAGCCACTCACCCCCACCCTGTACCCTGGGAAGGGAACCTGCAGGCCTCGGGAGAAAGGACTGTAGAGTGAAACTGCAAAGCATTTCACCATCATTTTTACTAGATTTTGCGGAATACTGATATTCTTTTCACCCACTACCAAGATATCTATTTTTGTTTCAATACAGATGAATCTGAGGATTTTTGGAATACACTTCAGTCCTTCAGGCATGTTTTTCAGACGGGAACAGCAAACAGAACTCTTTCCAATCTCAGCCAGCAGAAATGCACTTCCCAGTCTCTGAAAATACGCACCATATTTTCCCAGTTCTTTGCTTTGTTCCCATATTTAAAATACAGCCACAATAAATATCTTACATTTACTAAAGTCACGATGAGCACCTGAGAGAGCCCTGTTGTCATGGCACCTCCAGGGACTTGCCATGGTAAGGGCAGAGAGGCTTCTGCTGGGCAAAGCAACGACTGCTTTACGGAACTCATGTTTAACAGATCAACGTGCCTTAAAGCATCTCTGCCCCACTGTGTAAGATGTTTTTAACTAAAAGCTGGGTTTCTATAAGTGGATGTTACATATATGAGTAATCCCTACATGTTTGCAGCACAAGCCACCCAGTGACACAGCGCTCCTAAGCAGAACTTTGCATTTGGAAGCACAGGTAGGATGTCTTTTTAGAGCTGGTTGAAATTTGTTTTTAGTAAGAGAGTTGTTTACCAACTTTACTTTTAAGTCGATCTCCAAAATTTCTAGGGTTGTTTGGTTGGTTTTGGGTTTGTGTTCTTTTTGTTTTGTTTTGGGGTTTTTTTTTTTGGTTTGGTTTTTTTATGGGTTTTTTTGGTGGTTTTTTTTTGGGGTTTTTTTTTTTGTTTGTTTTGTTTTTTGGGTTTTTTTTAAGAAAAAACTTTGTAGATTCAGATGCAAAAATACAATTTCAGGCTAAAACATACTAGAGCAAGCCTAGCCTTTTCTGCAGAGAAGCCAACAGCTGGAAGCTGAAATTGTCACCTGGGCAAGAGAAGATGCAGGTACAGGTCCCATCCTGCCTGCTTCAAACTGAGGTCTCAGCCCAGACACTGCCGGGCCGTTGCTCTGGTCGCCCCACACCCTCATCTTTCTCCTTCATGGAAACCCGGTTTGTGTCAGTTTCACCCGTATGTGGAACAAAAGAAAATGCGGCAATATTCTCAAATCCTGCTCTATGGCTGAACGAGTTTCCTGCCAATCTTCTCCCATTTACAGAGATCTGTAGAAAATCTGATCTTTTGAGATGAGGTGGTTTGTACGTGGAGATTTACAGGACACAAGGAAGCCAGGGAAAAGTGGCACAGTGCCAAGCAGAGTCTTAGGAGGATCCTACCAGGCAGGGCATAACTGTGCCCACCAGCCACTGCCACAAGCTCAACCAAAGAAAGAGCTACTCATCATCTCCTGCATCCTCTGCCTCCTTGCCCAAAGATGAGCAACTCCTGTCCAGAGCACACAACAGAAAGCCAGAGTCTCTCAAGCTGTGGGACTAAAGCCTGCTACAGAAGAGGAGAAGAGCAGTTCACTTACTATGTTTGAAAAAATGGATTTCACACTTTCCCAGCAACAAGGTAAGGAACATGTATCAATAAGGCAAAAAAATTGTTTTGACGTATCCTGCTCCTCTCTAATGAGGAGTTGGAGTAAAAGGCAGCCCAGCAGGCTCACTGGCCTAAGCCTGTTGCCTGCCCAGTGGGCTGGCATCAGTAGCACCGTTTCAGGACTGTCTGGGAGTGCAAAGCTACTGCTAAAATCATGGGAAGACTAAGAAGCAAGTGGCTTCTCAGACACAGTGCAGGTTACAGGACATGAGCTCCAGCAGCTCCACAGGCAGCAACACAACTGATGTTTCCCTGGATTCTCCTGACAGGAGCAACCTTTGGTTCTCATACAGAGATGTACAATTACAATTACTTTATGAAAAAAAAATTGAAATACATTGTTAGAGGCAGGAAGGTATATCACTGTCACTGTGCAACACAAATTACATAGAAAGAAGAAAAAAAAAAAAAAAGACCTTTATTACACATGTCTGAAGCTTTGAATAATTGCAAAGACCATCCACTGGTACTATTGGCTGCAAATTTGTCAGCACCAAAGTCTCTGAAGGACTTCAGTTCTTGGCAGAACTCAAAAACATTGCAGTGCTCTTCTTACACTCACCTACTCTTATGTTTCAGACTTAAGTTTTTCCCTGGTACAGGCCACAGAATCCCAAATGCAGGCGGCTTGTGCACTTCCAGCCCATCTAACAGCGCCACAAACCCGCCTCAAAGGCTGCATCTTCCAGGTGACTGAACACACTGTTATGCGCCTTTCCCAGGTGCACTCACAAGCTTTAGCCAACAAAATCCAAGTCTGCTAGATATTCTACTATTATTTACAGAGCAAGTTCAGGAGCTCCAAAATATAGGTATGTTATCCAAACTGCCCCTGACACCAGCTGAACTTTTTGTTCCCTGACATTTGGAGTATGCCAAAATACTTGCACTGCTTTTGGAGGAAACACTGAAATCCAGTTCAAAAGAAAAATTACATAGGAACACATGTACTAGATCAGACAACAATGAGGATAGGAAATGCTTTGGGAAGAGTCTAGGAACAAGGGAAATATATAGATATGCCTTCCCAGGCTCCAGCTATTTGCGACTCAGGGACTTCTTGACCTAGAAGTGGCTGTCTTTATACTTAAGAAAGCCTATTCAAACACATAGTGTACTTGGAGTTTCATTCTACCGTGGAGAATGCTCACCTAATGAAGCAGCTGATGTTTGATGCGGAGAGCAGGAAGACATGCAGTGTCATGCGGTGTCCTTGAAGCTCTCATTTGCTGTCACTCGGTGTCCCCATGTTACATGAACTGGACAGAAGCAGCACTGAACAATTCTCAGACTAAATGTCGTCTCTGAACACCACAAGCCAATGTGCTAAGACAAGGCAAAAGGAAAAGTCTCTCTCGTATTCAGAATGCTATATTAGGCATGTAAAAAAACTGTAAAATTAAGGAATTAATCATAAGTATGGGAAATGTCAATGCCATGAGTGATTATATTGTAATTATGGAGAATTAATTTATCCAATCCTGTACAAAGCAGGAACACCAAGCTCCTCCAATGAGGTTTTAGACCAAGTCAGAAAGGTGTGTTTAGAAACTGTCCATTAGTGATAAAATCCAGCCCCCAAAAGCCAGAGCACAAAGCTTTCATACCAAACACAAACCACATAAGCCCCTTTGTGAGGTTTAAGTGATGCAAAGGCTTTTGCACTGGCACCCAGCTGACTCCCTCCTGGATGGCCCAGTGCTTAAAACTCAAGCAGTGCAGAAAACGCTTTTCAACAGGTTATCACAGAGTGGGGTTTGCAGGAGGAATTAGTCTCAAGTTCATTACTGGTTTTGTTTTGTTAGATACTTAGAATCCCATTAAAAAAACCAGAGTTCTTGCACTGAGGAAGAAACCAAATCTGCATAAAGGTGAAGGTAGAAGCCATCTGAACACTGCACAAAGGGAGGATGTGGAAAGAAGCAAGGACAAAAACATAAGCAAGGAAGAGAAGCTTGGCGTGGAAGGGAAGCGCAGTAGTTACCGCAGACATTTGTAAAGCGGTTGACAGGTTTAGAGTGCTTCAAACCCACAAGCCACTCAATACTGGCCCACAGAGGGAACCGCAAGGGCAACCAGGGTCAGAAAGACTTTGCAACATTTTTGGTGATTGCAGTGCTTTGAGGAAAACAGAAATACCAAAGCCGGGAAGGCAATGGTAGCTGAGGAGTGGGATCCCGGGGGCTCACTCTTCTCAGGAGTAATCCACCCCCTTTCCTCCAAACCACCGACCTCTGAAAGAAATCTTTGCTCTCCTGAGGAGGTGCACGGCACCAGAGCAATGGGAAGGAGTCACAAGTTAACTCCCACAACAGGAACAGAGAGGTGTAAAGAGGTAAAAAGGAGACAGCAGAACATCCAGAGAAAGAAGAGAGGATCAGGAATACAAAAGGGAAAGAAAGGGAAGAGAATCACATCGCGGGAAAAAAAGTAGAAATTTAAAAAGAAAGGTTTAGAAAAGATCAGGATGTTGAAATCAAGAAGCAATTAAAATAATCAGTGCCAAAACGCCTGGAGACCAGCCCAGAGCTTTGGCAGCAGGACAGCACACTGGCAGAATCTGCATCGGGAATAACTTCTTCACCAGGGCCCTCTTATTATTCAAAATACAGCAGTTTTGAAGCTGGAAAAGGAAGACAAGAAAGTATTCAAGTGCTTTGTTAAAGGCCTCCAGAGGTGCCTCATGCAGATACAAGCTCCTATTCCTATACAAAAACTACACAGCCCCATCCGAAGGGTGACACTGAGCATTTGCCACAGCAAGGAAAACATCCCACCACCCAAAATGCTGTTTTACCAGCCCATGACGCATTCCCTGTGTCTACACGGACAGTGGCATAACTGTCATCCTCCACAACATCCAGAGAGATGTTTCCTTAAGTTATTTTTAGCTTTGCGAGAAAAACAGTGAGCTTTGAGCACTGAAATATTTGTTTGAGCTGCTGAGGAAATTCCTCAGTTCCCTGGATTTTGCTGCTTCTCCAGTTGGGCGAGGGACAGCAAGGGGAGGAAAACGGTGCTGCACACACTGCACATCAAGCTAAGCAAGTCATGATTTTTAGGTATGCATCTCTGAAACTTCACTGTTTAAGATAACTGTGCTACATCCTGAGCGTGGTGCACAGGAAGGGAAATACGCCAGCAGCAGAGGAGGGCAGGGAGCTCTGCACTGCTACCCCAGCAAGTCCTCACTGACTCATCTCACTGGAGATTGTGGACAAGAAGAAACTGAGATGAAAAGAGGGGTATCTGAAGGGCACCTGTGTAGGTGGCTGAATTGAGAAGCAATGTTAATGTTCACACTTTTGTGCGGCCAGTGACCCCGCATCTAAGATCCTGTCATCCTGCATACACTTACACGTGGATGCGACAGGAAACATCAGACTTTAACGTTCCCCAGCTAACCCATTCCAACCTGGCTACGCGGTGGAAACCCTGAGGCCTGTTGCTTCTTGAGCTATTTCAGCAGCCTGCACAAAGCCCTCAGTAACGCCCCGAGCACAGAGTCCATCCCATGGGCAGATTTTTATCCTGTTCCTGCTTTCAGAGACCATCTCCTCACCTCCTCAGGTGCTAGTTATAGCAATAGATATAACTCAGCAGTTTGTTGATGCAATTTAACTGCTGAAAATAAGAGAGAGGAGCCATGCTCCACAGCCTACCAGTGATCCAAAGCTGAAGGATTTGGATTACAGGGAATCTTTTTTTGCACTAGCTTAAGGATGGGCTGTATAACATGAGTTAATTTTTCCCTATCTATTACAGCCATGCTTAATCATCAAGCCATGGAAAACAGATTAGCATCCAGCGGGAGTGCAGGTCATTCCCGTGCCCGGCAGCTGCTGATGTCGTGGAGCTCCTGCTGCCATCAGTCTCTGTCCCCACCTGTCCCATCTCACATGGCTTGTGACGACAATAGACCTGAAGGTTTCTGAGACCCAAACTCACTCTATATATAGGGGTAATACAATAGCCCAGGCTGCATCGGTCACTGCCTTTCCAGAGAGTTCCTCACTTCTGGTGCATGAGACAAAGCACTAAGAATAACACAGCGTGAGGAGTAAGGATAAGCAAAATACCTATCAGAGGGGTTGCTTCCTTCTCCAGCTGCAGTCAAGATCTCAGAGCAGCTCTACAGCATATGGTTTATCAGGGCCTGATCGACCCTCTCACTGACTGCTCTGGGGTGTATCCTACCTGCCTGCCTGCTTTTACAGCCTTGTTCAACAGAAGCAAATTGTTTCCCTGCCTTTTCTTGGCTGAGCTAGATAGACCTTCAGATTCCCTTTGTCATCTTGATAACATTATCTGCTTGCTTTCTTTTTCTTCCAGCATTTTCCTTTTACAAATTGATCCAAAATAACCCTTCCCTTGACTAAGACTGGGGAAAATACAGAAATAATGTTGATAATAGAAAGTCATACCATTACTCCTTGGAGTAATTTTGCATGTATCCATACAAAAGTATTATGCTGGCTTTGTATAATACTTGTTCATTAGACTGTATTTAAACTGTTAAACGCATATTAATACTGGTAAGGCAATCCTGGCTGTCCTAGCGACAGACTGATGTTGTACTTAAAAATCCAAACACGGGGGGCTCCTGACGTTAGCTTGTACACTCGTGTTTACAGACATGCTGTTCCTTCTCAATGAATTTTCATGACCCATTCTTCATTCTGGTCCTAACCTCTCATCATGCTCCTTAAGACAGTGCCGATCTACCCCAGGGATACACAGGGCTGTAACTCAGGCTGGAACTTCTTGACCTTCTTCTCAGTCATTTCAGTCCTGGGTCCCAACAGTGGCTTCCTGAGGCAGGTTAGCTCTGGGCATGGCAGTGAGGGAGTGAAAAAAAATGCATTTTGCCCAGGGCAAAAACCTCATTCCCTTATATTCTTTTCTTAGCTTGTCCCTGAAGCTCAGGAAGTAGTGAAACAGTGAGGACAGCCCATCATACAAAGTAAGAGTTGGGACTAGACCTTCACTTCTTTTTAAGAGTTTAATAAAGTGAACCTTCATCTTTCGAAGGCTTAATGGCTTGAGTTCAGGCAAAATCTAATCTGCTTATTTGAAAGGATGAAAAGAGGAAGTGGAATACTCAGAGCTAGGACGTGTACTTCTGAGGTTGGGGAGCTGCAAATTTTTCTCAATATCAATCACTCCTATTCCTGCCATGCTTGATTAAAATAAAAAAAGACAAAGCTACAAACTAGGACAAAGATTCAAAACATTTGTCACCATAAAGGCTATATAACAGATAGACAAGATCTTTGGATGAAGGCAATAGAGTTTTTTTTAAACAAACAAAAAACCCTGCTTTTGACTTTATAAATTTATGACCTTAATTCAATAATCTTGCACCATAAAAAACGGTGCACTTTCTAGGCAGCACATAAACAGCTTTCTGAGCTGTATACATAATGATCTCACCAACCTCACAGTGGTACCAGGGAGCTCACCTCATGCCAGTATGCTAAGGACATTAAGAGTGGGGATGGTATTTACAGCCTCAGGCAATGCGGTTGCTTTGCTTAAGGTGAAACTATGGATGCATTGTAGTTTGGCAAGCAACAAGGCAAAATGTGTGCCCATATATCCTGTCATTCCAGAGGCTTTCTCTATAGCATGCTGATCACAGAGCTGCTAGGTACTTATATTTAGGAGTACCGAGTTATAATCTGTTTAGGGAGGCAGCCTACAATTTATACCAAAATTATTTATTAAGCATAGGCGATGATTGCATTCGGCACAAACTGTACATGAAAACAACAAAATGGCTGTAAGGTAATGACATCCCCGCGCATGCCTAAAAGTCAGTGGGGAAAGCCAATAGCTTTCAGTGTGTTTACCCATATAGCAAACTGCAGCCCAGTTTTGCCAAGGCCTGCAACATCAGGATGGAAGAGCACAGCCAGTAATGAAGTGGCCCAGATCCTGTGGAGGGGCAAGCGAGAAAAGAGCAGGGTTGGGAGCTGTGAGAGGAGATGCGGGTGTGTACAAAGAGGCAGGGCAGGAGCCGTGGCAGTGTCCTCTTGAAGAAGGTGGTTAGATGCTGGACAAGTTCAAAGTAAATTTTATTTAGTGGTTTAATGACTTTTTTCTTTAGTGCAATTTGCCCGGGCAACGGCTAAACCTCTACAGGCTAATGCAGAAAATCAACTGAAAGACCTACCCTCTAGAAACGCTTGCCAGATGCTTTGGAAAAGCAGGCAGCACCAAACCCCTCCGGTTTCCACAGGTCTTGGTGAAACCTGCAAGGTCCAGTTCGAAGCTTTCTCAGAGGAACACTAATCTGGGTTTCATGCATGCGGCACAGCTGCCTTCACCAGCTAGAAACTCACCACTGAACTTGACTCTGAATATCTACTGCTACTGGATTTAGTGACTTCAATCCAACACTTGGCTTTTAATGATAACAATTTGCTTGTCACTTGCCAGAACAGTGGCTCCCTCCCACTTTCCTACAATAAAACAATCCAAACTGTTGCTGCTGACAATAGGGCTAATATTTGCAATTAATTACTGAAAATATTTTAAGTTTTATGGATCCTTCAGTGAAAGATGACAATTAGAGAGAAATTTACAGTATAAGGTGTGAGTCACAATAGACAAGATTCCTTGGACAGCTAGTATCTACAGATATTTAAATCATTCTGTAAATCATATAGACATTGTACATGCAGAAGCTCTTTTAAAATAGCTGATATGATCATTTCTGCCTCATGCGGGAGAAAATGGATACATCAGAGTGAAGCTGTATTCCTCTTCAACCCTGCATAGGCGCCAAGGCTGATGTTGGGTGATTTATCATCCCACACACTTGCTAAAACTCCTTCAGAAGACAGTAGCAGTGTGTGCTCAGTTGGGCTGGCCACACTTTCTTTTTTCTTTGGGCTTTAGAAATGAAAAATGTCTTTTTGAACAGTACCTTTCAGGGAAAAAAAAAGACATACAGTGTTCAAGAGGTTTTAATCGAGAGTGAATTTGGATTCTCCTTTTTGCCCTCTTTTCCACCAGAGAAGGAAGATATCAAAACATGCTTTGTATTTTACACCAAATAAAATATTACCTGTAATAAAAAATAAATGATCTCCAAATTTTCATCATATTTTTAAAAGTTTCCATATCTTTTGGTACATTTTTGTGATCTGTATTAAGAGTTCAAGAGGACAAAACCCTGTCCTACTTCTGCCTGCCACCCTTGCACAGAAGGAGATGTCCTATTTGGCTTTAAAGGAACTTGTGGAGGCTGCTAGAGGGGAAGCTCTCAAACAAAATACTTTTCTACCCAGAGAACAAGGACCACAGCATTTGTTGTTATACAAGCCTCCTCCTTGCTTTCCAACCACTGTTGTTGCAACATCCCTGAAAAATCAGATGCCTGGGGACCCAACTCACCATCCTTGAGGAAGAGAGGGTTTCCATTACTTGAAATGTAAATATAGTTCTAAGCTAGCTGCTAAATAAGGGCCCTGTTTCCCACACATCCGTAAGTGATAGCAGTGGTATAGGGCAATTCAGGCTGACCAACGGGGAACGGGACCCTGCTTTTCAGGGCAGCTGCCCTGAGCCAGGAGAGCCCTTGGTGGGTGCTGAGCAGCCCCTATGCAGTGGGATACAGGGAGGGGGCAGCAGGAGGAGGAGAGCCCGCGTGGGCAGGGGCTGCAGCCACCCCGCTGCACCGCGGGCCTGCTCCCAGGGAGGTGGCAAGAGAAAACCCCTTCCCAGCCCCTCCACAAAGACTTGGAGGAAGCTGCTGACTGAGACTTTGCTTCCACTCCTTTAAGTAGGTTATTGCCGCCAAGGGGAGCAAGAGCCTGTAAATTAACCTGTATACTCATCTTCTCTCTGCCCACCTGCAATACCAAAGGGTGCAACTCCAGGCTAAATGGGAAGGAACTCACTGAAGAGAGCTGCATCTGAGGCAGAGCCAGCCCCAAACTTTCTGGGCTGAATCAAGCTCCACAAGACTTGATGAGTTCCTAGACAATTAGTTCATGCCTTCAAATTTTTCTCCTAGACTCAGGGGATGCTGTAAAAGGCAGGCTAACATTTTTCCTATACTTGCTGAAGTTTAGAAGCTGACGCTCATGGAAAACAAGACACATGCCAGCTTGATATGTTCAAATTGAGAATCCTGCATATGTTCCAGCTAGGAAGCAAGGAGATTTTGGGGGCTTGATTTTACAAAACTGCATTTCTATTTTATAGAGGTGCTAAGGTTGACTAATTAGAGCGCTGCAAAAATTAAGCTATCCAACTTACTTACAGTGTTCCCCTACACTGCCATGTGTCAGCAGGTTTAGCACCCAAGACTGTTCGCCGATAAATCCCTTCTGTAATGGGATGTCAACAGCAAACTGCATTACAGCGAACATCAACAGAAAACAGTAACACAAGTCATTTTCCTCACATTTGTGAGCAGTTTCAATCTGTAAATATCTCCTTTCCTATTGCAGTCCAATAAACATGTCTAAGATGGAAGCAGAAGGCAGGTGAAAACTCATCTCTGGTTTTGAGACTGAACTTATTTACAGGAATTTAAAATCTCTACTGTCGTTCCTCTAAATCCTCTTTAATTCTGCAAATAACTTACTTATGCTTTAGGTTCTCTGCTTCAAAGCTACACAAGCCTGCTGAGACTCCAGGCACGTGCACTCAGCTGCATGCTCCAGGCGTGTGTGTCCCAGAAATGCATATGCATGAAACAAAGAACCAAACAGCAGGGAAAAACGTTTTGCTCCATTTTCTGGAATGCCTACAATGAAAACAGAGGAGGGAAAGAGACAATTTTGGCAGCTTCTCCACATTTACGTGGACCATGAAATGCAAATCAATTTGAGGCTCTCTTACTAGTACAAGAAATATTCGGATAACACATGCATTGTTCTCTGGGAACCAGACCTAGAAGCCACCTTAATTATATTAAAAATATTAACTTTGTTAGAATTTAAGTCATACTCTGCTGTCTTCTCCAGCACAAACACTGATGCCTCCATCTCTCTCTGTCTGGGCTGCTCTCTCCCTGCTGCATGTTCCTTCACACCACCTTTCACAGCGGCAAACAGGTTAAAATCCAAAATGCTACTTACCGAAAGATCAGACTCAGAAAATCGGGGAAACAGGAGGAAAATAGAAAATGTACATTAGTTCGCCCTGTCACTTAGCTTGAGGTAACTTCAACTTGACTAAGGGTACATTACCCTGAATCAGATTAAGGATACATTTCAAAATGCACAGAGGATTTAAAATATAACGATTCGAGCAGTTACTGCTGAGTTCTGTTCACTCTGAACAGTATATCATGGTAAATGACACAGAGAGATCTCAGGAAGGTGATGCTGATTTCCACGCACACGCGGCCCAGCCCGGCTCTGCGGGTTCCCAGCTTTCTCTATCCATTCCCACACCAGGACATACTCAAATATTCCCACTTCTTAATGACCACAAACGTTCTTGTTGGAGCCCTGTCCACACCTATTCCTGGTGTCAAAACATCACTGCAAGAAATCCCTTCCCCTGTGCAAGAGGCACCTCCTCCAGCTATTCAGCATGCTCTGGTAGCATCTCTTACCCACCGTCCAGGACATCTCACTTGTCCCTCCAGACCTAGTACAGAACAGCACAGGCCCTTACCACACCTGACGGGTAGTGATGGGAGACGGCCAAGCTGTTCCACTGCAATGTTGCTTAATCTGCCAGTATTACAAGAACCACGCTGTCCTGAGCTCCTTCAACTACAAAGGATAAACTGGTTCATTGTCTTCTGTCCATGTATCCAGTAAGAGTTCCTAAACCCAAGAGATGCAGAGGAAATGAACTCTCCTGAACTGTTGGAAAGGTTCTTGCCTCCCATGACAGGATGGGGAACAAGCATTTCCCTGACCACTTTGGGAAGAGACCTATGCCTGTAGCTATCTGTATTGGGTTTGCATGGCAAGGTTTTGGGGGGGGGGGGGCTACACAGGTGGCTTCTGTGAGAAGCTGCTAGAAGCTTCCCCCATGTCTGATAAAGCCAATGCCAGCCAGCTCCAAGACGGACCTGCTGTTGGCCAAGGCCAAGCCCATCAGCGACGGCGGTAGCGCCTCTGGGATAACATATTTAAGAAGGGGGAACAAAAAAAAGCCCTGTGCAACTGCAGCCAGAGAGAGGAGTGAGAACATGTGAGAGGAACAGCTCCGCAGACACCAAGGTCAGTGAAGAAGGAGGGGAGGAGGTGCTCCAGGCACCGGAGCAGAGATTCCCCTGCAGCCCGTGGTGAAGACCACGGNTTGCTGGCAGGACTTGTGACCCCGCGGGGGACCCAGGCTGGAGCAGTCTGTTCCTGAAGGACTGCACCCCGTGGAAGGGACCCACGCTGGAGCAGTTCGTGAAGAACTGTAGCCCGTGGGAAGGACACACGCTGGAGAAGTTTGTGAAGAACTATAACCTGTGGGAAGGACACACGCTGGAGAAGTTTGTGAAGAACTATAACCTGTGGGAAGGACCCATGTTGGAGAAGTTTGTGGAGGAGTGTCTCCTGTGGGAGGGACCCCACGCTGGAGCAGGGGAAGAGTGTGAGGAGTCCTCCCCCTCAGGAGGAAGGAGCAGCAGAGACAACGGGTGATGAACTGACCACAACCTCCACTCCCCGTCCCCCTGCGCCACTCGGGGGGAGGAGGTAGAGAAAATCAGGAGTGAAGCTGAGCCCGGGAAGCAGGGAGGGGTGGGGGGAAGGTGTTTTAAGATCTGATTTTATTTCTCATTACTCTACTCTGATTTGATTGTTAATAAATTAAGCTAATTTCCCCAAGTTGAGTCTGTTTTGCCTGTGGCAGTAACTGCTGAGGGATCTCTCCCTGTCCTTATCTCGACCCATGAGCCTTTCATTATATTTTCTCTCCCCTGTCCAACTGAGGAGGGGGAGCGATAGAGTGGCTTGCTGGACACCTAGCATCCAGCCAAGGTCAACCCACCACATTATCTCAGCATCATGTAGCCTGTCCACAGCACTGTCAGCCTCTTGAAGCACAGCCCTGAAACTACCAGCAGTATCAAATCTACTAACTGCTGGCAGAAAGCAAAGCAAGTGGTGACACTACAGAAGACAATTGCAACATCTCTGGGACATGATCTTCAAAAGTGGCCTTTGTTATTCCAGCCATTCTATTGCTGTCACATAACATCAGTAACTACTAGCTGACTAAGACCAGGAGCACTGCTCCACAGAGAAAAGCTTCTGCAGGTAAATGCTGTGTCAGACTAGCTGCTTAATGTCATCCCTGCCCTTCGCCACTGGCAACAGCTGCAGTGAGCTCCTGAGCCAAACGTCCCATCCACAGCAAATCCACGTGCACTACGTCTACCTTGCATGGTACTCGGCAGGGTGGTCTCTGTGCTGTCTGACGCTGGAAAACAGCACTCAACACATGAATACCGATGCCTTAGCTTTGACCTCCGACTCTCCTAAATCTCACATGCTTAGTAGTTATCTCATAATGCTTAACAAAATACAATAAAACTAAATCACAGCAAGCAGGCAAATGACAAGCAATTAACTTAGGCAAAACTCTACAGCTGTAACAGTTGTCGCATAAAAAAAGGACAGCAAGCTGGTGAGGATGACCGAGGGTGCCGAACCTCACACCAGCAAATGCAGAGCAGCAGGTGCTGAGACACACAGACCCGGCACCAGGTCACAGGAAAAGCACAGATGAAATCAGATTCCTGCAACATCATTCCCACCTCATCCTGCCTCAGAAGTTTGATTTATAGGGCAGTGAAGCTCTTCAAACAGATCGCTTTACGTTCATGGCTAACAGGACAGAAATGCACCCATTAAGGAAATGAGTACGATTTGCGCAGGCTTCTGCAGAGAAGCACCTCTTCACAGAAACACAGGGAGGTGATCAAAGGCTTGCTCTTGTTCTTTCAGGAATTCCCTAGAGTTTGAAACATTCTTGCGGGTGAAAAATATTGCCAGATATGCAAATGCCTCTAGTATTTGCTTATAGTAGTTCAGCTATTTTTACACATATAATTCAGGCATATTAACTGAAAATACAGGTCCTGACTATAAACCATGCAGACCATTTTAGGGCACTGGTCTCCAAGCAGGAGCATGTCCCTCAGGAATGCCAGATGCAACACTAAAGCAGGGAAGCAAAGCTGCACCTGCGCTTCCCAACTCTGCCAGAGCCATTAGCTTGGCCTCAGCTCTGGCACTACTGGAGCTGCAGTGGAAAGCGAGGCGAAAGCAGCAGCGTAGCGGGATAAAGGGGAAGCAGCTGAGGCAGAAGGGAGGAGGCTTTGCGTTTTCTGAGTGATCAGAGCCTGATATGTCAGAGTCAGTGTGGGTATCATGGGGCTGAGTTGCTAACTTCACACCCCAGCAGCTTCTAACAACTGTCTGTCCGGTTTCAATCCAGATGGAGATTAAGAACAACTTTTACCAGGTAATCTCCCACTATCAATAATTTCCAGGCAACAATTCTAAAGGGACACAGTTTTGCTAAAAACATACAATGCAAAGAGATGTGACAAAACTCATTCTAAGTCAGAGCATTTCCAGTTTCCAAAACATCTCACAAACTCCGTGGGGTAAAGGAAAGTTTCAGGTTTGGACCAAACTTTTAGTCTAACAACTAATTTGCTTTGTACGTTTTACAAACCTGTAGTATGCAGAACACGAGAGCTCATTTGCTCCAACAGATACAGCACCACATTTTAAGTTACACACCGCTCACCCAGATCCGAGTTGGGCTGTGGATGACATTCAAAATGGCACATTGCTGTGTTGTCTCTTGTGCATTGCTGAACAGCAACAACCAGCAACCAAAGAAAGCACACGGTGCTCTGATTCCCTGCAGCGCATGAACTTTTGAACTGCAAGTACTTTACTTCCATCAATAGTCAGGACAGAGGGAAGAGAAAAGGCAGCATCAGCTAAAAAAAATGTAAATGTACCCACGTAAAGTGCTATAGCTGATGGCATTGCCCAGAAAACGCCTGATCGGAAAATTCCCTTTGTTTGACAGCGCACTTTTGTGGAGGGCTGCGGTGAGCCACGTGCAGCACAGTGCTCCATCGCAGAGGTGATTAGAAACGATAGGGCAGTAGCTCAGCTGTAATGTCCTCACTCCTGCCAAGTAGAGGATGCCAAATTGCTGTTGGAAATAGCCCCTTTTGAAGCCTTAAAGCCCTGGAAATGAAAGGTGCTTTCCTGAAAGATCAGTCTCTGGTTGGCTTTCTGTCCCAGCACCAAACCTGCTCTGTGTGCAGGTCCAGTTGCTGCCTACGCAAACAGGAATGGACTTCGTGGAACCAGATTTCCTTTGCAGAACTGCACATGCTGGCCTTTGCCCATCGTTTGGTACATACAAATGTCCACCTAGGCAGGATTTTCCTCATGCCCTAATGCAGCTCTCTGTCTGGTTGCCTGCAGCCTGGCTAATTCTGTATGCACAGGACTGCAAACTAGACCTTCTGTCATCTCACACATTAAAGTATTAGATAAAAACAAACACCATGTTACAGGGATTCAGATTCACACAAGGACATGCTTTCAATTCCAGGGGCACTAGTGTCACAGTTTGGGGTCACATCTGACTCTCTAGCAAAGCATGTAAACTAGTGTGCCAATTCAATTACACTGGCTTATTAGGATTAGCAGGTAGCAATCCTCTCTGCACTGACACAAAAGTTTCCTGCTTCCCATTTTTTCTTTTCATGCACTGCTCCCAGTTCAGACGGCAACGCGCAGGTCTCTTGAGCTGTGAGGATTAAGAGTGCAAAGGGGTGCGGAAGTTCCCTGCTGCATCACGGCATTCACCTGCACGGGATGACAGTTTCCCTAAGGGAAATTATCCTTCCCCACAGATGCTGTACTGGCTCCTGACATTTTACAGCCGGGGAGCTAACGGTGTTATCCTTCATATGGCTGTGTACGTACCCTACAGAGAGCAAGCCTCAGCTCATGCAGTTTGACGTGTTAAATCAGGGGCCTTGCCTGAGGTTTCAGCTGATAGTCAAAAAAAAAAAAAAAAAAAAAAAATCTATGGGGCTGATGTGTAGCATTGCTCACTAGAACAAAGCAACAGCAGCCTGGGAAAACGTACCTGGGAGCTCGGCCCCGAGCTGCAGGCAGGCAAAGTTAGAATTGTTGTCAAAACATTTGAGCTCTGCTTCTGAAACTGTGCTCTAACTGGTTAAATCTTGTGAAGATGGCTTGTTTCATCCATATTTTCCTGCATATAAATTTGACGGGCAGAAACATTTATTTTGTCAGAGGGCTGGAAGCCCCTAGCATTCAGTACTGATCTCTGCCGCACTGTAATTCGGCTCCCCCATTTCGAGGTGACACTCTCTCTTTCCACTAAGGACCCTTCAGGAGAACGATGCAGGCATCTCTTGGGTTTCCTAGAAACCTGCCTCCAGCAGCACAACACATACCCTCACAATCATGTTCTCCATTAGCTGTTCTCAGCCACAATATGAAACGTCCTGTGCCTACCCGTTGGCTTTTAGAGACTATAGCTGTGGCCATCGATAGAAATTCTGGGCACTTCCCAATGAGCCACCCACAGAACGAGCTTGGGGGGAGGAGGGTTTTCATGCAGCAAGAGAAAAGCAAACACTGGTGTGTGTGAAGAGCTGTGGTTGTTGAATATGTCAAGAAAGTAATGTTTGGATTGAGGAAAGCCAAACAGATGTAGTAGAGCTCTGCCAAAAAAGGACGGCTCTGTTTTCCAGTTTATGTCTTCCTTAAGCCTACCCTGCACCACGGCTGGGCCAGCTCCCCTCCTGCCTGGGCTGCCTCCCTCAGCCCTCCCTGCAGGTACGAGTGCAGCCCCCCGGGCAGCTCTGCTGTCCAGCATCTGTCTGCTGGCACACAGTCCTTCCCTGCCTCCCCGCCAGCCACGCTTACCCCCTGTGAACTTCACTTCATTTCTGCTGTGGTTTGTTTAAACTCTTCAGACTAGCCCCACCATACGCTCCCTATCCCAAGCAGGCACGAGTTACATCCCATTTTTATGAAATGCAGCTAGAAGTTAACTGACCACTATCCGTATTGTTTTCAGTCCAGACCAAAAACATCACCCCACAAACACAGATTGGAGATATCTGGGCAAGCCTTCCTTCGTTTCTGACTCACCTATTTTGAAAACGTGGATACAGTTTACACTTCTAATCATTTTTTATTTGTTAAGTATAATCCATCTTACAATAACAGTTATTCCCCTTCCCTGGGCATCTCAAAATAAATAAAAGGGGAAAAATTAAATACCCTGCTTAGAACCCAGAACATATTTTGTTCAGAAATGCTGCTGTGGTACCATATAGCTCTAACCTGCATTTCCCAGTTGGATAAGACCCCTGCCATGCATTTTGGTACCTTCCTGCAGGGGAGGATGTGGGCTGCCTAGAGAATCCTGCACCCGCTGGGAAACACCTCTCAGAGAAATGCAGAAGTTTCTCACCTTGCAAACAGCCACAGTGTGAGCAGACACATAACTCAGATACCCTGACCAGGTGCCCAACTTTCTGCATCACCGTGCCGTCACATTCTCTGGGTAATGATTTTGAATAAGAAACACGGCACTTGACATAAACACCCAGGTCTGTCCCCCACCGCAATGGCAGGACTACTTTAGCAGTTACACTTCTCTATTCACATCTAAAACTGTAATAAAATTACAAGCCAATAAAGTGTGCTGAAAGTGTTGGTGAATAACCACAATTAATATAAAGTTTGGTTAATGAAATATTTCAGCTCAAACAAAAATTTCATTTCATTTTTGAAAAATTTGTAAATCTTCAGGGTTTTTAATAAAGCTTAAATAAATATCAAAGTAAGCAATTGTAGAAGAACATTAGGTTTATAAGTGGAGAAATAAGACATCTTTATTTTCCCCTCACATTTGACCAAAATCCACATGAGTTTATAACTCGCTTTGATTGATCTTGGTTTGCTTTTTTATAGATAAGTTTTTCCTCAAAAAAAAAAAAAAAAATGTTTACAATCCTAACTGACTCCTGTTTACATATTTGGTGATATTAGCCACTGTAAAGCTGGGAATTGGCCAAACCTCTGCTAAGTATTAAGTTTGAAGCTCTTCCCGTCTATAGTGTTAAATACTTACTTTTGCAAAAATCCAAGTGCTTCCTAGTGCCCATCCCAAACATCAAATATCCAGTAATTCACATTGGAGGATGATGATGATAAAAGGTTGGAAGATTACCAAGGGTGGAAGTTTAAAGTTGGAAAATATTTTCTGTTTTACCCTTTTGGATTACTGTGGAACAAAAAGAAACTTCAAAGCACTGCAGCCTACTGGCATACAAAGCTGAAGTCTCTAATCACCTCTTCTGTGGTGGGATTTCATGGCTCTGTGTGGACGTGCTGCACTTTGAGTGGCACACAGTACCCTTACCCAAGGGCAGGAAATAAGCACACATGTATGCTAATGCAACATAACATAACACACTCTATAATGTACTTTCCTCCATTCATTTTTCTTTATTCCAAACCTCCAAGTTGAGTCTGACTACAGCATTTCAGACAGAAATTTAGAGCTAGTTACTGCACAGGAGCTAAAGAAATTTTGGCTGAAAGATGGGGGAGTGGGGAATGGAAGCAGTCACAAGTCCATAAGTCCTACCCACCTCTAAGCAAACCCCGCTCCCACATGAGCTCTGGCACCGGGCTGCGGAGGACACGGGAAAGCAGGATGCAAACAGCTCCCTCACCTCTGTGCCACCCATCACAGCCATGTCCCAGCCATGTGGCTGGGATGTTTGGCTACTGCGACACCGAGAAGCCGCGCATGCACCTCTGCACTTTGGAGAAACCAGAGCGTTTCACGCAAAGTGGCATATTCTGACGAACACTTATCGGTCATCACAATTTTTCCAAATTGCTTCTGATTGAGTGCTTACCTCAAACACTTTCGCTGCTGAGTGCTGTTCCGTACATCCATTACAAAGACAATTCCCTAGAACAAACTGCCTGTCAAACCCTCAGTTTTCAGTGCAGGCAGCCGACCACGTACCTGACCTGCCAGACTGTATCAGACGACGATCAGAAAAGACTAGGGAGAGAAAATGAGATGCCAGGAGAAACCAATTCAGCCATTTCTTCCATTCCCTCAAGCATCTGCAGACTCAGGCTTCCGACCAGGGGGAAGGATGCTCTCTCCTTGCTCTAGAAGGAAAACGGGTGGGGAACTGAGATCTCTCTATTAAGAAAATACCCAGGACACAGGGCTGTACGATCAGAGTCTTTAGGACACACACATTTGTTCACAACAGTGTCAGGCTGTCAAGTTTCTTTGAGGAGCAGAAGCAAGAGAAGGGCAACTTTCAAAGCTTTTCTTTCTGCCAAACCTGAACAGATTTTTGAGGGATAAAGGCAAGTCTGTTGCTCCTCCCGGATGAATTTCAAAGGCCTACTGAGAGTAAAGCTGCCATAAAACAGCTTACAAAAAGTTATTTTGTAACTGGGCAAAGTAAATACCAGGGCAGCTCCCCTGCCCAAATCTATCATCTCCATTCTGTGGCTGTAGGTCTAGGGCTGAAGGGACCGATTCCTTGAAACACTGTTGAACCACTTTTTCTCCTTTTGAGCAGAGAAACAGATTGTTCTGGCGCGGGGCACTGAAAGGGCAGAGCCATGACCAGCAATCTTAGGAGCTCGGGTCAGTCAGGTATTCTCATGAAGACTGACAAATCAAGCAATGTTGAGGGGTTTCCTGGTAAGTAAAACAGTTGAAAATACAACTGGTCAGAGACAAAATCTGATGCTTTTGGGCAATAAGCCATTTCAAAGCACACTTTTCTTCAAAACAAAGTCTAGAAATTGGTGACCATAAAAGTGGCACAACTAGACATTTTAAGCAAAGTGAATTCCTGCTGTTAGCTCTTACAAAATTAAACAACTGTGTCAGGCTCCTCTTGATGTTTAGGTTTGGGTGGTCTTGGATCAAAATACGGTTACTCACATTCAACAGACTCGGATTCCCAACTGAAAGTAGGAAAAACTCCTTTCTGCTGGTACAGTCAGGGTAAGAGCTGGGGCCTGTAGCTCTAAGGTAAACAAGATTCAGGTACTGAGACATATTTGAGTTATTTTTCACTTTTGGGGGGAGGGAGGAGTGTAGAGAAAAGAAAGAGCAAACATAGCTAATCCCTTATTCCTCGATTTTCATTTTCTACTGTAATTGAATTTGCCCACAAATGGCAGTGTAACCATCCCCACTGCACCCTACCGTGGAGGTACAGAAAGCAGTCAAAAAAAGAAATTCCCTCTGCTTTAGCAATCTGCTAATCCGAACGTTTCCATGACGAATATGGAAATGGCTGATTCTAGCCACAAATTTGGTCAGGATTGGCTGCAGACTGTAAAAACACATGAAAAAATCTCTATTTCTGCAGCTAGTTGAAACCAGAGATGCATTTGTGTGTGCATTATCTGCTGTGCTGGCCCTCTGCCTTTTAGTGTTATTGTGGTTTTTGTCCCCTCCCCCCCCCGCCCCCCCCAACTCATTTATCGTTTTATTGCTTATGTTTGCTAGAGGATATACAAGCAACTTGAAATTCTCAAGTCCATCTTAATCTTGTATCTAAGCGCTAACTGCTAATGTACTAAGAGAGGACCAAGCACACCTCTCAGCTTTGTTGGCCTTTGATCTGTACTGAGCTCTTAATGTTTCTTCTTGTTCCCAGTACCCCTAAGCCCTTACATCTTTAGGGTTTTTAAAGTGACAGTAATCCCAGAGTCAGAGGGTGGATGAGGTTGGAAGGGACCTCGGAAGATTGTCTCACCCAATCCTCTCCTCAAGGCAGGGTTAACTGCAGCAGGTTGTTCAGGACTGTGTCCAGTTGGGTTTTGAGTAGCTCTGAGGATGGAGACTCCACAGTCCCTCTGGGTAGCCTGTTCCAGTCACTCTCATAGTAAAATTTTTTTTATTATCTTTAAGTGGAATTTCTTGTGTTTCAATTTGTGCCCATTGCCCCATGTCCTGTCACTGGGGACCACTGAGAAGAGCCTGGGTCCATCACCTCTAGTCCTCTCCATCGGGTATTTATACACCCTGATAAGATCCCCCTGACCCTTCTCTGCTGCAGGCTGGACAGTCCCAGCTCTCTCAGCCTCCCCCCTTATATCAGATGCTCCAATCACTTAATATTCCTCATGGCCCTTCAGTGGACCCAGTCCAGTAAGTCCCCGTCTCCCCTGTACTGGGGAGTCCAACACCAGACATGGCACTGTGGATGTCTCACCAGTGCTGGGCAGAGGAGAGGCATCGCCTCCCTCCACCTGCTGGAGATGCTCTGCCTAACACAGCCCAGGAGGCTGCTGGGCACCTCTGCTGCGGGGACACATTGCTGGCTCACGGTCAGCTTGTCCCCCAGGACCTCAGCCAGGCTCCACCAGGACCCCAGGAATGCTGTGCAGCTTTGCTGGTCTGAGATACAAGCGAAGCAAATGTGGTAGAAAGAAGTATTATCTTTTACTAGGCCAACTCAGAATGCTGGAAAAGGCAGACAAGAAGAATCCCAACAATGAATGAAGTTAAAATACCATCAGTTGAGGAGATCAGAGGAAATAATTTCTAATGAAATGTACAAATAATCTGTGGAACTGCCCTGCGCCACTGCCGAAGCAAATGGCACAAATCTTGTAGGCTATTCAGGGACATTCCAGTGAGCAGGGAAAGCTTCTGCAGCTTTACTGATAGGTTTGCAAATCTAAGAAGTAGAAATCTTTATCCTGCAGGACAAGGCGCGTGGCTTATAACCTGCCTAGACAAAATGCCCAATTATATTGGATTAAGTTTTCACATTCAAGCCAAACCCACAACACTGTCCACTCCCAGAGAAAAGGTCTTGCGCTTGATGGACCACTGCTCTCAACTTTAAGGCAATTTCTGTGCTACTCCTGCCTTTATTGATTCAGGCTCCCCGTTTTCGTTAAAACAAGGAATTAAATCTTATACTCTTGAACAGTGCTACAATATATCCTCCAGCATTGCTGCTCGCAGCTGGAATAACTGAACAAGCCACCAGTCCCGCTGCCAGCACCCTGGATCCGGCCACGAGCAGGGTGCGAGGGGGACCAGCCCAAGTGGAGCCATGTCCTGCACTGAAGCTGGAAGGCTTCAGCATGGGCCACTTGAGCTCACTCTGCTGGGATCCACCACATGCTTACTGATATTAAGCGATCTCTGGAAACTCCTCACTTTAGACATGACCTGTTTATTTTACCTATTCTTAAAACAATATACATGCATGCTTTTTGCTTTTAGTTTATTAGACCAAAGATACATAGCTTCAGGTACATGTGTGAGCTGCTTAGCTGGAAAAGGCTATACAAATTGTCTTCAAACTACTTGGAAGAGCACATATGTACCAAGATGACAGTGTATTTGCAGAGGTGTGGATCTAGCCCTGTTATAACTATTTCTTCAAGCCCTTGTTTCAGCAGCAGTATTTAACTCCTACATAAATCGTGAAATATTCAAATAAACACACGGATAAATATAATAAATAATAAATAAGATAATAGTAGATTATAATCTAATAATAAAATAGATAATAAACACTTTACTCAATAAAAGATAGACACAGCAGTAGCAAATGGAGCAGTTACACCCAGGCATCATTAGCAACGTGCCCTCTGGCAGAGAAGGCAACCCTGGCAGTAGGCTGCATCAACAACTATGCAGCCAGCACTGCGATGAGTGATCCTTCCCCTCTGCTCAGTACTTGTGTGAGCACATCCAGAGTGCCATGGCCAGTTTTGGACTCCCCGGTACAAGACAGACATGGATACGCTAGGGCATGGTCCAGCGGAGACCACCGGGACGGTCAGGGGCTGGAGGAGATGCTGAGGGAACAGGTGGGCAACACTAAGGAATCCATCACGTAGTGGGGATCAACTTCTAATAACTATTTAGCTCACAGACAAAGACCAATTTCAGATTGTATTCAAGCCCAGGCCATATTAGTGTTTCATTGCTGACAAGGGGAACTACTCACAGTCAGTGTAAACCACACCAAGCAGCCCACAGGCACGTGTGGCAAACATGCCTCTGCCACTCCTGTTTGGAGATCCAGGGGATCCTCTGGGCATCTGTCTAGAGGAGCATCTGCAACTGGCTGAAGTCAACTGAAACCAGCAGCGTTGTTCTGTAATGCTTTTTCCTGCCAGGTAAATAGTGACTAAAAGGTGTGAAATTCTGTGCTGGTTTTGAAAGTAGCCAAGAAAATCAAAGGAATTTCTTCCAACTTGCTCTTTCCAACTGGGTGTCCTGCTAACCAGCAACACCACATGCATAACACATCAGAGCCAAGAGGAGATAACTCTGTGAACACAAATTTTGATAAATATAGCTGAACAACCACTGCCAGCAGGCATCAGCAAGATTGAATCCCACTGTAAATGTTCAATGTGTGACCAGATGCTGGATTTTTACTGCTCGCGAACTCCAACAAAAAGCAATTTCTTCCATCCACTAGGGAGCTGAGCCAATGACAAGACAACAAAGTAGTAGAGAACAGATACGTTCAGCCAAAAATTATCTACATTTAGTAGAAATCAGATCCAGCTCCCAGGTTTCTAGCAGGTGGATAAGACACCCCTTGGTGTCACAGCAGCCACCATGCCCAGCGCATCACATCCAGCTCTCATGTATTTCGCAGTGCCTAAACATGACTCTCACAGCTTCAAGTGTGACTCAAAGCTTAGACAATTACACCGTTATGCTTGCATTTTAAATAATATCATACACATCCCAGACGACACTACAATTATGGTTGCACTATAACAACACAGAAGGGTGAACTGTAAAACATGTACACACACTCTAACGTAAAATTTTACCCTACCTGTCTTCTACCAGGAACACAGAATTCTACACTTGGTCACAAACTTGCCACAATCAAATCCCCTGCACAGCCCTTCCCCATTTCTCTTTAGAGTGATTACTTGATGTTTGATATTTCCTAAGACAATTTTTCATTTCAATTGCTAGAAAATCCATACCAACTTGCATTCCAAAAGTATATCTATGAACTGAGCAACAGATCCAGTGGAAATAGAGACCTACCCTAGAAACACTGAGGGACTGTTAAATGCAGAGATTCTGGCAGGGAATATTTCCAAATAGCAGAAAGAGTTGCCCAAGTTACAGAGTCTTTGTTTTTGTTTTCTAAACAATACTTATTCTGTATGGTATGGACGTGCCCCTGACAGTGCTTTCAACTTTCTGCTCAGCAGCACCCTGGAATTTTTGAATTAACCCTGAAGGAAACTGAGCAAAGCTCAAGCAAGCCAGACCTCCTAAAAAATCAGCATTTCACAGCCAATATTTATGGATTTAAGGATTAAAATCCCTGGGACTGCTGCTTGCTTTCTCATTTTTCATGAGCTTCTCCTCCTCCCCTTCTTTATGAAAACATCCCAATTTTTTTTCCCCTCTTGATAATCTTCATAAAACACACATCATTAGTATTGCACACTTCGTGTTGGATTACTGGATGTGCAACACTGCCTCTAACAATACTTTCTGAGAAAGAAACCACAAGGTATTGGGAAGAATTTGCTGTGTATCTACATTTTATTCCCTTCTCAAAGGGTTTACAAAGCATGGGATTTGGGAATAAACAGGTCTCTTCTGCAAGTGCTCTGCATATGGAGCCACTGAGTTTCTCCTCCTCATGCATGCCTGTATGAAGGATTACAATATTTCAGATGCTTTTCACCCCCCAAGCCCCTCCACAGCAATTTCCTCATGCCCACACATTTCCTCCACCACCTCGCATCCCACTCTCCTCTGCAAATTACACCTCACATAAACATTGCTGGGTTACTTGCAAGTGGCACATGTTCATTTTCTCCTCCCTTCCTAATATAAATTTCTCTCCTAGCAAATATAGAGAAGGGACAGTAAAAGCAAAACAGGAGGTCTTACCTTTTGATGGTCGTCTTTGTTTCGTTTGTAGAGAAGAGAACGTACCCATTACAGCACCCATTGCAAAAGCTACTTGTGAGTTTTTGGGGAGGATTTATTTTGGCTGGGTTTTTGGTTTTTCTTTTTTTATCTTCTCACCCCACCCCCCCACTGCCAGTGAACAAAATCTATGTGAAATGCCCCCAAGAACAAAACAAAACAGAGGAAGTCAAGAGAAGAAAGAAAAGAAGAAAGGAGGAGGGAAAAAGCAAAGCACTGCAGCTCAGCGTTCAGCAAGCGTTAAGCTTTGAGGTTTTTTTTTTTTTTTTTTTTTTTTTTTTAAGTCAACACACATGCACTGACTCACAGCCGGCTGCACTGTTATTATTCAAAACAGCTCCCCATCAAAATTTAAATGCTAGGTAGATTCCCTCAGACCAGAGCTAGCAGCAGATGCATCAAAATATTTACTGGAGCACAGCCACATAAACACACAGGGTAATTCTTCCTCCCATTCCCTTATGGCTCCAACCAGCAGCCTGTAGGTCTAGCAAGGGAGCATCAGTGCATCTCTTCCACTAAATACTACACTGGAGTCCTGTAGACATGCCGAGGGTCTCAGGGGGAGGCCTGGGCTTTGGGCTAGGTACCAATTTGGAATGAATGGAAATCTTCTGAGTGGGAAACGATAGCAAGCGAGGCATCAAAGCCCCAGCTGCGCGGACTGCATGCTCCTGCTAATCAAGAGTCTGACAGAAAGGTAGGAAGCAGCAATCTCTAACAGTCTTCTCAAGCAGAAAAGTCAGGGAAAAATAAGTGCAGTAGGGGAAAACAGAAAATTTCACCACGATCCCTTTCCTGCGCATCCTTTCTCATGCACCAGAAGCACTTATTTTTCTGCCATTTATGTGTGTGCACATCTTTTTTAAGGACATGAAGCCAACAAACTGTTGAAACAAAATTCTGCAAATGCCAGGTGGCTCGAAGGAGGTAGACAATTCCCAGCATTTTGTTCAGTTCTTTCATATTTCAAAAAATCAGCTACACATCTTGTTATGTTTTCTCAGAAGGTGGGATAGCAAGTGCTCAGGTACAGAAAGAGTTAAATATACCAAGGCAGCCGTCAGAACCAGAGTTAATTTGCTATTTGCACATGGTGACTGAGATTAAGGCAGCATCTGTGCAAATACTGTGTTTGTCTGAAGAAATTCATTCCTACACCAGAGATCAAAGCACCTTGTCTCAACAGGTTTCCCCAGCTTCCCTCTAACTTTGGAGTAAAGATTTCATCAACCACAGATCCCAGAGCCCCCAGGATCAGAAGCCATAAAGCCCCGTGTTACCTTCTGCTCACATGCTGCCAGCAATGCTGTCTTTGCACGCACAGGTATACTTGCATTCCTTGTGTATACCAGCAAAGAGCTTTCAATTAGTTGCTAGTCACAAAAGGCATTACACAAATTGCCTTTTTTTTTTTTTGTTTTGACTTTTTTTGTTGTTGTTGTTTTGCAACTCAAAATACAGCAATTAAACTTTTTCTGAGCAATGTCTGAGGTAAGGTCCTGTTCAGATGCCAAAATCCTGAACTGAAATGTATCATTTTGCAGGGAGGTGCAAAGTGCCCGGGACTTCGGGCACACAGTGCTGCCATTGTCACTGTGGGGAGCCTGTCCTGGCTTGTGCAATACCTCTGCCTCCCCCAATATTCCTCTCCCAGGGTGGCCCACGGCTGTGGTCCTGCAGCCCATGGGCTAAGAGGCTCCTCCAGCCGCCCAGATCCAGAGGGGGTCCCTCAGACTAAGGTAATCTCCACAAGCCACTGAAAAGTTGTGTGGGATTCTTAAGCTCCTTTTTATTTAAATATTTATATTTATTTTATGAATATTTTATCTGTGTTTACACATTAAAATATTAGCTAAGCTACAGCACTCATGCGGAAAACCACTGCTCTTGGTATTTGTGCACACAACGAAGGCTGGAAGGTGACCAGAGGCCACGGCAGACGGGCCCAACCTAACAGCGGCGGCTTCATGCCACGGTTGCTGAGATGAGAAACCAGCAGCTGAGGAAGTGCCTGGATATGTCATTTCTCAAGCAAACAGGGAGCAAAGAGAGATGACGGGGCTCCTGTTCGGCAGGCTGGGTTTGCACCCCCTTCGCCACCTCAGTGATACATCACTACCCTTACTGGACACAGGTGCCATGACAGAGCCTCCCCGGGTTGAGCAGTCACCCCTGGAGGCCCTCACCAGTGGGTGAGGGCTGTGGTGGTCCTGCTTCCCCACAGCAGATGGTCTCAGTGCCACCTCTGGACTCCTCTATTGGCATCAAGACAGCTAAAAGCATCCTACCACCAAAAGCCACTGCTGCCACTGGGACACTGTGCTCCCCTGTTCTCGGCTCCTGGGCATGATGTCTCCAAGATGTCAAAAATGGGAACCTCCTCAATCTAGGCAAAGTTGTCACTAGCAGAAGTCAATGAACCACAGCTCCTGTCACATCATCCACTCGCAAAACCACACGTCAGTTGACTCATGCACTGGGAAAAACAGCGTTAAACACCTAAGAGATCCAAAGTAAATGGTTGCAAAGAACTACACAGATTATCATACAATCATTTAGGTTAGAAAAGACCTTTAAGATCATTGAGTCCAACTGTAAACCTAACAGTACCAAGTCCACCACTAAACCATGTCCCTACGTGCCACATCTACATGTCTTTTAAATACCTCCAGGGATGGTGACTCAACCACTTCCCTGGGCAGCCTGTTCCAGTGCTTGACAACCCTTTCAGTGAAGAAGTTTTCCTTAATATCCAATCTAACTTCACCTGGCACCACTTGAGGCCGTTTCCTCTCATCCTATCACTTGTTACTTGGGAAGAGAGACCAACACCCACCTCACTACAACCTCCTTTCCACAAAAAGCACCTAGAAAGTAGCTGGCTTCAGGATTCCTCCTGACATCGGCTGGATCCCAGCCACGCAGAAAGAGCTCAGCCTAGGAGTGACAGATTAGGCTGCCCATATGGTGACATACCCTAGAAAAAAAGTAATTTAGGAAGATAAAATTGCACCCCTGATGCTGCACTGTTGTTTACTTGAAACAGCGTGGTATATGAAGGCGGAGGGCAAATGTGAATATTCGGTTTTCTTTGAAACTTGAAAAGAAAAAAGATTTGTCTTGGCTGGAAACCAGTATTGACAGATCCCTATGAAATCACGGGGATAAATGGTTACATGCATTTTTGTTTGTATGACTCAAATATACAAGAATGGGGACAAGAGGAGGGACCGTGTCTGTGCCTGGGCAGACGAGCACAGAATCCCAGATCACCAGTTCAAAAGCAGCCGCTTTCTCTCACAGCCGAAAATTGAGACCTCAGAGGAACAGAAGCATCGTAAACACTAATGAATTCGGTTATTTGCCACAGCATGCAGGAATTCTCTTTCCCCAAAGGTGACCATCCAAATTTATCAGCCTAAGAGATAATACTTGAGATGTAACAAGTGCTGATGGTCACCCTCTATCTGAGGAGCTGAATATTTTTTAGAGTCTTTCCTTTACAGGTATGATGAAGACTGAGCTCTGACTGTGATGGTGAAATTCACAGTTCTAACTGCACGGGCACCTAAGCCAGCACCCTGGGTAAGAGCTGCTATCAGAGGATCAAAAGTACCTCAGGGAGAGGAGATCCTGTATTGTGCTGAACCTGACTGCACTCCCCAGTATTGATTTGCAGTGCCCCAGAGCCCAGCCACTGCTCACTTCCCAGTGCAGTGAGAAATCCCAGCTGCACATTGTGGGGCTCTCTCATGGCATGATTTACACAGTTCTCAAGCATTTGCTTGAACAGCTGAAGGTATGTATCACCTTATGATGCCTGTGCCATGCCTAAACCCATGTACTTTCCCACAAAAAGTTCACTCGACAGGTGACTTGCGTGACTGTCCCAGCAGTCACGGCTAAGGAGGGGAGAGCCCCCGTGGGAAAGGGCTATGAGTGCTTCACGCAGACGATGGGCAGACACACGTTAGGCACACACGGATACAGCGACAGACAAAAAGCATTCATCGGGGTATGCCTCTGCCCCAACGAAGCCTGTGTACATACGTGGCCAAGCACTCAATGCTGGGCAGTGATCTCCCGAGCTAGATCGGCAGGGCAGAGGTGTCCCCGCTGGTCTCCACTAATCCATCGTTACTATCTGCCAGCAGTTAAACCCCATTCCATCCTTTTATCACTACTATATACTGTATTGTAATAAATTCTGTGTAGTGACTAACAAAATCATGACTTAATACTATTCACTTACCCTCTTCCTGATTTCTTTATGCCTTTTAACTCTATACCACTGTGTTTAATAAGCATGTGAGACTCCGAAACATCAGAGCAAAGTAGACAGACACTGGCAGTGATGTAGGTGCTTATTTGTTGGATGTAGCCAGAAGGTTTGGTCAGAATAAGCAGTTCATTATTTTTAATAAATGCAAATATAGCATCTTCAGTTAGGGAGTCATAACACCAGCTAGCCGATATCTATACAGGATGGAAATCTCCTGGGAGCAAGGTCACAGGAACTGGTACAGCTCTGTTCCCTGACGCACGATCAGGACCTCTTCCCACTAAAAACAACAACTGGTGCGAAATGGAGCTGGACCACACACGTTAAATCTATCCTGAACTATGCATTTCTGGTATTTTTGTGGGTATATTTAGGAAAGTCGAGGGGGAGAATGCTTTTTTCATCATGCAGAAATGTGGACCTTGCCAGGAGAAAACACCCTCCCTAAGCACAGTATCTAGGGATGCAATCTCTGGTTTATCAGCCGTCTGCTCCTACAAGGCAAAGCTGGCAACATCGATCTGTAGGACTAGCAAGGGAATGCCTCAGACACACCCAGATTTTAAAACTTTGGGCACTGGTGAAATTCATTCGGATGTATTTTTTTTTGTCTCCCAAAGTACAGCAATGAGCATTTGCATAAGAGGAACACAAATAAAACCTGACAACTGTCTGTTTATAGCAAGCTCTTGTCGTTCACTACTGTATCTATCAGCTTTGAGGGGTTCCAGGTAGGTTTTGTTTAAAAAGCCTAAATAAAGTGGGAAGTGACTGATTCCTTTTCCCTCTGGGTATTTTAGGAATGAGACCTAGGCAGCATTGGCCAGAGTTTCTTTCTATGTGCTTAAGACTAAAGGAATTTAATCTTTCATATTCCAGTAACTAACACTTGTTTCAGGGAAGCATTTTTCATTTACCCAACAAGGAGCTTCACTTTATGGCAGAGGTGACTTTCTGTTTGCCTGAGCAGCTACTGTTTTTCTTGAGGCCAATATG
The DNA here is from genome assembly GCA_013389945.1 of Fregata magnificens. Lineage (NCBI taxonomy): Eukaryota > Metazoa > Chordata > Aves > Suliformes > Fregatidae > Fregata > Fregata magnificens. The sequence continues at coordinate 390,151 of WAAD01031042.1, forward strand.
TAAACAGAGTCCTTCTGACAAGCAACTGAGAGTGAACAGGTAGCAGACTGGGAGCTGGGATGATGCCACATGAGCACCGACACGGAAATGCCAGGGCTCCTGCCTTCAGCTGTGTCCACTCAACTGTAGCCTGGTCAGATGTTCGTAACAGGGACACACCGACACCGGCCCAATTACCGCTCAGTGCTCTGGCACAAAACTGCCTCCAGCCTTGGCGACAAGCTGGGTTCCCCCAGCAGCACAAACACAGTTGCTCCTGATAGTCTAGGCATGGATTCCTCCACAAGGGATGGCAGCCGGCGGGGGGCGGGGGGTGGGAGTGCGAGACATGAATTTTGCATCGATTGCACAGGCACTGATATTGCAGCCCCCTTGCAGAAGCTGCCCATGCACCATGAGAGCTGCCCGCAGGCTCTTGCCCTCTCTTCTAGCTCTCTTGGATTTTTAAAGCAGTTCATGAGACACTGAGACGTGGCTATCCAGGGGAAAAAAAATAAAAATCAAAAGCAAGGAGGAAAGTGTTCCTTTTCTAAGAGAATGAAATGAGAATTTCTGTTGCTTAGCAAATTTTTAACCATTTGCTGTCCTCAGCTGTCTGTGCCAGAACATCCTCTGCCAAGCGCTTTGCCTGACCCTAAGTCGAAGGCTCTGCAGGAGACGCGGCAGGAGCCTTTGAGCCACGACCTGCCTGGTTGCTGGATTCACTACTTGCTTGGGGGTGAGGACTTATAAAGAGCACATCTACCCCACCATGCCGGAGCACTCCAGACATTCCCCCAGTATCACTAAAGGATTCATCCTTCAGGTTATCTTGGTGCTGAGGCTCCAGGCAGCAGCACTCCACACAGTCACAGACCAACTAAGGAAGACCAGGGTGCAAAAGCATGGTAGGAAATGAATAAAAATAGCTCCAGCTGGACCCTGGAGAGAAGAGGAAGAAATCATCACCATCATGACCATTTGCATACAGCTTGGGATCCTGACAAGCCTCCAGAGTGCAGCCCACCCAGACCGAACCCGCAGGAGCCCGAGAAGTGGGAGAAAGGTGAGCGAACCATTTCTCTTGCAGCAGTAGTCATCGTCTTCCTTTTCTGTATTTCTCTGCTATTACAAAAAATAAAAATAATCCTTTGATTAGACTGCTAAGGTTTCAATTACACTAACCAATACATTTAAGGTGTATTTTTTTACTACAAATGTATATTATTAACTTATTGAAATTGTCCCAGTTCAAAGCAGGAAGGCAGACAGGTAAGAAAAGTCCACCCACCAAACACAAACACAGCCACCGCAAAGACCTACAGGGATAAATTGAAGCAGCTTGGGAAAATCTGCTCTGCCACTGGAAACCAGCTTGATCGCAGAGAGACCAAGATGAGGCAGTTTTTTGCTGGTCTATACCTGTAAAAAGCATTTGGGGATCTTTGTGGGCCATCATTTGCCTTTTTACCAACGTAAGGACGTATCAGATCTTCCTACTCTAGTTTTTCACAAAGTCAGAATTCACCATGTATGCATTTTTTTTTCCCAGCACCTATTTTTTGGGAATGTCTCTTCCAAAAAAACAACAACACACAAGAGCCTAATTTCATCCTCTTTTTCTTCACTTGTGAGCCATTATAATAAACAGGGATGTTTTTAAAAAAATCGTTTTGCTCTCAGTAAGGACAAGGTACAGAACAGGAGCTATTAAAAGATTCATTACTGCACCTGTACAGGCCCAAAGTAAATTCTCATGATAGCTAAGCTTTACCCAATCTCAAAAGCTAGAGGTCCTCCCTTCCATTTTGATGGAAATATATTTTTCATGACATGAAAGCCAGTGAATAATAATGCTGAGAAATCAGATGGAATAGATGAGGCTTAAAGCTTTGGGATCATCTAGATTTTCATGTAAATAAGGCGCTGACAATATTAAAGTGTTGGAAAGCCATTTGCTTTCTAGTCTGTAGCAAAAACAGCTATGGAAAACCAAAAAAAATAAATGTGATGGTCACTTAATGCCACCAAACAGGGAACAAAAAGCCAGGTGTTGAGGTCTGAGCAATAAGGGGTTCTCCTCCTCTTTACCATTCCGAGAAGGAGAGCGGAGAACGGAGCTGGCATTTTGCATCTTATTGTTCAGAGCAAGAAGTCAAGCACCAGTCTCCTGAAATCAAGATCAGATGTCCCTGCTCTGGCCTTTCTTCTTGCAAATACCAAAACAGATCACCACTGCAGCTGCACATAGGTATGCATCGGCATACACGTTTGTGTACTTAAAGAAAATAAAAAGAAAAAAGACCGATGTATTGTTCTGCCTATATAAGGCAGCATAGTGAGAGCTGAAAATAAAGCTACATTATTGTCTGCTGATTCTTCTTTGTTGCAGTGATAAAACTGGGCAGAACTCCACAGAGCAGACCTAATGTTTGCCCTAAGGATGTCACACTTGAAAATAGATAGCTGAGAGCTCAGGAAGGGAATACTTCACATTTCTAGTGGCAACTTCAACAAAACAAGAGGTAGGTACTGGTTTATATCTTTGGTTGGAGTATTTCTTCTGTAAAGAGGGGGAGAGTGTTTCCTGATAAAAACCTGAAAGAACAGGAGAGAGAAGAAACCTGGGCAAAGCACTCACCCAAAGGGTGGCATGGAGAAAGGACCGACAGCAGGGTAGGAGGGATACTGCAGAAGCACCGTGCAGGGTCGTCCTGGCACACTGCCGCCAGCGGGAGGGATGCCGACAGACAGGCAGCAGGACACTGTGCTGAACCCTGTAAAGGTGGCGACAAGAAACTTCAGCTAGGCAGAAGGCGAGAGAGGCAGGAGATGATCAGAAAAGCCTGATGGCATTGGTGTGCTAAACTAAAAAGAAAGGTAGTGAACAACAGTGATGTGAACCCATCTGGTGAAGGGATGGAGCTGAGCAGAGGCCAGAAAGCAGGAATAGGAAACAGCTGTGCTGCTTCCCAAAACACAAGGCTTCGGCAAGGAAACTTTCAGTAAAAGGTGGAGTTAGTGATAGGGAAACAGAAAAACTGGAAGAATTTCGTAACAGCATCCATCTGGGAAGGGAAGAAGGACAGGGGTCAGTCCTGAAACAACACTGCAGAGCCAGAACGCTCAGAGGAAGAGCATCTGACACAGCCAAGGAAGCCTGGGAGGAGGCTGCACATGGAGGAATCGAGAACTGCAACCTTTTGTTCTCAGGATGTCATTACATTAATGCCTGAGAATGAAAAAGCTCACATTTCTGTAATGAAAACCATCTATCACCCCATGAAATCTGTTTGAACACTGTACCAAGTGAAGTCTTGACTTTCAAATTTATAAAATCCATACATGAGAAACTTCAAGATGGTTTGAAGCAGGAAACCCTGAGGAATATAAGCCAGAACCATCAGGCCACAGAGAAGGCTGAGAAGCAGGACACCACTGCTGCACTGCGGCAACTGCACCAAAAAGAGTTAATGTCATTTGAAAAGTAGTATGTGGATGTGAATGTAATGTGTTAAGGCATCTCGCACATACAGAACGAGGTTTTTAAAGGGAATTTTGGCAGCCAGTGGTAACAGAAGATCCCAAAAGTCTTTTCCCTTTGCAGGAAGAGACACCAGGGCAGAGATGCTGGAGCTGCATCACACCATGTCCCACAAAGCCTGATTGAGACTGCCCTGTGTAAGGGGAATACAATAACCCAGCTGCCAGACAGGCATTTAGCCCCGCTCCCTGCCATGGCACTGGTAGCGCTGATGGCAATATTCACAAAATAGGCACTTGGCTGCTAAAAACACCACAGGGAACGTCAAGCAGCCAACGACAAGTACGAGGTACACACACAAACCTAAAGCTCAGTAAACAACCTTTTTATCTTAATACATAAGCATTTCTATCCCATCCACAGCCTCTATGAATGTTAGAGAGGAAGCATACAGCTAAATTAACAGGCTCAGCGTGACGTACGTTGCGACCAAACACAGCAAGTGATCCTGGGGAAATGTGTCCTGGTCATGCGTGTGATGACAAGGACATCTCTCCCAACAGCTGGGACAGGCAGTGCCGGAGCGTGGCATGTACGTGCTCCCTCAACACACCCAGCGTCAGCTTGGCACTGTTTGAACTTACAAACTAAGCAAGCTGAGCGACAGACAGGAATTCAATGGTGTTTTGTTCCCAGAAGCATTAAAGAGAATATGTCAAAACTATATAAAGAATGTGAACAATAAATGTCAATCCAGGTTAACAGCCAGTTTCATTTCTGTCTTGTGATAATGGTCAAAGAAGCATTACTGAGAAAGAAAAAGCAATTTTTAATTATTCGGTATTTCCACGGATGACTGATAAATTGACTTCAAACAATTCAACAGTCAGTAAGTTCGCTTTGGGGAGGAGAAGAGGGTGGAGAAGACATTTAGATGATCTTGGATCTCTCCTTTCCTTTTGCTTTAGTGCACTTCAAAGAAATGTGCCAAACTAACCACGTATAATTCAGGTCATTGAACAGATACACATACCGCTGGGTAACTAATGTGGATAGTTAACCAGCTATTTTTGTTTCACATTTCACTTCTCACCATAGGGCCTTGTAAAAGAGAACAAAGAGCAGCCATTAGACACCCCTAGGTAAGTTCCGCTCGTGTCAAGTGAAATCACATCAGGTGAAATATATGCTAAATAAAATGATATACAGTTTGTACATTTGTGCTCTTTCATTCTGAACGTGCTAGGAACGCATGACAGGCACGGACATTTGCTTGGCCAGGTCCTGCTAGAAGATGCTCTAGGAAAGTCAGAATTTTTAGTTTTCTAATTATTAACAGCACCACGCTTTCACTGAAATAACATACAACATTCATTGCATCATTTCATAACTTTCAAAATAGGCATGATTTTCTTAATGAAGATTCATAATTTTATGTTTATGTTCTATGCTGTAACCTTTCCTGCTGGAAAAAAAATCTTGGGATTATTCTACTAAAACATTTGCTGTTTGAAGCTGGATAAAATAATGCATTAAAATGGAGATTAGCTTGGCAAGTTTCATTAAGATAAGGCGAGCACCAGCACCTCCCAAACTCATCATATCCTGCGCACCAAACAGCCAGGTTCATGTCTCTCTGAATTCTCCATCCTGCAAATGCACATCTTCTGATGCTCCATCTGTACAACCTGCTTGCAGTAAATTAAGAGTTTGGTTTTGATACAAATGTGCCCCTCAATACATTAGCATCAGTCTAGCATATTGCCTGGGAATATTTTGATTCGTTGTTAATGTGTATTGAACTACACTATTTTTGTGCAAGACGGAGCAGACTCTTTGCTGTGGACTGGACATAAAAAGGCTTTGAAGTTAAGATGTGGCACCTGCCCTGAATACCCAACTAAAGCCAGATTATTTTCGATCCCTCGCTATAGCTACAGCAATCCCAGACAAAAACAAGCTTAGGAACAGATGTCAGATGTGAGTGGGGCAGTGGCTTACCAGTATCTATGCAAGCAATCATGGGGAATCACATCGTCCCTATGGAAACCTCAAGGTCTGTCACATGTGCAATGATTACTGCCAGCAGTTAATACACTGAAGTCATTCACCAAATTAAAACAAAGATTTAATTGCACCAGAAAGATCATACTCCAGTTTACATATACAAGTAAATGTAAAATTTACAAGTAAAGGTAAATTAAGTGGGATTGGGTGGTATGACTGAGAAAGTAGCGTAATAGTGGGATCATTAAATTGAAACCTCCTTACAACTGGACCTACAGGACAAAATAGGGTTTGTTCTATGGTGGTTTTCACAGGGGAAAAAAAAAAAAAAAAAAGATTATTTCAGGTAGCTCCCAAGTCATTAAGATCGCTGACATTGTACGCTTTCACTAAACATTTTCAGAACTGATGAAATCCTGAAATCATAATGGGAGCCAAATCCTTCCTACCGCTGACCAGAGGAAAACAGCTGCCTTTTTGGAAAAAAGGGTTTGGAAAACCTGTTTCTTAAGCAGCTAGTTTTTATCTAGATTCAGTTGCATTATAACATGGCAGAAGTACCTAGAACTATGAAGTCAAGATGTGAAAAATACAACCCCGACACACTAAAAAAATCTTGACAAATTTAGAGGTTTCTGCATTTTGCAGAGAATTACCTGGTTTGGGGAATAACTGCAGTGTCCCTGTAATGTGTTTCTCTCAGCAGTACCAGCGAGTATTTCCATCTATAACTCCATTTTAACTTTGTTTATGTGAGAGAATTCACATTAAGGTCACAGCAGATGAAGAATGCTTCCAATAAAAGGGATATATGCCATTCCTATAGTGCTAGCTGGTGGACTGAATTATTATTATTATAATTATATAACAACTTTCATCTTCATGCTGAAGTGCTTCCCAAATCACATCATCGGTGATAGTTATTTTCCAATTCTGTCCCATACACCAATCCAGATACTCTCTGGAGCTATTAACCAATTAAAAATATTCCATTTCAAGATGTACCAATGGTAGGGTGGAGACAGCTCTGACACAAACTGATGCACTACTTCCATTGCTGGCAGCACACTGGTGTGTGCAACAACCCCAACCTCAAATGCAGATATTCAGGTCAGAATATCTATATTATTTTTAATTAACCCAATCAAGGGTATCTTCAGAACTGAGTATCAACATTTTTTTGAACACGTCACCTGTAAAGTGTGAGTTGAACCAGCCACACTGGCGGAGTACGATTTCTCTTAGCCACAGAAGGGCTGATAGGGAAGCAGTGTCCCTGCTGTGCTACGAGGGCCAAACCCTCAGCTGGAGAAGAGGATCAGCGCACCATGCCAGTTCAGGAAGCTATGCCAATTTCATGCATACAAAGAAGTCGGTCCTATGTTTCCACACCTCATGCACAGCCACACAACAGATATATACGGATGAAAGAAGAAATTTCTGTTGGCAGAATAAAATTTCCAAAGCAAACAGAATTACTGTCTTGTCCATTGGGTGCTTTTCACACATGCAGAAAATTGTACTGTTATTTTTGCCTTTTTTCCTCCCTCTAACAGCGTCCAAAGCATATCTTCCGGGAGCCTAAGAAGTTGACCCATACTAGATTAGCATAAGCAGTATATAAAACTGTTATTTGCTCTGGGATACTATTTTCAACACGCAAACACAGACTGCCCATACACCAAGAGTGGGCACTAATCTTCTTTGGGCAAAGCAAGAATCTACTGCAGCAAATAACAACTGGCTAATAGTGTGTCTGGCCTGTTTGGTGTTCTTGCAAGTGAGCCAGCGTTTTATTCCTATGCTGGACAATGGGTGAGTGATTAACGTTCCCATAGATCCCCTCCTCAGTAAAACCCTGCTGGTAATCCATAAGAGGTGGGAATTTTTGCACCTCTGCAGAGTAGCAGGGTGTAAGTGGGAATGTGTCTCAGTGGCTGAAAATCTACACAAGCCTTTGCCATAACACAGAGGGTACGTTAAATAGCTAGACGACTAAAGCATTGGCAATTTTCTCATGAAGCTGATGAATAACTTCTCATCAGGCACAGATCAGTAAATTCCAGTCAGCCCTTTGTTTTCTTTCCAGGTCCCCTCCATTTGGCTTCTGCAGAAGACTTATTCTTTGGTTTAGATTTAATCCTTGCCAAAGGAATGACAGCAAAAAAATTAATAGCAAACTTATAGGAAACAGATCTTCAGCAATCTTCTTTTGTGAGCTATGAAGATTGTCTTCGAGATTTCATTAATCCAGTGGAAAAAGCCCTGGCATAAAACAGCTGTCAGGAATCCAAAAGATGCAGGTGTGGCTGCTACGTGCCAGGCCCAGGGAGCAGGGTCTGCAGAGCCCCGAGGGCAGAGGAGGTCCCAGCTGCTCTTTCTCTGTCTGCAGCTTTACCCTCCTGGTTTACAGAAGCCCCTGGAGTGAACTGCCCCCCCCGCCCCCAGCACAACCAGTTAATACAAATTGCAAGTAAATTTGTCTACGAATGGAGGCAGACACGGACAGGCAGACATCAGCTTTAAATTAAACATGCAAACCCTAACTGGACAAACACAGAAAAGTATTATGCATGAAGTTATCATTTTCCCAATGACAATTCAGACTACAGTACCATTTTAAAAACTGAAATACCTATTATCTTTCTCCTTTATGCATCTAGATGAGAAAGTCTAATATTTTCCTACCCCTCCACATGGCAAGATAAGAAAAATTCCAAATTCAGCACCAAAAAAAAAAAAAAAAAAAAAAAAAAAAAAAAAAAAAAAAAAAAAAAAAAAAATCAATAAATGTTCACAGCTTCCGATCTTAGTGGAGTCACTGGCTTCATTGCTGTAAGGTACAGCAGTAAAAAATACTTAAAGTCATTCTTTGTTCCTACTGTGAATATCAGAGCACTCCAGGAACATAAATCTGAGGCTCACCTAACCACTTACAATAAAACACCTACTGGGATGCACTGACCTTTCCTAGCCTATTATGGGGCTGGCAACCTAAACAAAGCAGTGCCATGTAATAACTAGGAATTGTTGACATGGGAAGGGAAAGGCAAAAAAAAAAGAAACAAAGGGGGGAAAAAAAAAAAAAAAAAAAGGGGATCCTTGTTGCACCAGGATTGGCCCAATTCTACCAGAGTAAATTTTGGGGAAAGTCACAACGATAATTTCATAAACTGCTAAAATTTGAGCAAGTGTTACACAAAGGTTGAGCGTATTCTATACCTTTTTGGCATGAATCTTCAATGTTCACTCTAAGTATACATTTGCGGGTAACAAAACGGTCTCCTAAAGCTCCTAGTTATTTTTCTCCTTGCTGCCATTTACATGAAGATAAAGACTCAGATCCCAAATCGAAATTTAGATTATACTGTCCCAAATACTTAAGATACACCTAAACACACATATAGCCATTGTTCTAGAAACTGGATATAGAAAAATATATGTATACACACAGCTGCAGGCTTACAGAGTTCTTGCTCAGGTGCTCATAGTACTAAGCAGTGAACATACAGGTCTGCTTACATGTTTACATATCCGCAGCGTTGTATAACGTATATAAGCGGAGTTAGTTCCTAGTCCAAAACGCCTGAAGGAGCTGTCTGTAACTAAGTTGAATTAAAAGTTTAACATAACTAGCCCTGGATTGGAACGATGTATAGATCCCAAGAACCGTTCTTTCAGCACTCAGCTGCTATAGAAGAAGTGCTTGTGTCAGGGCTAAGCCTGACCTGCTGCTGAAGTTCTCCATTTGAAATAAGAGCCAGGTCCAAAGGGGCTTTTCCACTCATCTCTACTTTGCATATCAGCTCAACAGGATAGAGGTTATAAAGCTACAACATGATACATTTTGCAGCAGAAGAAAAAAATAAAAATAAAAATGAGTAATGAAAAGTACTCCTCATAATTTCATTTCTTTGCATGTTGGCAAATAAGCAAACCTTTCTGGCTACAAATCCACGCTGGTTAGAGAACTGATGCACTGTAAATCTAAAACATTGGGACTTGTGTTCTCGTTGTTATATAGCCATTCAAAAGCAATTTCTCCATCGTTTCTTGATTACAAATATTTGTTAAAATTATTTTTCATACCTTCCTGTCACAGGCAAAATAGCTGTGCCTAGCATTTAAATTATGGCATTCAACAACCTTGCTTATGCTAATTGATACTAAATATATTAACAAGGCATGCATTAGCATAACATAAGTATTCACACGTGAAAATGGCTGGTCCAGACAGAAGCCAGAGAGATCAGCAGCAGCACATGCATTTGAAATTGTTCCGTCAGTACACCCAATCCAACATTAATAACATTTAAAAAGGGATGTCATATATTAAATGTGCTGTGCCATATTATAGATAAACCCGAAAAAGAGCTTGGTGATGAGCAGAAAATCTCGCCATTGGATGAAGTTACAGAAATTCATGGCCAGTGAGGGTAGAGACTAACTATTGCTGAGAAAAACTGTTTTCCACAAAGAGCTCACATGCCTTGTCCCTGCAAGATGCTGACCGCAGCTCAGAAGTTGGGAAAGGAAGCGGTCCAACTCTAGAAAGCAAACTCCATAAGCAAACAAACTATTACAAGCACCAAACTTGAAACAATTTTAGATAAATTCTACTTGTGAATCAGTGCCTCCATATTTCATATACAGCAATACCAAATCTTTCCTCCTTTACTTACTAATCAGCATCCAAATATCTGACACTCATTCTTTATCTTCTGCTCAATCTAGAGGACCAGTCTAATGCTACCTCAGGTCCCTACTGCTGGTGTTTACTATGCCTCAGTTGTACTCTGTGTTCAAGGTCAGACAGCAATAAAACTGGAATTCAACATGTACCAAAGGCAGCTGAAAGGAGGAGCATGGGACTGAGCTGTAGGTCATCACATGGGAGGATGAGCTAGATAAAAAAAAATACCCGACAGACTTGTTAAAGCCAGGCTTTGCTTTTAGTCTCTCATAATCAGACATGCCCCCAAATGGTAACAGTACACTAAATATTGAATTGGGGCAGGGAGAGCAAGCACACACAGAGACTGAAAGAAAAAAACAGGAGAGGAGGATTAAAAAAATCTTTCTTTTTTGAAATTATTTGATCCTTGGCCCACTTGAAGTTGATTAAGCATCACTTCACGAACGTTGTCTTCCTGGAGCGCTAGGAAGCATCCAGGCTCATTATATTTTGGCGGATCCTGGGTAAGCGTAATTTCCTCCAGCGTTTCCTCCCCTCCTCGTGGCAGGTTTCTATCTTTCTGGCATCTGATGTCCACCGTGCCAGATGAGCACTGAGGTTGACAATCCGTCAAATCCCTTGGAGAAATGTCTGCTGCTTTTGTCAATAAATTGCTTCTTGAAGCCCTGCTGAATTTTTCAGTGACTTCTTGTTCCTTTTGTGCCTGAAAAATTTGGAGTTCTTTAACTTTTTCTGCAGTCTTCTTTTCTCCCTTCAGCTTTGCTTTGCAGTCTTCTCCGACATTGTGCTCAGTGTTGTTCTTTGATCTTCTGATCCTTTTGTAATTACATCTGATGCCTCCACTCACCCAAACCTTTCTGAAGCTGTTTTGGGAGGTTGAATTTTCTTGATGGTTAAAAAAATAATAGAGACATCACCAAGTGATTCTTTTAAACATGTAGTTACCTAACTCAAAGGTACAGTGCAATTTTTGGGTAGAAACTTGGATATATTCTGTATTGAACGACATTATCCTTTTCATGTCTACTGCAACTTCATGCATGTAGTACTTTCACAAAAGCTCTTGGCTGGTTCTTCTGAAGCCAAGAGAATAAGAATTTACTATGAATACCTCTTGAAAATAGACAAACTACAAAACTAATGGGATAAAAATAAATAAATCTGTTTTTCAAGTATCAATATAGACACAAAAGATAGGGTAACTTAATTTTAGGCCTACTATGCGTTAAGAAAATGCCACATAGTTCTATTCTTTTTGAACTAGTGTCTTTATTAAACAAGTGAGATGTGGCTATCTGGAGCAAACTGATTTGAGAAAGTAACTGTTTGAAGCATGTGCTAAAGAGATTGTCATGATGCAAAAACTTAAACATCACTAAGTAATGGGACTAGAAACTTCCTCTCAGCAATCAAGGGCTGAAAGAATTTAAGACCTTTTCCAAATCCCAAACCAGGCTTTTTTTTTTTTCTTTTTAAACATTGACTTAGTAAAACAGGGAATTGTTTTTTCCAGTACGACTGATTCCCCCCTGCCCCGACTGCAGCCACCCCTCCAGCACCGCTCTGAGAGCCCCTTCTGCTGTGCACAGCCTCGGGCACCCAGGCTTCTGTATGCCTCACCTTGAGATTGCTCTTGAGGACGAAATTGTATAAAACACTCTTACCACTCCTTCAAATTCAATTCCAAAGGACACCTACACCTCCCCTTAATTTCCATGTGGTGTTGCTTTACAGTGAGTTTTATTAGCCTGCCAGGGATTACCAACTGGAGCTCAAGGTAACACAACTCACCAGCTGCTAATATATTTACAATGCACAATTCAATCATTAGTTGGTGGTGTAGCAGCTCTCGCACAAGCTAAATTAATTCTGTAGTAATTAATACAAGCAGGGATGGCTCAGGTTAACTCAGCAACAAAAACATAGCCCACAGGACAATTTACATGAACGTGCTTCAGGCAAGGAAACGAATAAAACTCTTCTTTGTGGGTAAACGAGCGGGGCTTCTTTTCCCAGGGAGAAGGTGTTCCAGCCTTGAAAATACTGCTGAGACAGTTAAGGGACACCTTAAGAGGATATGTCTGCTTTTCTCTTCGGAGAAGGTGGAAAGGCTGACTTGCAGCAAGAGGGGAGGGAGCTCTTGTTTGTACCAAGCCTGACCCACGGCGCACTGCCTGCCTAGCGAGCCTGCATGCAGGCAGCCAGAGAAGTTGGATCACAGCAAACAGCCCCTACATGATTGTGTAGGAAATCATAGGAAAACAGGATGAATGCAAACCACTGTTGTTTTGAACATGTGGATAAGGATCTTCAACGTGCCCTGCTTCACCCTCCTCAGTGTACATAGGCTCCTTGTGTGGTAAACGCTGTTTTTCTTGGCTGCCAGAGAGAAGACTGCAGTCTTGAGAACTGCCTCCCTCCAGGCATGCCAGACCCTTAACCAAGGATCCCCAGGCACAGGCATTTCTCTTTCCAGTGAATACAGCCTTGACCAGCAGTAATACTGTAAGAAGCCATATCTTCCCTCCTGATTGCATATGTAATCAAATATTCACTCTCACTTTCTGTTTAACAATGGTGACTCCAAAGAATTCAAAGAGCTATTTTGATTGTAATATTTTCTAATTGTTTCCCTCGGGAGCTGGAAAGACTTTAACTAGATGTCGTATCACGGCTTCATCACTACTTTGAGGTAGATAATATGCAACTTCAGATGTACCACAATTAGTCCCTGTGATTAATACTTCCCTTTCATTTTTTTCCATTAATATAATTTTCCGACAGCCTAGTTAAGTGCTGTAGCCTGCATTTATTCCATCACTGATGAGCTATTGAACAAACCAGTACAACAGACCAACACAACTTGTTTTTTTCTGTAGTATTACAGCTTATTGCTGACTTAATTGCAAAATATCTGGACTTGCTGATTACGATGTAAAGAGCGTTCCAGACCCAGGAATGCTGGGATCAACGCATCCAATAGAGCAAGATTGCTACTGCACAAGGGCTGTTAACTTTGCTTAAGTGTTTTTAAAGTTGCCACTTGCTTTTTCCCCAACATGACTTTCAATACAGTAGACCTATGTTGGGTTACTACTTACATCACTTATCCAGACCAAGCTGAAAGCATGAACAAGTAAATAACAGACACTACCTTGCTTTCTTCACTGCACAAACGACAACAAGAAAGCCTGCCACATTCATAGAAACCAAAACCATTGATCTCTGTGATAGTCTGTCACAAAGTAAAAACCACTTCATGTTACCCCCCCAGACCCCAGGTAATTACTTTGCTAGCTTAGACAGGTTGTCTCTTCTATCCTTTTGTCTTTATGGCATCAGCTTTTAGCCAGGTAAAAATCTTTTCAGCTTCTTAAATAGTAATGGATGTAAAAAAGCTCGATAGTTCAGGACAACTTCTTGGGGAACCACTTGTATCAGAAGTGCAGGTGAGGGGGATGGAGCCACCTTGATCAATACAATGAAGGTGCCCATCAAAAGCACCCAGACCGTAGGCCCTTGGCTTTCTGTGACTCGTGGATCATGCTCTGCTTTAGGTTCAGTCCTGTGGGAGTATTTTGTAAAAACTCCTATTAAGGTGGGATACTTAGGACTTTGGACATCAGTTTACTTTTAACCTGCGTTCTGCATCTTCAGAGGATAATGGGATAAAGACAGTCCCGAGATCTGTCACTTGATGGCCTTTTATGCATAGTAAATGCACTGCATGACAGAAGAGACATACAAGGAAGACAGGAGGCAGCCACTGCACATGGCGAATGCTGACAGAAACCTTTGTGCTGCTGGCACGAGGATGCAACGCAAAGGTGCGCACTAAGACCGCACCAGCCAACCGCCCTGGGCTTGTTGGATCCCACCGACATCTTCTCAGGTGTGATTAGGCAGCAGTCTAGACCTGCATTTTCAAGTGACATATCATGAAATCAACATTCACCAAGACACTTAGTTCTAAAATCCAGCTGAAAACTCCTTAAAAGCAAATTTGAAGACCTTCACTCATATAAAACAATAACAAATATTTCAGACTTGCAGAAGCCAAGGATTAACTAAGACTAACACCGGCACAGTGCAACTCTGGCATGTTATCAAAACATCCTCCAAAACAAGGAGGGCTGCATATCCATCCACCCAGCACTGAATTATCCCTTACATAAACAATCAGACCTACAGCAAATTTCTTCTCCCTGAAAAACTGCATTGCTAACAAAGAGTCTTCAGGGCTTGCAAAACAAGATAGAAGTAAACTGCAAAGCCAACCAGGTACGACTAGCACCCTCCTACAACTAACTAATCACATCTCACAGCAAAGGGTAGAGAGTGATTTGCCTGAGCAAAGAAACCTGGAAATTCATCAATTCTGGTAGCCAGCAAAGGTGGGCGATTCAAATCTTATCATGCAAGAGACTTTGGACAGTAGAACTGGTGACTGTGGGTGACATATTAACAGAAACCAAATCACCTCTCAGTCTTAGACAAGGACTCTTAGAAGTGTGCTGTGTTTTTCCTCACTGACATTACTACATCCCAGTTTTCTCAGAACAGCAGAATTCTTCAGTAAAACATACCACTAATACATAGCTAACACTAGAACGCTTTTCAAAGTTAGTCATATTTGCAAATAAACACAATTTGTGAATTTAGCTAGCATTAAGAAATATTTCACCCAAGTTACTTCAATATGCCACTCCTAACATCCTATTAATAAATATCCCAGCATGGTTGCCTTCTTTTATTTCTAAGCTTTAGTCCGTGCTGCTACAAGGTGTGGAAGTGCTGTGCACGTACAATTTGTACTTTTCTCCAGAAACAGTGGCACGGGATAGGATATTACAGAGTCAGGAATATTTATCTCAAAATATCTTTCAACAGAAATCAACGCATACAAGAACCAGAATCACAGTGCCATCAGCTTCAGCATCTGGATTTGATACGATAAGTCAGTGTGAAAACTCCATAGGAAAACTCACGCTATTCACACCATTCATCGTGTACGCAGATTCTCTGCTGAAGTTTCCCCTTCCTTATGACAGCTATTTTTATATGACTTGACCAGCACTTTTTATGGTGTTTCAGAAACACAGCAGTAGCAGAGGCAGCAGCAACCATGGCATGCCCACAGCAAAGCTGCAAACAGTGGCCCCAGCTCTACTAAAGACATTTCTGTCCTTCAGCCCTTCTCCCCTCAATCCACCCCTCCTTTCCAGCCACGGGTATTTCTGCAGCAAGGCTCTGCAGAGCACTGCCCAGCTCCAGAGGTCTAACACAAGGGCACTGCACAGGGACAGCCTTGGGCTCTGGCGCTCAGCATGAACATTATTTTTATGCAGCTTCTTCTCTGTAATTATAAAAATGTCAGCTCAAAATTGCATGGCAGAATTTCAATTCATTTTTAGTTCTGTGCAAGATGATGGTGGCTTTTTAAAAGTTCACTTGATATCAAAACAGCCTAGAAAGAGCAAATGTAATTAAAATCTTCCAGGAACATTGTGGTTGATTAGAAGTTTAATCAGCAGCAGCCAGTGAAGGAAACCACAAATACCACCCCCACTGCCATCAGAAAAACAACTCAGCTGCTCCCAGCACATACAGCCAGCTCCGGATTTGATCATGTCTGTATTTTTACAGGTTACTATCACTATAAGCATATGAAGGTTTCACCATCTGCCCATAAGTACACCATAGAGCACAAGAAATGGGATATGCCTAACTTCAAACGTTTATTTACTTATTTCCACAGAACTCATCAGGTGTTTGTGCTGAAAACAAAGTTTTCAACTCATATAGAAACTTCACACCATAGCTGATGCTGACCGAGATATGAGTTTGCAGCCAGTCAGCAAGAGACTTAAGTATTACATAGGCATTATGTACATCTCTAGCTCCTTTTTCATAATAAAGATTGCAACGTGACTGCACGGGCCTCAGGATCATTATTGTTTTCAAGTTATGTACAAACATTCCTAGTAAAGAAGGAGCTCGATAAAGCCAGAAGTAAAACGTTTGTTAAGCTTTTTCCATTCTTAAAACAGAAAGGAAAACACAACTAGTCACTGCACCACTCAAGCTTCAGTAAACAAAAAACAAGCTCCGTGTGTAGTACATGAAGGACGCAGAGGGAGATCAAGATCATGTCAGATTTTATCATCCAACTGTTATAAAAAAACAGGTTTCATTTTTTTCCCCCTGATTTCTGTGTGAGCTTGCAGAGCACGAGCACTGCCTTGCAACATCTGAAAGTTACTAAGGATAAAACAAGTTCTCAGTTGACTTTATGTCCTGAATGACTAAGGAAGACTGAATGACAAAACCAAAAGAATAAATTTTTAAGCAGAGTTACATCTGTGTTTGCACATCGAAAGTTTCACAATTGGTAATTTCATTATTGGCATGTTCTTTTTAAAAAAAGATTTTTTTTTTTAACTTGATACTTACACACATTTTAAAAAATCCAGATTAATTCCCCTTCCCCCCCTTTTTTTTTTATTTAGAAGCCTCTATTTTCAAAGTAGCATATTTAAAGTATTTCATCACAGCATGATCATCATCCCACGTTAGTGGCAAACTTTATCAGCTGTTTGCCACTTATGCTTCTATATATCAGATCAGAGTAGATTTGTGGGCACTTCAGTGAACATAGCCTATAAACCAATGGGAAAAATAACCTTAGAACAAGAAACAGAAAGAAATTTGAATTTTGATGGTCACCAGCAGCAAATGCAAGTTCTTATGAGGTCCTTCTGGGGCTGTGTTAGGTATCTGTAATGCTGTTGGTCTTCATATTAATAAAATCAATCAATGTTCTAATAAGCAAAGTTGTTATGCACTGATTACTGATAGAGAGCAATAACGCTTACTCTGACATTGACTCCAGGTCAATCAGAAGGAAGTTTGATATCTTGAGGATGTTGAGGAGGAAGGATTGGAAATAAGAAAAATACACTTTAGAGTTCCCAGGATAAAAAACCCAGGGCCATTCTGAGTGTAACACTTATTACTTACGGGTAACAGGAGACATTGCTTATTGGAGAGTAGCTACTGCAATTCTGCAGCCTTAGCTCCATGTTACAGAAATCCTATAGCCACACAGAGAACTTAACAGTAATTAAATCTGAATTTGCCCTTTAGCTGTGGAGGTGAGGGATGATCTTTTTTGTAGAGCTGCAGAAAAGGAAAGTATTTATTAAAAAATAATTTCCTAATGAAGGAAACATCAACAACTCTTTGCAATAAACTATTCAACCAGTGTTGCTTTTTTTGACAGACTAGGAGTCACAAACTTTGCATGGAGCCTTGCCTTAAACACCAAAGCCAAACCCCCACAATTTGCAACCAAGTTGGGTGTTGTCGCCCTTTAACAGATGCAAAACTTGACAAAGACACCAAATAGAGAAGAAGAAAACAAGTGCCTGCCCTTGGTGTGCTCCTTGCACTGGGACAGTCCAAGCCACTGTTTAAAAGGAGTTAATGCCCTGCTCAGAAAAGGGTATTTTCAGACACAGCTGCCAGAATTACAGGGGCTTTTTCATGGCCAAAACACACAGAAATAGAGTACTTGATCTGCAGTGAGACATCCAGTGACAGCATTTCTACCTCCAAGCTTTCTCCTCCCTCTTCAGTGTTGTATGTGATAATCTTCCCTTAGAAATACTAATTTTTTGGGGTTTTTTTTCTAAAATGAATCAGTTCTTAGTAGGTATTCCACTCATTTTTCTAATGGTCATTGATGCGTTTTAAATTTCTCTCTCTTCATTGGTGTTCCAATGTCTTCCAATTTAGTATCATCTGCAAATTTCATTAACATCCTGTTTAACACATCTTCCCAATCAGCAATGAACTTGAATCAAGTCCTGCAATTGATTCTGGCAGCTCTCCACCAGAAGCCCTCCCCACATCAATGCACTGCCTTTGTGTAAAATCTTTCAGCCAGCTGTCAGTCCACATGGCCACAGCCCTATTCAAACCAACTGGGACTTTTATTATAAAATGGAAATCTGAATGAGGAAATATCAACTGAGTTAAAATCCAAATATATCACATTAGGTGCATTCTCTTAACCCACTGAAGCAGTTACAGCAATAATTAAGTGAAAGTAAATTGGTCAAGACCATTTATAGATAAAACCTCAAGAAAGAGCACTGGGGAGCCATTAAAGCAGGTATCTGAAGAGAGGAAATATTTAAAAAATGCAGTGCAATCCAGCTAAACTACTTCAATAGCAATCACCTAATCAACTGTGCTAGACTAATTATCATTTAAAATTAAAAAATAAGAGGGAGACAAGTATTATTAGTTAGACCACTATGTAAAGACCCAAGGCGGATCTGGGGGAGCTGTTCCTCTGGTCCAAGCAGTGGGCACGGCAGCCTGAGTAGAGACAGCTACTGGACAGGCTTTGGTGGTGGAAAGCCCAGATCAAGTAACCTCCTGACTCATTACTTGTACATAAAACGAAGATTTGGAGCCATTTGTCACTGTCTAGAAAATCACTGTTTGAACCTGAACACCTCATTTAATTTCTTCAGGGCTCATTTGCATCCCCGCTGTTTAATATGTTACAGGTTGTGATGCTTAGCGATGGAGTTCACCCTCTTTATTTGTGTGTGATGCGCAGGCTGTGAGCTCACCAGGCAGGGATACAAGCAGGGAGCAAAACCAACTTAGGCGCGGCCCAGCACAAATGCACCAAACCGAGGTCTAAAAATTTGGCGTTGTATGCACAACACACACAAAAGCATAATTTCTGCTAGAAATACGCAGACACAGTTCTGTTACCTGAGCTGCACTGCTGGAAGAGCACAGCACAGAGGTGACAGCCAGAGAGAGCGTGGCTCTGGGGAGCCTGTTAGCTCCAAAGCTCTTGCTTACAGCTGGCTTTACCTATTCTCATGATGCTGCAATTGATTTCTGAGAAGTGCAATACGACCGCAAGTCTTAAGGGACTTATAGTAGCTCCTTATGATTGGGTAACCACATTTCATTAACACCCTAAAATATTTAATAGAAATTTTCCAAACCATGGGAATTCCCAGAACATGAAGTCAAAACACCAAACCAGCAGTTGATTGAGGCTCACAAAACTTACTTGGGGCACTAACTTCGAACTCCCTCAAGTCCTGCATTGCCCCATTGTGCGACAAGCACTTAAGAAATGTTGTTATTTTACAACTCCCTGCTTTTTTTCAGCACTTAAAAAAGCATGTCTTGCTGTAATATGGTCTGCTTTCACTCAGACCTAGCACTTTGGGAAAACACTAGAAGCACTGAATACCAATCATCAAACTATATCTAAAGGCAAGTAGTATCCGGGCTGTCAAGATATGCTAACAAGTACTGATTTTGCATCAGCTTCCTCAGAAGTTGGACTTCGGTTTTGAAATACATCACTATGCATCCTACAGTGGTATTAGCAGAGTCTTAAAACCATCAGGCTTCAGGGAAGACTTACAGCCAGTTACTTGTATTAATCAGTTTAGGACCTGACTTGGGTGCAATCCAGGCTTATGTTATTTAGTACTGACATATGCTGAGTTGAATTTTTTCTAACATTTCTTCCTGATTCATAAGGACTCTAACAAGAACATTAAATATGAGCCATTAAATTTATTTTGACTTGACTAGGTTTTCTTAATTATTAAGAATTCTATTTAGATTAATACAAGGAAATCTCTTGACATATATTGCCTTGCAGCACTGAAAAGATTATAGGAAATGACTGTGTGTAAGAAGGCTTCTCTTTGAAGTAGAGTATTTGGGTAGAGACAGCCTGAGCAATGCCTGTTAGGCAAGCTTCACGTTCCG
The DNA here is from genome assembly GCA_013389945.1 of Fregata magnificens. Lineage (NCBI taxonomy): Eukaryota > Metazoa > Chordata > Aves > Suliformes > Fregatidae > Fregata > Fregata magnificens. Next base: position 410,136 of record WAAD01031042.1, read on the forward strand.
CTGCTCAGGCATGTATTAAAACCACAAGGCTCAAGTACCTAACATGCTGTGAGTTCAACCGCCCGCAAAATGACAGTGTTGCCATCGTGCTGCCAGTCTAGCAGCGCCTTTTTCTCTCGCGTACACACTGCACAATTTTGGCCAGGTGAGGAAGGGTGGTTTCTCCTCACATGACATTTCTAACACTGCTTCCCAGAAGGGACCCCAGGGAGCATTATCACTGTCCTTGCCATGGACACCCTTTGTCTTCCCCCTCACTGCTCCCACACACATTTTCAGCAGACAGTTGCTCAAAGGAACCACTCTCCTCTTAACCCAGTAGCTACGAATGGGCTGCAGTCCTCTGCACCTCGCCTTGCCTCATGAGCCTTGCATCGGAAGAACAAATGGGTTTTCATGGCTACTCTGAAAAGAAGTAAGCAAGCAAATTTCAGATAGGAAGTCCCTCAACAATGAGTAGCTCAGATACCATTAGTAGACTCATAACTGCCCATGAAGAAGCTCAGAGACTATTTACGTCTATAGAAATGCAAAAGTGGAGATTATTTCCCAACAGAATCATTTCAAAATAGTGTTGAAATCTTTATGATATTTTAAATCAAGAATGAAAAATGCCCTCTGGGCCAGCTGGCATTTTTGTCTGAAAGCAACTTCAGCGGAGAATCTCTACTAGGGTTCTTCATAATATTTAAACTGGATGCAGAATACAAATGGTTTATGGGTCTTTTTCTAAACCCACTTAATGTTACAAATTTTGCCCAATAAGATACATTAAAGATTTCTTACTGTACTATGAACATTAACCTCTGTTGCTAGGCTCTAAGCATCTCATTTCTATTCTCCTCCCAAGTCACGTAGGATCATTTAGCCAAAGTTACAGGAGATGTGTTACTTTTCTACAAAGCTGCCCTCACTGAAGGTGACATGGTACCACTCTGTTTGGGTTTGGACTATGCAGACTTGAACATCAGGAGCACAAAGAACCACTGTGGTACCTCTTTCTCTGTTTCATTTTTAATGCCTTTCTCTCCATCCCAAGACAGAGTCCCAAACTCACCTCATCCAAAAGAATTGCCTACCTTAGATTACAAAATAAAACTAAAAAAAACCAGCAAACACGGTCCTCTTACACACACACACATGCTAACCATTTGTCACCCATCTCCATGCAATATGACTTGCGGAATCTCATGGAAGCACCTTTTATTTTCTCAAAGTTGTTTTTTCTACAGGCTTTTTGAATTTCCATTTCACTTTCAATTAACCTACTTTCTAGTTTCCCCCATCTAAATCTCTTCCCCAGACCTCACCTGCTGTGTTCTTCCTCTCTTTCCATTGCCCTCACTTCTCCTGCTGAGATCTCAGTATGGACTTCTCTCCCTAGCTGGGTTTTCATCTCACTTTTCTTTCTTCACACAGAGAACATCCTGTCCCCCAAAATTCATTCTTTCTAGGGCCAGAGAGCATTTCATACTTTGATATATTATCTTCCTCACTTTGATCAGTATCTTCTACTTTATTTCCACCTGTGCATCTTACCTACAAGCTCTGACTTTGTTCTTTGCCTTGACTCCTGCCAGCAGGTACCGGCTGGTGGGCAAGCCAGGGGTGTTTGAAGGGCCTGCAGGAACTCAGCAGGAGTCTGTACACTGCAGAGGACCACAGCAGGGTCCCATCCTCCCAGCGAGGAGGTGGTAGCTGCCAGCTGCCTCTTACTGGGTCCTTCTGCTGCCAGAGCCACAGCTAGTGGGCTGCTGCTTTAGATTCAGTGCTTCACCTGGAGGTAATTTAATCCCAAGACTCTCACTGGTCTCTGAATTGAGGATCTCCTTCGTTCTCTCTCTTCCCTTTCAGAGTACTGGGATCACAGTCAGCTGTGAGTTAAACACTCAATTAACCCTGCAGGAATCTCTTGCTAGACTGAATCAGGTAACCAAAGCCAGTAATAAAATTATCCTTTCCAATACTCACATTAAATTGTATAGATAAAATTAATCATCAAATCAAAGGCATCAATTACAGATTTTAAGAAAGTATCAAAGTAACTCAGATATTACATTAGCTCAGAAAGGGCCCAGCAGTAATAACTGATCTGACAGGAATATAAATGTTGCCATTGGCGGAGGTAGTAAACTAACAGAGTCTGGGTGTTCACTCCTTACACACATAGGTGGTCCTTCCATAGCAGCAAGTCATATGCCACACTCAATCTGTACTACTGTTCCTGACTGGCTCCTTGTCCTCCCAGGGTCAGGAATGGTCTGCGAGAGGGTGTGCTCCCTGCAGGGACTGCAGAGCTGCAAGGCAGGTTGGCCTTCTGTCCCCCAGTCCTCTTCCTTACCTTTCTTAAACATGAGTATCATAATAACAACCTTTCCTCAGCCATCCACAACCTTCCCTAGTTGCCATGTTTCTTCATAGATGATAGACAACTGCCTCAATCACTTGGACTAACATTTTCTGCACCCTCCAGCAAATCCCACTGCATTGAATACATCCGTCTTCATCCCACAGTCCCCAGCCTGTGCTTCCGTGGCTGCCTCTCTCCCTCCCACCTCCAGTGGTACGCAGTGGTGGCTGGGAGGAGGCAAAACAGGCATCAGGGACTACGGTCTTTCCAGTATCATCTGCTGCTAGGTGTCTCCGCCAGCCATCAGCACGCACAGATTTCTGAACATGGTTTGTAGAAAGCCTCACTGGGTTGGTGGGGGGGCCTGCACAGACCGCACCACAGCAGCCACCCCCAGGGCACGCTCTTTCCTCTGGCTGGCACCAGCGACCTCTATGGGCTCATCACTGGCTTCATATTGGAACTCTGCGCAGTGCAGGAGATGCACTTTCTTCTTCTTCTTCCTTATGTTTCTTTCTGCAGTACGACTATTACAGCCCCTTAATGGAATTAATCAGTATTAAACCCAATTAACTTCTTCAATAATTCAGCCTCTTGCCATTTATTAACCTAACAGTGGGTTGTATATATTAATAATATTAAAGGTTACTTGGTGCAAAACCTATTCGTATTGTTCAGTGTGCCCATGGTTAGAGCATCATGTATGCTCCCTGAGCACGTCAGGTGAGCTGAACTCTCCATTGCAGTTCTTACGGCCCCAGCACATCCAAAACACTGGGAACACAATTCCCTCAAAGTACCATGATGTTTACTGGTTACTGGAGATCAACTTCTAAAACCATTCAACACACCTTTCCCATTCCTTCCCTGCTCTGCTACCCCAGTCAACGGTTTCTTAAATGTTAATTAGAATGCTGATCTGCAGTTGCACAGGTGGAACACCTTCTCTGTCTGGGTCCTTTAACAGTTTTTCATCTACAGCAGAAAGAGGCTGGCACTCTAAAGTTGTTTACAAGACGTCACTGTTTTTACACTGCTCCAGGGATAAAAGCACTGAACCCAAAGCACACAAAATCCAACAGCCGTTGAAAAAGAACACCACAAATGCTTCAGAAAGTATCGAGAAGTTGTAGTGTGCAGCAAGGTGCTTTTCAAAAGCACACATCTCACTACTGAAATCACGTGTATGAGGCAGAGGCTTGGAAAATTATCAATATTTCTTTCCAAAAGCCGTTACATAGTTCAAAATCAAAATATTAACATGGGAAAATTCTATTCCCTAAGCCAAGCTCAAGGCACGTGAATCAACTATAAAGAGCTGTTTCATGTTTCAGGCAGGCGGTGGAGGGGTAGATGAACACTTTCTTTTCTATCTGGTTTTACTTCTCTAATTAAACACTTCAGATGTGCACAGAGATGTCACTCGGCTCCCACACCAAAGCAGGCTCTGTATGGCTCTGGGGTATTTATATTATTATTCCAAGGCAGCATTCTCAAATCATAGTTTTCAGATGACTTTTTCCATTTCTTACAAAGACTTCCTGTCTCCCAAGAAATGAAAAATTTCCATGGAAACACACACTCATGAGATACACGTGACAGCTTCTGAGCTGGTATATAAGGCACTTGGCTGCTGTAGCCCTTCTCTGCAGAGCGGAATCGCTGGTTCAGTCATTACTGGTTCTTTTCTCCTTGCTATCATTTATGCTTCTAATGAATTTGGACTAATTACACAATTGGGTCAGCTTATATTCCAGCCTTCCATAGACATTATACTTAATAGCTACTAAAAAAACCCCCTAAGACTTATTTCTTATAAACATTTTCTCGGGTTTGTTTTTTTAAGAGCTGTAGTAGTGATTTTACTATGCTTGCTTCATAGGGCAAATTTGTTCCTTTCATTTTGCTTCAAAGCTGTGAGATGACAGGATGTGTGGTTTGACAATGCAAATCCCCCTCTGCTTGCATTTTGCTCTGACTGGCTGCAGCCTGTTACAGGATGGAGAACCACACGCGTTGCCCGTGCAACCTTCCTCCTCGCTGCTGCTGTTCAGATCCAGTAGGTCTTGAAAAGGGCAAGGAAAGCAAGTGAGAGAAGAGGGTAAGATGAGAAGAGAGAAACAGAAGAGCTTCAACCCAGAAGACCCTGTTTCTGCAAAAACATGCAACTGCTCTCACAGGCCTGACCTCACCCCCCTTTTTGAGCAAAAGCCCAGTTGACAGGACAGACTCAAACTTCTTGCAGTTCAACTGTTTCTTTCTCTGCATTTTTAGGTTTTGTTTCTAAAATGAACACCTTTAATTAGGAAGGGAAAAATAACCCAAAGACCTTCCAACATCTTCCTCCTACAGCGGGTATCCTGACACCACACCCCCAGTGCAGCAGGACCCCGGAGCAGAGGCCAGGCAGCCCTCCATCTCTGCAGGCTTCCCAGGGCACCTCCCCATAAACTCTGCCATTGTTTTTTCTCAACCTGTGATGTGCTCACAACCTGAGGGTCTTTCAGAAGCAATGTGATCATATCCCCCCCAAAAGGGATCTCCAAACTACAAATAGCAGCTCTGAAAAATATTTATCTGCTTCTGAGGCTAAAAAGCAGTAGCTCAGAGCAGCAAAAGTAAAACACAGAGCGGAAGGTGTCACCCTCGGAAGTCATACCCAGATTTTTCCGACTATTTCAGAAGAATAGGATTTTTTTTTTTTTTAATAAATACATTTTTAAAGGGCAATAAAAAAGAAAAAGCACCACCAGGCAAAGGAATAGTTCCTAACTCAGATTAACATCATGTCACATGCATGTTAAGTATCCTGACGTGTAAATCAATGCTGTACTAGAGTGAGCATTTGAGGAGCAGGACACAGGATCCCCATTCTACCTTTTTCCTTATAACGATCTCAGCATGAAATACTTTCCTCTGAACTATTTCTCCGTTTTGTCTCAACCTGGAAATGCTTTTCTTCTGGAGGCAGAATAAACCTTTTATTAAATCTATATAATCTGACTGTATAAGATTATATTACAAGTAACACTTTTTGTGAAGGTTACGCATGAAAGTGGGTTTTTGGTTGACTGTGTTATAGGGTTCAGATGACCCTAAGTTATTACTGCTGCATTTAAAGAGGACATCTAATATCTAAAGAAAAAAACTCTCTTGTTTTACTCATGAGCAACAATATTTTCTCATCTGTTGAAAAGTTGCTAAAGATGATGTTAATTTTTCATTGGGTGGAGTAATGTGAGGTCACAGCCTTAATTAATTTTAAGGGAGAAAACCCAAACTGATTTTAATTTTTCTTTTTTTCATAAGTGAAATTCATATAGTTCAGTGAAATATTATGATCAAAAAAGCCTAAATTTACCAACATAGGTACTCTAAAAAGAGCAACAATTGTTTTCAACCAGTTAGTCATTACTACACAGAGAAAGAAAACATTTAACTCAAGTTTCTGATGTGAAAATGTTTCTGGAACTTTTTTTTTTTTTAGATATTGCATTTGAGAACTGAAAAGACATTCTACAAGGAAAACATTTTGAATAACATTTTTTTTTTTAACAGGCATAGGCTTATCTTTAATAGTCTCTGTGGTTACTAAATACAAGTCTCGCCAAGGAAATTGCTCCCAGAAGCAGCAGAAGCTCATGCTGGGCCGCAAGAGGCAGGAGGGGACTCACCTGCCATCATTTCAGGACCCTTTTAAGGTTTTCTTCCCTCTGCCTTCCAGCCTCCCCCAGGCACAGCCAGGCAGCTCTGCTGGCCTCCACGAGGGAGAGCTGAGCCAAACTTTGCACACTTCTTCCATAGGTCCTGCCAAGGGCAGCATTTTTCCTGCTTTATATGCCATGGGTTCCAGTGTGTGCTGTACTGGTAGGAGATGATGCTATTCCCAGGTTCCCTGCCTGAGGCTATGGCACAGTCTCTACAGACTCACTTGTTGCTTCTCTTCTACCACTGCCAGTCTCAAACCTGTCAGTCAAGCTGCCGCTCAAACCCAGCGGGCCTCAAAAGTCACCACGAGTCCAGGCACACAAAGCCACCCAGATCCAGGTAATGCATCACATTGCCCTCTCACAACATTTGAAATCCTGGAAAAGACAAGGTCTGGGAGACACCATCCTCAGCTTGCAAAAAACATAGTTCCCTCCACTCTTTCCAGCAGCGTGCAGAGTCAACATGCTCCAAACATGCTTTGGACAGATACAGTGTCTGCAGCAGTTAGGTTAGCTGCAAGTATGTCTCCCACCAATCTAGGACATCCACAGAGAGCAAGGGACGCTTGAGTCCCTAGAGTCCCTACGAAGCAGGGATTCATTGCAGGCAGACCCCAATCCCATGCACCATTATATTCTAGACTATTTTTCTTTCTGTCTCATAGGATGGGAAATCCACCTGATTGAGGGCCCTCCTCCAAGAGAGCAATTCTCTGCTGTGCCCTCAGAAGTCGGATACCTCCTCTCCATTCCTTTCCTCTGCATTTTGTTCCCAGCTAGTGTAAGAAATTCTGGCAGAAGGAATTTCTGAAGACTTCACCTTCTGCCCTTCTTGGCATACCATGAGGGAAGGCTGCCAGTCCCCCTGCGTGCTGAGGCTCCCAGTTAGTGCCAGGAAACACAAGAGATGAATGTCTACATTACTATGGGGCATTGCAGACAGTGAGTGCTGAGACTGCTCTACCTTTGCTACCCTAGAAATATCCCCCAGGGCAGGGACTATGGAGGTGCAACTTTCAATTCTACAAATGACCATAAAGTTGCCCATTTAGTTTTCTTCTTGGGATTAGAGCTGGAAAATAATGTGAGAGAAAAAATGCAGATGTCAAAATCCTTCCTGCCTGCTCTATTCTTCTTTATCGTTGCAGGAGATGCCCTGTTGAAATTATCCTGATATTGCTATGAAGGCAGAGCTGGAAAGCAGAGCACTCTGTGCCAAGAGGCGCTGAGTTTTGCAGGGACACATCCTCAGGGAACTACGCGCAGGACACCTCTCCCCACCATCAGCCTGCCTAAAGCAGGCTGTGCAAATAAGGTTAACTGCCCTCCCTCTCCCTCTGGAAGAAAGCTTGCCAATATAACCAATTAACCCTTTTCTAAAAGTAAAGAAACAGCTCCTCCCCTACTGATAAGTAAAATGTGGCAGTGCAGGTCTGTTGGCATTCAGAAGCAAACATGGGCAATCAAAGCAATCGGGGTTAGCGATGGGACTGACACCAAGAGCAGGGCCCATGACAAGGCAAATGGGCAACTTTCCTGCCAAGGGTCCAGCTGGGGTCTTGAGGGGACACATACAAACACATACAGTAACTGCAAACCGCCAAAGAGTGCATGTTCTCCATGCAGTACATGTTCACATTATAATGGAGTTTGCAAAATTCTTCCTTATTTGGAGGATTTTTAAGAAAGAAGGAGAGCTGGTAAGACATACGTGGAAGCCCAGGGGGACTCATCTTCGTTAACACCTCCAGGGGAGACAGGAGGAACTTGAATTCAGAGCAGCAGTTTGGACAGCTGAGAGCAAAAGGCATCATATATGGGAGTTGCAAGGGATGGGACTGTTACTTCAACTTTCCTTTTTTTTTGGCTATTGGATTTGGTGAAGGGAGAAGTTGTTAAATAAGAAATCCCACAACAAAAACAATGAAAAAACAACCCACAAACATTCACTTTGGTGTACAAAAAAGGTCAAACTTTCATGCTGTCAAACTCCTTCAGGCTTCTAATCCTGCCATTGACATTAGAATCTGAAATGGTGAGCTGGATTCTTGGCTGGACTTCGGGAATCAAAACAGCTCTAGGAATTAACTGACATTACAGCCGGTGGGGCGAGCTAGCAGCGAGCAATGTCTGATGGCTGTCTGCGCCTCCTCTTCATTAGGAGCACAGAAAAGGGTTTGCCCTAAGCAAAGGCAAGTGGCAGAGTCAAGCGTTGACTTTGCATAGGACAAACAGAATTTGTATTTCCCATGGGTGAGCAATAAAAGGCCAGAGAGGTAGCTGAGTTAATCTTGTCTGAAATTCAAGTGACATACTCAATACTAGACTTTAAATAACATTTTCAATTAATGTCTAAATATACAGTGGATTTTACAATGAAATTAAGTTACTGCAAAAACATGTTACTGTCAGCTGAACTCTTTTTCTGCTCACAAATATATAGGCACTGTTATTGATGATATAGCACACTCACAGATTTATGACATCATCTACTATTTTCCAACCACTGAACACCCTGCATGCAGCTCCCAAGCATGTGCTGCATGCAGCGAGAGCATCTCACATGCAGACGCAGGGAGGCCTCCGAGGAGGCTACAACGGCGCGCAGCTGAGAGCAGAGGATGTGCAGAAACCAGCTTGGGGGGCACACGCATTGAAAGATGAGCAGAAAGAGAAATACTGAACAAGCTCAAGCTGCCATTCACTGAATGGCACCCTGTGGAAAAAATACCATGTAATCATGTAGCTGAAGGCTGTGTCGTAATGCGGGCTCACAAGGGAGGGAAACAGCAGTGCACAAACAATATTAATTCTGTCCTTTACTTCAGAGCTCTTGACACAGTTAAAAAAAAAAAATGACTGATCACAATGTATTGCATAAAATTTCCTCTTTTCCTAAAAGAGGAAAAAATCCCATTCTGTGTGACCTGAGAAGAATCTGCACACCACAGCACACATCTCTATCACTTGGGCTGAAGGTCAGACTACAGAAGCAGACATGAGAGGCAGGTAGTTATCCCTCTGTGGACTGGCTGCTCTGAAGGTAATATATTAGCAGGTTAAATGTGTTTGAACAGCTCCATTTTACATATGGAACAGATACGGATCCAGGCACGGTGGATTTTTTTTCCTGAGATAGAAGCGTATTCGCACAGGTTATCTTTAGCCTAACAAGGAGGCTCTCTCCAGACTCCCCTCCACAGCCGACGGTTAGAGCCTGGCCCTGGAGGGTGATTCACAGCAGCTAAATTGGGCTCCTGCTCTCAGTCCCTCTGCAGAGGGGCTGCTCATCCTCCGTTCTCTTTACAGAGGCCCCTGGAGAGATGAAGCTGAAATTACCAGGCTGAAATTAGCCTTTGCGAATACCTTCCCCTATCTAAGCGGCACAGAGTCATACTGATCTCCAAATTCACTGCCAGCAGGGATTATTTTCATTGTATCATGTTGGCAGGGAGCATGGTTTTATTCCTTTCCTCAACCAGGGGAAACTCAGTCATATCTCATCTCATCGGTTCTTTGCTATGGTAGGACCCCCAGACACAAGCAGCTCCTGGTCTGATCTGGTCACAGCGTGTGACACATAGGTAGGCCATTCTCTTGTTGATCAAAATACTTCTGGTCTTCACTACCCATTTTTGACAATGAAAATTGTCTTCCTAGACATGATGATGCTCATATAAGCTTCTAAGCCTCCAGTTTTGAGCTTGCCTGCTTTTAAGTTACATGAAAAGGTGAAAGAGTGGCATTCTTAGCTTGAAGGCCTCCAAAGATCAGAAACAGAGATTTTAATTATTTCTGCCTCAAAGAACATCCAAGGGATAGAAATCGCCCTCTTGTCCACTGCCCTACAGTGACTAATCAAAAGAAAAAGTAACACAAGCAGATGTGCGCAGAGACTGTTTGCATGAGGTTGCGTCTGTTCAGTGAATTAAGGCAGACAGCCTGATGTGTCATTCATTTCATGCACTTCATATTCATGTGTTTGTTACAATCTTCACTTCAATTTGACTGGCAGGCTGATTTTTTTTCCCCTCTTTGTTGGCCTGCTCCCCCAACTCCTCCAGCTTACCCAGGCAGCACTGGAAATCAATAGTTACATCAGTATTAAACCTGGGTTAGTAAGAGGACAACAGAAACTGCAGAGTCTTACCGTAAGTATTTGATACTCTCACATCAGGAAGGTTGAGCTAGTTTCCAAAAGAGGCTTGGGTTGCTTTAAGCGGCTCCTTTAAGGAGAGCCAAAGAATTTCATTTGGCAGTGAAAGGTATAAAATGCATTTCTGTTAGGAAAGTTAATGAGAGTTCACAGGCAATAACTCATTTGCATGGCCCCAAACAAGTCACAGAGATCAAAATATCTTTCTGTATACAGTGGAAACTATTACAAATCCTATAGGCTTCCCACACCGACAGCTTCTAAAAATTCAAAGAGGTACCACACTTCAGGCAGCAGAATCTATATTTCAAATACAAATATTCTAGTCCTGTTTCGCTTGTAGGAAAGGCAGTATGGTTTATTATGCAGCAGACCCAACACACAACGGAGTTTCAAAGAAGAAAAAGTAACAGTCCCTTCCTCCTGGCTCAGCAGCCATAGCAAAGAAAAAAAATATTAAACCCTGTGAGAGGCTCCATGGTCTGTCTTTTAAAGGCCAGCACTGGGCATAGCTGCCTGGGGTTGGGGCTTCACGAGTTTAAGATGATCCTCTACCCTCTCAGACGCCACAGGAAACAGCAGAGTTGCTGTCACCAGATGACTGGCTGGTGGTGTTTATACAGAGAACTGCAGGAGAATTCCTGGTGGGCAATGCCTTATCACTCATCTGAGGTTTCCCCACACAGAGAGAAATATGTTAACTACCTAAGAGGACACTGATAGAACAATCCGAATATACCCTGGATTTTTAATAAAAGAGAAAACATTCCTTAAAAAAATTAAATGACACTGAAGCAGTGCCATGCCTGTGTAGATGAAGTGGATCATTAATATTGAACAAACAGCTGGAAGGCTGTTTAACTTAGCTGTGTTATGAAATAATCAAATACATAATCTTTACCCAATTGCTTTCTGCAGGTTCCAGCTTCTAGCAATTTTTGACAAGTGAAGCTGACAGGTAGCCTTACACCAGACTCTGGATCTGTAGCTCCGCAAAGTACCTTCCCCATTGCCTCGCCAAATAAGATCCTGGTGTGTCTGCAGTGAACAGCCCTCTCTGACAGGTATGGCTGCAGAGTTTTTCTGTTACTGTGTGCCTCAGCCACAACTATCAACGCCAATTATGACAGCATTCATCTGCCTCTCTCGCTTAAAGTATGATTTGTCTCAGAAATGAAAGGGGAAAGATGACACCCCCAGATACCAGAGCTGATTATTCATAGCCCCTCACAGACCCTTAGTTACTAGAACTGCATGAACAAGCATAAGGAAAGGTAGGTTGGATTGGAAAAGAAGGAAGGAATTTGCTCTTGCTCCTTTAAATTCACCTGTCATCATTACTACATGAATAAACAACAGATGTAAAAATTACCTTTTGGGATTTTCTAGCACAATTTAATCTCTCACTCTAAGAAAGTGCCTAGATTTCTCCTGAGGCTCACTTTATTTACTCATATTCTATGATTGTTACAAAGAGGGACGGTTCAGTGGCGTGTCATCTTGTGGTGTAACTTACCCCAATTATTACTGCATACAGTTAACTGGCTTGTTTCTTTCCTTAATTTCACATTAACAGTTGCTCAGCTCTTTCATTCCGGAGGTAATTTTTAAGATCATATTTTCCGAGATCAAGACTTCCTTACAGGTAAAACTGTCACAGTGCCTGTTTACCAAGTATAAAAAAATCTCAGCAAAAATTAATGTTGGAACATGAAGAACATTACATAACCTGAAAGCTTAGCATCTTATTACTGAGGAAATCTAAGAAAATCTAGAAACAAGGCTGAGAAGAAAACAGGCAGTGGACACCAAGCTAACAGGAAATAAAGCATGCTTGTACGCAAAACTGTACAACATACAACTATACTTGTTTTCTCAGACTGGTTAAATAACCCCACAATTACTAGCAAATGAAAGATTTCTAGCATTGCACTCTGCTGCAGTACAATATATTTTCTCTTGTTTCTCCTCTTGCAATTCCCACAGCAACAATGAAGCAGCAAAAACTTATAAATATTGTCTGACTTTGCATGCATGCACACATCCCCATACCCCCACTATAGCCAGCATTTCCGAAAGGGAGTGAGCAATGGATTTTGTTTGAGACACCAAGTCACATTACGTAAAGAATGGTAAGACAGATAAATCTAAAAGTCTCATGTTCGGCACATGAGAACGACAAGCTAAGAAGAAAAAATAAGCTTTAGTTGCACAAAGGCTTCCAAAGGGCTGCGTTCAGGAGCACACGTATAGGTAAGCCAGCGACACAGGCAGGTGTGTGTCTCCTCATGTCCCCAGAGTGGCCTGGCTGCATGCAAAGGAACAAATTAATCTTGCCTTACCTACAAAGCATCAACCTGTTTCCCTTATAGAAGAACAAGGTGTTGATGAAAAATCAGGTAGTTTATCCTCTGTCAGCTGCACCAATATGTTCATTAGCAGCACTGGCTCCCGGGAAGCCAGAACCCCTTCCGCAATGTGCATTCACAGAGTTTTTAAATCAAAACTTATTCCCCGCCCTCCCCCTGCAAGCTAGCTAGCTGCCAAAGAGTGGGGGGAAAAAAGTCTTCATGAAACATAAAAGCAGCTCATCAGAACCTTTCTTTTAGAAGGAAAAACTGCTGAAGTCCATGCGGGAGGCAGGAGCCACTTCTCTGAAACAGTGACCATCAGAGGCAAGTGCACAGTTAATTATTCAGCAACAAAGGCTTGCGATAAAACCTCATCTCCAGATGGATGTTGACCACTTAATGCAGCTCCTAGCATGCTGTTCATCAAATGTACAGCTCATCTGACCTCAATTACTATGGCTCTCTTACAAGTGACTTCTGAGAAACTATTCTGAAGTTTTGGTGGAGCTGTGAACAAAGGGTTGTAATAATAAAAGTTCAGATTTATATAATCCTCTGCATAGCCAAAGTGACCTTACGAAGTCAGGAAAACCATTTCAGAACATACCCAAATGTTCATGCAAAGGTTTGAGCATCTCTGCAACTCCTGTGTCAACACAAGCAGTCCTGCTCTTTGTTCGTGGCAATTGCATTTGCAAATAATTAGAAAAAAACCCCTTGATATGACTTGTGATGCAAGTAAACATGTTAACGTTTTTCTTTGGAAAAATCTGATCCACTATGGCCATATCTTTTGTCTTAATTATGAGCTTTTTAATAAATTAATGCTAAAATACATAAACAGATAATCTGTTGCTGAAACACAACCACCTCTTAGAAAAACATTTTTTCTTCACTTTATTTACAAGACAAAAAGAGAACTCCGTAAATAGTTATAAGAGAGTGCCCATGCAAAGTTACAGATTTTACTAAACATTTACATAACTTGCACAGAGACTGAAAAACAGTTTTCACCACCTGACATAACACCTGTAACACTACTGTACCAGCAATTCAATATCATTTTCCCACCTGCCAACCTGCATCATCTATTCACACCATCCCGAGCATCCAAAACCCAGCCTAATAGGCAAAATGCAACATTAGCAGGTTTGGTTCTGATACAGGAATAAAAGCCCCACTTTACTGCCTCTAAGTAACATTGAAACTTGTAATCTCACAATATGTATTTAAATTTTCCCCCATAATAAGCAGCAAAGTGGTGTTCCCACCATCCTGGACCCAGGTACAAAGCAAAAGAAAGTCATTAAATTCATTCCCAGCCTGTCCATTAACATTTCTCCTTGCCAGGCTGCAAGAGGTCTGCAGAAAGGACCATCCACAGGAGGTGACATTAGTCCAAGAGTTTGAGAAGTTCCTCACTGCCATCAGCTTGCTGGAGTAGAAAACCAACATGTGCCTCCTTGCTCCCCTCTGGTGGGATTTACAGCTCCAGCTCAGAGCACCTCTGGCCTTGCAGGGTAAGGGCTAAACTAGCCAGCAGGCACCACTGCCATGGAGGCAATAGCACAGCAGCCATGCAGACAAGTACTGGCTCTGCACAAACTTCAGCAATCATTTATTTTTATAAGTTAATGAAAAAAGAGTACAACACCATTGCTGCAAGAGACATGAGGGAGTGATGTGAGGCCGCATTCATTGGGCTAAGACATCTCTTCTAGCCCTAAGACATAATACAAGTTTTTGTGTGTTACTACCATAGAAAAAGGTACGATAAGGGTGATGCTGCTCTGATCACTAAGCTATTAGAGGAAAAAAAAAAAACAAAAACCAAAAAAAATTAGACAAAAGCCCATCTTCAAGGGGCTTGCAGCAGAAATGCTGAAGTACTGCTGGAAAGGCTCGGCACTGCCAGGACGAAATTGCTACTCACCAGAACATTGTGTGTGACAGGTTGCCTGGACACTAACTCACTGGCCAGAGGCTCCTGAACACAGCCCCTGCTCCTGCCTTCCATCTGCAAGCTCAGCGGGCTCCTGCTGAACGCTTTGGAGGAAGCCTATCTCGCAACATGCTGGTAAAGTGCAGATTTCTGTTATTTATCAAATGTGCGCCATACTTGGTCATTTGACACAGACAGCATCCTGATGCTGCTTCTGCCCCATCAGAAAACAAGTTATCAGTGCATTTTCTGAAGTCTGCTTTCATTGTAATGGTGAAACAAAAGATCCATTAACTTCTATAGTAGAAATTCGCATTTATCTGCTTATTCAGCCAACCTTCGGAGAAGATTCCCTAAACACGTGAACTCTCAAGTTTCAACAGATCCCGGGAGACCAGCACATTTTTTAATCTAAACCACATGAAAGTCACAATTTAAACTAATCGGTTCAATTCTGCAGTTTCAGCTAAGCTCTATTTTGATGTTTAGATGAAATCTCAAACCAACGCTTAGTGGCTTAAGCCACAGAAAGAAAAATGAGTATTTTGGGGGCAGTTCCCATTGTCACCAAGAATTGCTGGTTTGGCACAGGATCCAAGGTCTCACTGTACTTGCTAAAGAAAACTTGTATTACTGTCTAGCTTTTGGATATGTTTTGATACTCATCACTTCTGACACCTATTATCATCCTCCTCATCACATCACTAAGATGGTGAGCATGAGCTGCTTCACGTGGTACACAATAGCAGGGGCTCACTGATAAGGATAGGGACCACACGGGGACACGAAAATTATTTTTCTTCTCAGATGTGTCCCTGATATGTACACCCCTGTGGACTGGAAGTTGCTACATTGTCCAGGTGTGAAGCAAAGACAAGGAAAGAGAAATGAGGATATCACAGAGATTAAAAACCAGAAGAGGAAGCAAGAAGCGACAAACCAAGATATACTATGCAAACCTGAAGAGTATATTTTGGAATGTGTATCTCATTTTTCATATTAGTGTTGAAACAATCTGGATTCATTCTCTAAAAACTGCTTGTCATTATACTGATGCTGTTTTCCATCCCAAAAGACAGACTATTCAGGCCTGGTCTATGTCAAAAAGCATGATTAGACAAGGAAGGTAATCTTTCTTTTTTTAAAGATAATATAATTATATCAGCAGCAAGTATGGCTATCCTAGTGTAAGTGTGACTTAGAGCAGCTGAGCTCAATAGTCTCTTGCATGAGAACAGATATACTTTGAGAAACGTGGCTACACTGATATATTTTACTGTCTTACACTGGAAGAGAGTTAAAGCAGCACAATTCTGATGCCTCCAGGTCAGGTTGTACTGGCAAGGGAGAAGTGGGAGCAATAACTGAGGTTTGAGAAGGCATACATTAACACTTTAAAGCTTAACTGATATCTTTGGTAGTATCAGCAGCCCTTTAAACATCCACAGAAAAGCTGGTCAAAAAGTTAGTCATCTTCAAAATGCCTCTGGTGGCATGACCTCACCCAGCTGCCACCAACCGCTTCTGAACTGAAGAATTCTTACCACCAAACACGTTTTTGTTTCCAGTTATGAAGTGAAGGAAATGTAACCAAAGATTTACAGAAACAAATTTAATTGTCTAGGCCAAACTATTGCCATCATACATCTTTATAGAGCAGAGGTAGCACCTGAAATCTGGCATTTCCAGCACCACGGAGTAGAACTGGGCACAGCAGCAACTACAAAACAAACTGCAATTTCTACTGATAAACCAGGGCTTTGGGTTTTCCCAGGTGTCCTCCCTACACTTACTGACCGGAACAGATGCTTTGACAAGCCCCTAGCACACTGCGGCAAAGCAGGATCCAACACCTTTAAGGCAAACTCAAAAATATATCTTTTATTATCTTTTCTGTAGATCTCTGGCATATGAAAATCAACTCAGAGCTGCCACCCACTACAGCCATGGCCCCAGCCCCTTCTACTACCATTGATTATGCAGCGGCAGGTATCCTCATTTAACAGGTTTTCTGACCCTGTGGCTTTCTGCATAGAGGTCTTGACCATTCAATGCGCAGAGTGGTTCAAACTTTTTGGCAGCAGCCATGGACAGAACCTGCATTTCATTCCCTGCACCTTGCCCTCAATCTTCATTTTCCCCCCATTTCCTTGCAACAAGTTAATATCACCACCTTACACACACCTACTGCTGCGTCCGTGTGTGTCCCCCCCCCTGCCACTTGCTGCTGTGAGGAGCAATGAAGAAACGTTTGGCTATTACAGCCTTTTATTAATGCCATACTCAGCAAAACTGCAGGGAGATTGCTGACAGCTTTCACCCGTCAGCGCAGACACTTTGGGCAGCCATGCCAGCCCCGTGCAGTCTGATAGTCCCATCTGTCCCCGCTGCGGGGCTGCCTCACAGCACACCAGCCAGGTGCCAGTTTTCACTATTCATCCAGCCATAACCAGGCTAGGCTGGCAGCCCTCTGCTATTTGCACATCTGCTTTTTTTTTTTTTTTTTTTTTTTTTTTTTTTCCTTTTTAGGAACACACAGCAGGGTAGATCTCCCTGAGGTGAGTCAGAAACAGAAAAACTTACAAGACAACATGCAAGATTCCCCCTGTGATTCCACTGATGTGAAATGGTGCAACTTTCCTCTGTAAGATCTAACCACGTATTCGAATCGAAGCTCAGAAAATAACTCACCACAGTTGCACAAGAAAATAGCACGCAACCCATTAATACCTGCCTCAACAAGAAGAGAAATGAGAGAACATTACTGCTTACGTACCCGCAATGAGAGATCGGTCCTCCCGGTCTGAAGGAGCTGTGACACAAAACACAACCAAAAAGCACATTTGGGGAGAAAAATGAAAATACAGAAAAACGAGGACATTTTGTTAGTTCCTCTTAGGTTGCTGGGATATTCTGAATGAAAAATAATTCTAAGATGTAAAGATTACTTCTGTATATTCTAGTGAAATATCCACACTTTTCTCTATGCAACTACTGTTTCCATATTTCCTTGTATTTTAATCAAGCCATAGGAAAAAAAAGATTTAGAACACCAGAACTCCAAAGAAAGCAGCACAAACCCAGGACAGCATCCCTCGCTATTTCCAACTTTTCCCCCATGCTTTCAGAAGTGCTACTCCGTCAGAAATCAGTCATTCTCCAGCCCTGACCCAGAGACAGCTGCTTTGGGTGAGGCACCCGGTGCATTCCTTGCTTTCACAGGAGCCCTCGGAGAATCAAAGGCTGAGCATTACAGAGGGGGGCTTCTAGGAACACATCACCATAGCTGGCTTGACTGAAAAACATAAGCTGCCTACAAATGACTGCCTCAATGTTTTGTATTTTAGCTATCACGCATACCTTATACAGCAAGTGGGAAAGCTGCATCAGGTTATAGATTTAAGCTTAGGGAGAGAAAAATTACACCCATAACCATTTCCAGTCTGTGACTTCTGATTAATCCATTCTCTTGGCTGTTGTACGTTGGTGTAACACCACTGGTTTCAAAGCCAATCCCTTCCAGTTAAGAATATGACCATATGAACTGAGAATGATAACTTCCCACCATCTCCTAAATTTCTGTATTTCTACCTACGGATATACTGAAAATAGCAGTATTTTCCACTTGGTAGGGTTCTGAGAATGGACTGGTATTTGCCAGCATGCCATGACAAGAGCTCAGAAACAAAAATCTCCACTTTCATTTCCCACCGCCAGACTAACAGGTACCTGCCACGTCAGGCTTCCTCCCTGCCTCAACTACTGAGCCGTGCTGAACCACCACTACTGCTCATCATCGCTTCTTCCCCCATGTCCTGATACATTCACCACTGATGATTGCCCCAAAGAGCCTGAGAATCTATTCCTCTACCTGATGAGGGAGCACAGCTTACGCTGCTTCCTAAAAATGTACTCCGACCCTAACCCAGGGGACTTACCTATGCACAGGGTCTCAGGGACCACTCACCCCATGGTTTCCAGACCAAGCCAGATGACGTAAGGAGTGTGGCAGCTTCGGTGATGGGAACATTCATCCCTACAGCTCATGTATTGATCACTGTCATCAATACTTTCCCCCTTACACTTAGCCAGTAATAAGTTTTTATTTAAGACTTCAACAGCTTACACCACAAACTTGTTCTTTCATGTACCCATCACATTTTATTTTGTAAGAAGATACTGATTTTCATGGCATCTTTGTCAAAGCCTGCCCTGTGTGCTGAGCCATACAGCAGGCACTCTGCGGGGGGACACTTCACCTCTTGGAGGGTGCCGAGTTTCACATCTCAACCACAGCAACAGGTCTATATAAACATCAGGTCCTTTATTTTAGGAGTTTTAGAAGAAAGTTACATCATAATCTTATTGCTGCAGAAAGGTTATAGAGTAGGACAGGACTGAACCAGATCTCAAGAAATAAGCAACATTAAAAAAAATAATCAAGACAGCTGAGTAGCATTTTATTTCTGTTCTATGTCCTTGTCGAGATAATTTACCAAGTTATTTAAAATAGTTCACCATCAAATTCTGCATTCATCTCCTAACCTTGCTGTTCTCCAAAGGATTATAAAATTCATTATTATGGCTATTGAAACCAGTCCTGTAGATGCAGAATTACAAAAGGCCTGGATAATTGTATAACTGTGAGCATAACTAGTTATGCAAGATGAAGGAATGAGGTCAACAAAGTATCATGCTTCGAGGCATACATTAGAGGGGTCAGGAAGGAATTACACTCTGTGTACAGCTTTGCAAACCTGGCTACACTTTTTTGTCTGAGACAGAAGATACTCCCTTCTGTAGGAGAAAAGATGAGAGTTTGCTGCTCCTACACATCATTCTTTTGAGTCAGCTAACCACTAAATCCCACAGGAAGGACAAGAGATCCCCAGCTGGTGAGCTCCTTTGTTAAGGAAAAGCTGAATTACAGAAATATGTTTAACTCTACTTTAATTTTTTTTTTTTTTTTCAGTCAGCTGCTATAAGTCATCCCACTAAGGATGGCTAGATATCATCTAAGGTTTTCTTTAAACTTCCTTAAAGTACATCCCAGGGAGCTTTCCTGCTGCCTGCAATGTTGTGTTGGTGGCTGTGCTCATGCTGACAGTTTTCAGCTCTGTGCTTGGGAATGGTAAAACAATGAGTATGAACTAAGTGCTTTGGCCATGCAGAGCAGCCACAGGGCTGGGGCTCAGTGCTGGGGAAGTGTCCTGCTGGACTGCTCCACAAGTGCACATGGGGGACTACAGCCATGTCCAGGGGCAGCATGCTTATTTTTAGATACACTTTTATATAAATATATATATATATGTATAATACACATGCTTCCATGTAATTTGCCTTTTTTTGTCCCCAACTGTAGCTGTGACCTTCTACAATCCTTGCCTGAGAATGCTTTGGTCAGGATATGATATTTTTGTGAATACCTTCAAAGGCTTCTAACAGACCTGACACCTTGTCAAAGATATCTTTCTTGGAGCACACACTTACATGAAAAACTATTTTAACACAGATAATGAATGACAGAGATGACAGCAAACCAAACCACATATTTATCTGCAGACTCACTAGCCCAGCCAGTCTACCTGGCACAGGGGGTATAAGTCAGCTCTGGTTCTTGCAAGCACTACCTAAACTTGAAGGATTTCTGGAATAATCACAGCAGCCGTGTAGCAACCCTATCCCACTGTGCGAGAACAGATTTTAAAACGATAAAGGCTTTCCATGAAAGACTGTTAAAACAGCCTTTATTACAAAAGCAAAATCACCTAACAATTGGGCATCTTTTGTAGAACAAAATTATTTGTCTCTTTCTTTCTTCCACTGAGGAAAAAGCAAGCATGCAAACAAGGGAAAAACAGGCAGGAAAGAGGAAAAACACACACAAAAAAGGTCAAAACTCAGATACTTAAGTTTGGTCAGACATGGACCTTCTTCATGAAAGATTTTACTAGCTTTGAAAAATGCATTTGAAAGGAGAGAGGAAGGAGAGAGAAGCAGCAGCATTTTCTGACCTGCTCTATAAAAAAAGAAAATATTCCACATACAAAAAAGCCCCTCCAGCTTACAGTGCTGCCACTCCCCTGGGACAAGACTCCCCATGTCAAAATTTGCTGAACTAGAGTCCTTCCTCAGCACAACATTCTTGTGAAGGTGCAAAACCCTTTGTACAGCTACAGAGTGCAAGTATGAGGCTTAACCTTAGTCCTGAATGCAAACCTGCATCCTCACTCCCCTGCTTCCTCGTGACAGGCAGCAGAAGGGGCCACAGCACTGCACACCAGCCAAAACCAAACTCGGGTTTCACATGACTCAGGTACGTGAGAGATTAACCTCATCCCAACTGATATTATTTATATTCTGCCAGCAAAAACTCAGACCTGCCATTACAAAGTTATCATTTTTAATTTGGTTGGTTTCTTCCCCTCTCCCTCAGCCCTGAGTCAGTGTCTTTCCCTTTTTAAGCATTTCCTCCGGTCGCAGTGACAGGACGTGGCGGCACTTGGTACAGAGCAGGAGCCAGCTCTGCCCTGCTGCTCCCAGCAGCGGCTCTCTGCTGCGCCATGTCAAATTAAGAGAAAATTGTTATCAGCACTGAGTGCTGGGGGCTCCGGAACGCCCCTCGCCACCACCGCCCACAGAGCTTGTGGGAACTGGAGCTCAGAGGCAGGTGATGCACATCACAAAATACATATTTGTGAACTTCAGTGCTTCAAGCAATGCGCTGGCAAAAGCCTCTCCTTTTCCAGTCCACTTAGTGCTTATAACACTACTGTCCAACCAACTGCTCCTTATTTGCCTTGCTTCCTAGGAAGACAGCGGTTCTCCCAGGATGGCTGGGGCGTTGCACACCACTGCAGCGGGCTCCAAGCAATGGCAGGTTGTCAGGCAACCCCTCTAATGTGGCACTTGTATCCCAGCAGCACACACCCCTTTTCTTTGCACTTTATGAACCTGCTCAAAGGAAACAGAAGGGCCTCAAAGATGGTTTCCAACCCTGCCATCAGAAAAGGCAACCTTACCTTCAAATAAATCTCTTACAGGGGAATGAAAAGAGGCCAATCCTGCGCATGCATATAGCAGTGCTCTTCAATAAGATGCATGCAGAATAAAGATATATAGATATATTAAACCAAGCAGAAAACACCACAAAAATTCGTTCCCCTATCTACCTATATAATGTTATGTAAATAGATCAATGGGTTTGTAATATCATATAGACAGATAAATATATTACAATTTAATTTCCCCAAGGTCAGCCCTCTCGGGCACCTACAGCAGCTTTTATTCCAGCCTGCACTGGCTTTGCTCGGTGTACATGGCAGCAGCAATCACTGCTTTGTTTCAGAGAATGTGGACTGGGTGTTCACATGTGGATTGTGGGTTGTCCATAAACTCATCTCAAGCAAGGCAAGCACTTAACATCATTAGGGTAGAGAGCAATATTTTATGGTAATATATTTTAGTAACAGAAACCTGAGTTTTTAGACACTTACCGGGCAGAAGGAAAAAGAGCACATGGTTCCAGCCCTGACAAAAGGGTAAGTCATGCTAGACATCAGGCAGCTTCACAGCCAGATCCCAGTTACTGCAGAATAAACGCCTCCAGATATCATCACTGCAGGAAGATCCCTCACACTTACTGTGTGGCTCACCATTTATAGCGCCAGTGCAGCCTCTCACCTGCGGTGCCTTTGTTTACCCACTTGGAAAATGTTAATTAGGGAGGTCTTTCCCTAACTGTTGTTTGTCAAGTGATCTGCACTAACTTAATCTAATTATCCATTCTGCTTCAAATCTGAGTACAAAATACAATGCAATATCACGACAGGCCTAGAGTATGAGCATATCAGTCATTGTATCAAATAACAGTAATGTTAAGGTAAAGAAAAAGTTTTAAATGCCCAGATGACTTTTTTTTTTTTAAGGTATGGTATTTCAACAGTTTTACACTATCTTTTAGAAACATCATAAAAAGACAATTTCACTTTTTTCTTGCCAATTTAGAACTTCAAAAAGAATATAACAGCAGCAGCGAAATAAAGGTTTTGATACCAGCAAGAGTTTTGCCTTCATGGATGTATAATTTAAACTGCCAGACTTTTGGAATGTTTATGATACAAAACATAGTCACTCAGTAATAATTGTGTCCCTCAAGACATCTACTAATTTGTTTTATTGCCTTTTTATTTTTGTCCCCTTTCATTTTCTGAAATATAATCATAGTTCAGTGACTTCATCTGCAAGGAATCCAGCAACAAAGCTTTCGCTGTAATGATGTACAATAAATGAATCACAATTCCTTAATCACCCTGTTCCCTTCATTGTTGCCTCATTTGAATTCATGGGTTCCCAAAAAAATTCAATTATATTTGTAATTTCTTCACAAAAATTACACACATAAAGAACTGAAAGCATAACGGTCCCTACACTTTCTGAAAAATAAAGCAAAAATAAAGAATAATCATAAGTTACTTCAAAAACACAGAGTATGTTTTCAGACATCAAAGCCTTCTACATCCTCAGAGCAAGATGAAATGGCACTGAAGAACTATGCTTTTTTCTGCCATGTGATGTCACATGGCACACACAAAAGCAACCTTCCCCACTGGAATAAGACCAAAGGTGCCATTACAAAAGAATCATGAGATGAGATTGGAATTACAGTAGGGTTTTTTTATTCCCATTTTAGACTTGATAATGGCTAACAATATACTCCATAGTGAGAGGAATCAGCACCCTCGACGTAGAACTGCCACACAAACAGCCAGAGACGCGTGGCTGCAGGGCCTCATTATTGGCTGAAGAATCATCTTGAAAGTAATTTCTTAGTATTTGCATGGAAGGAAACACTTGTACAGGTTTTTTGTTTTTTTGGTTTTTTTTTTTTTTTTTTTTTTTTCTTATTGTCTCTTGCTGTCATGATGATGAGAACAGTAATGAAATTCCCCTGTGCTGTACCTCAGAAACTGCCTTTTCTGTTGAAGGACACACTCCTGCCTGATAGCTTTGATCTTGCTTGTGAATCTTTTTTGTTCGGAGCATGTCCCACGCCTAGTTTACTTCAGTATTCTCATGAGATCCCAAGATAAAAGGCCAGCTTCTGTCATACCCTCCAAAAGACTTTCTGCAAGCCTCAAGAGACAGTTTTTAAGCACTTCTATTAGACCTAGTATCCCAGGGCCTTTCAGGAGCAAGCAGAGATCCAGCCCCCTGCCCCATCCCAAAGCAAATCACTCAAAAGGGGGCTGAACAGGCTCAGCACAGCCCGCAAAGCCTGTCAAAGGTTTGCGGAGTGACAGCCTGGTTCTAGAGCACAAACAAATTCCCCATAGCAAACCCCTTCAATCTGCTCAAAAGACACACTGGTACGTACCTGTTCTTCCTTTGAGATAATCACCTTCAATTTCAGCCAGTCCATTTTAATATTTTGGGTTTCCAGTCCACATCCCCCAAAGTAATTTGCACATAAAAACTGGGCAAACAGATGTTGCTCCATGTGATCAGAGCACACAAATGCTGTTTGTGCATATAAATTACATTTCCTATCCCCAGAAATTGACACACTAAAAGGATTTATCTCTAGGCAAGTCAAGAGATATCAAGAATAAATATTTAATCATGCAACTAACTTTAAAAACAAGGGGATCTTACCAAGTTTATCGCATTAAAAAGAATCCTTATCTGAACTGAGACGATTGTACTTAAATTGGATGCTAATATTCAATTCTTACATTGCAACCACTTGAAAATTTGGCTAAGGAGCTAAGGCCACATCCTGATCTTACTGATGCTCTTGTAAATCCACCAACCCCAAAGGAGTTCGTCTAGGTTTTCACCCAAGGAATGGTAATTTTGACCCATACTTGCATCAGTTTTGTTGGAAGATACGCCTTGGAGAGGTTATAACTCTCTCACATTGCATTACCTATTTCTTTTTTAGGGGAACAGTGTAAAATCCCACCCGTCCAAATTTCAGGGTATTCTCTTCCTGGTGGCAGAGGAAAAGACTTTACACACATTGATATAATTATTTCCCATAAGCTCTATGCAAATCCAAAGCTTTCATTTACGGAAGGTGAGGCAACTGTGTGCTTCCAAAGCAACCAGCCCAGATTTAATTTTGCAGAAGCAATTAGTTTTAAACTCGAGAACAAGAGAATTTAATTCTTCTCCTAAGACACAGTAATGCTCTTTTAAATATATGCACAGACATTTAAATATTACATGTGCACTAGAATAACAGTAACTAATGAATAATAATTTGCAGTTTGCTCTCATTTTTCCTGTGGCTTTGGCCTTCAGCCCCATGCGGTCAGACTGCACTCCCAAGGCCAGAGGGAAAGTAGCAGAAACTGCGCTGTGCTGAAACTATGAATGCTGCCCAGTTTCTCATTCTACAAACCCATCAATATGCCCAGCTCCTGCAGCTTCACACAGAACCAAAATTCCAAGCTAGAAACAAAATCTTGGGAGAGTTTTGCACAAAATTCTCAGATTTATAACTAAGCCTTTTTAACATTCAAGGTCCTGTTAAGAAAAGGTATGATGATACACAAACGTCCAAGCAAATGTCAAGTTGTCAGAATTTAAGGAGGAGCAGGAATGACCTGGGAGAGCCAGACCCGCTGCCCAAGAAGCTTTAAACTGGTGGCAAAAGTAGCTTAAAACTTACTGAAGAAGTGCAGTAGGAACCAGTCCCAAGCCTATGCAGCAGCAGTGACTTTGGGTTCATGCCCCTTCAAAAATTGTGTGAGGAATGCCAACCCAGTAGGCTAACCCCTTCTTGAATGATAATTATTTAACTTATTCTGGGCAAAGTGAAATGATTTGCCATTGCATCTTTGAGAAAAACATCAATGTCCTGTTCAAACACATCTCAGTAACTTTGGTCTTATTTTCAGCTTTCTAAAAATGTAGCTATTTCTCAAAGGCCTGGATCCCCATGGTCCTTAATCTCAATGGCAGCAGCTCAGGCCCCTGTCTACTCCCGTGTTTCCAGTCACTGCTGAGGACCACCACCTGCCACTGTGAGCAAGTTCACAGGGAAGGACAAGAAATAAGGAACCCTGACTCCATTCCCACAACCTACTGACATGATAACTGGTTGGAGATGGGGGAGGGCTCACCAGAACCAAAACGGAATGGAAGTGCATAAGTCAGAGAGAAATACCCTGATGTCTGCTCATGCCTATGGGGGTTACGAAAAGGTGTTTTGCCCAAGATTAACTTGCATGATTAAAACCAACTCTCTCATCAACCCCTTCTCATTGTTCTCCCCTGTGGTGATGCTACCCCAGATCCTGACTCTGTGTTCGTGCTCAGACTGACTTGATTGGAAGAAAAATTTTCTGCCAAAAAGTTAAAAACACCCCCAAACCCTGATATTCATGGAACCAGATAGTAACTGCCCATCTTTTTCTTATTTCTCAGGGAACTTTTCCCTTCTACCTTTTCCTCACCTATTGCAGAATCAGCTGTGCACCTTCATCTTCAGATTGCATTCAACTCCCAGAAGGCGGATGAGCATTCAGAATAGCTCAAATGTCAGCAACAATTCAAATAACCTGCTCATTTAGATGACCAGCAGACTTCCAGATATACAAGAATCCATTTTGAGAGTCTAATCATATAAAACCGGTTTCAAATACACTACTAAATCTGATATTAAGATACCAAAGTAGCTCTTTTTACATGCATGAGTAACCAGTCAGGCAGATAGGATTATCCTAAAGTGTGCTTATATTAAAGAAGTTAGGTCTTCTGTATCTGGTAACTAGATAAAGGTATAAAAATATAACAACTCACTGGTTTCTTGGTCTGAAACTTCAGTGAAAATATTTAATATGCAGGGTAGTTTTCAAAACTGAATCAATTATAAGAGCACCTGCAAAAAGAGGAGCTGTTCTCTTATGTGTAGGATTACTTTTGTGAGAGCATGCCTATTTTTGCCCAGTTGTGTAAATTAAAGGTGTTTCACTGGAAGACTACACATTCACATTAACAATCTGAATTAGTGTGAATTTTTGCAGCAGCCACTTCTCAACGTGCAAGATTTTGTGCTTTGTTCTGCACAAAAAGCACGTGTACACACATGCAGAAAGCCTGTAAACCACTGAATAGGTTTAAAACGCCCTTGAACTCCCAGTCCAGCATATCTCTTTAAGGACCTAAATAAATACAAAGAATTTAACAGCGGAGTCAAGTCATTTCACTGTGATTTCCATAATTCCACCTAGATTTCAAAGAGTTATTATTTAAAATTACCCATTTGTCATTTAAGCCCCAAATACTGCTAATAGCAGATTATACTTAAAATTGCTCTAACAGGTCTAACTCCCACACAATGAGCATTGCAATGCAGAATGGGAACCCTGGGAGAATTTTTTTCCCAGGTAGAAAAGTTTAGACTGTGAAGCTGCACAAAGAAAGAGAATAACCAAACATTTGTATGTGGAATAACATTTTCTCCCAATAGAAGTCTACTTAGGGAGTAGCCTATCAGAATGAGATAGGGGATTAACCTATACCCCTTCAATTTCTACTGTGGCATTGCTCTTTTTTTCTTAGCTGACTATTCACTGGCAGTATGGAAATTCAGGGCAGCAGGATAAGCAGCACCAAAAAAAATCCAAATTGTCCTGGGACTTCGCTACTGTGTTGCTTCTGGACCATTCCTGAAGGTTTTCATCTTCAACCTTACTTTTACATCATTAAGTTAGAACATTAAAACTATTTACCTCCCCTTTTTTGCTACCATGCCTTGCACACTTGTAAATAAGCACATACCTTCGTATCTCCCAGTAGCCTCTGTCCTTTACTGCCTTCTGTTTTAATTCCCTATCCTCTACCACTTTTGTGACACTACACACTTTTTGTAGCAAATGAGAATTATACTTTTGCATGATTCTTCATAAAATCCTAGCATAGAAATCTGGTTGTAGAAAAAAATGACCCTGGACAAGTCAACTTAAATTATTCTCCTCTACATGAAACCACCCCCTTAAGAATTGTTTCTATCAATCTTGTCTATCACCCCAGAAAAATGCCATTTCTAAAAATGGTATGAAGATAACAGCAAAACTATTCATAGTTATTATACGCTATACGATATGGAAAAAGGAATATGTGCACTTGAAACCTACAGTTATCTATGCCGGCACCTGAGCCAGTACATCCCTTCCCTCCATGCATCACAATTGCCATACCTTAAGGTTATATGGAAGTACCTAGCAAATGTTAGTAAGGCAAGAGAAAAATTGAAAAATGACATTTTAGCATATCCACTTTCCCCCTATGTAAGAGAGGAACAGCAATTTTTTTGCTAAAAAACATTTGCAAAAGTGTAAGTAGCCTGTGTTACTGTGCCTCCCCAGCATCTTCACTGGACTGTACCCATTTATTTCATACTGGCAATTCTCAGTAATATCTTATTTGATTTAGTTCAAAACCTCTGAGAATGCTTATCCCCCGGGTTTGCATAAGCTGCTTCCCTTAACAACATATTCTATTCTTTGAAAAATTCCAATGTGTCTCCAGGTTTGGCATGTTTCACTCAGGGGGGCTAAAATAAATTATTGCAGAGTAAATAGTGTTGCTAGTGAAACTACACTCACTCTGTGGGCACCTGCCTTATATTGTGCTCATAAAAACGCATACTGCAAACTGCTGCTAGAAAATTCTCTAATTCTCAAACCCCATCTTTACTTGCTGCATGCAGAGCCCTCAGCAATAAAAATGACACTTTTCAGTGATGCTCTTCCTTTACTGCTTGTACAGGGGACATTTGTTTCCCCACTCACGGGATCCTCACCATCCTTGCCTCCACCATCCCACTTATTCCTCTAACCCTACTGATCTGTCCATTCATTTTCCAACATCCAGTGTCCCTTCTGTGGCACAGGCATCGCCACTCAGGGCAGTTCTGTCGGCCTCTGCTGATGAGGAAGGCTTAAACCCTCTCCAGGAGCCCTACTTGACGCATTAGGCAGCAACTCCCAGGCAGCCTGTACTCTGACAGCTCAATACTTTTAATTCTTGAATGACCAAGCTGCCATTAAGCACATGATACAGAGCGTTTCCTGTGAGGGAATTCCGGGGATGCCCACTCAGCTGTGTTGATAACATGATGTGTCCAAGCTCAAGCAAAGACCGTTCAGGTTAAACCAGATTCAAGACCAAGTAAAGAGAATATAAACAAAGCTAAAGAAATGTCTGACTCTGCCTTGAACACATGGACATGGTACCTATCCATGATCCCACCTGTATAAATATTTAATGCACTGCAGGGATTTGCAGAAGTTAGGCTCAACGTTTTAAAACTATTCAGTTTCCTGGAGCTGTTCAATAGCTCATAGGAAGGGGCACAGGCTAGAGTTCAGAGATACTGGCGTGAACCCAGGGTCTAACTTAAATGCATTATAGTAGAAATATGTCCATTTTCAATACTTCTATTTTTTGTTTGAAAGGAAGATAAGGGTAGCTACCTGAATACTAAATTTTCCATTATTTCCTAAAAAATACTTCAACAAAAAAAGCTACCTGTAGACTTTTCCCCAAGCTAAAACAATTTAGTTTCCCTTCAATTGATGAATAAAGTTCAACTTCTCCTTTTGCAGATTTTACAAGGTAGAACATCAAAGAACAATATTCCTCCCTTTCTGTGTGTGAAAACATTAGTTTTCCTCACATTTTTACCAGGTACAAAAATAATTTAAAGCGTACATTGGTACAGCACTTCAGCCAGGACTGCTATAGATGTGGTGAAACATTTCAGTATCATTTACAACAAAAAAAAAGATTCAAAAGGATTACCTGTCATCCAAGACATGAACATTACGACATTCAAAACCACACAGTTATAAGGAAGTGTTCTTGAACCATAAAAAAAAGATTTCAGTTTTTACTTACTTACATATGCATTCATATTTTAACTTGAAGCTTTGGATAGCCTGCTTTAAAAGATGTATGTGATAAAACCTGAAGGCAAAAATGGTTCAGAACTAATCTCAAACTGAATTTTGGAAGCTTCTGGATTTGAGTTTGCTAATATACCCAGTATAATGAATACTTTTGCATATGACTACCGTAGTGAGATATCAATAGCCCATCCCAGGCTACAAAAGGAGAAAAGAGACAACCTAGAAGCATCTCCAGAATTGTCTTCACTGTTGACTAGAGACTTCTTTTGCTATGTCTCTCTTCGCAATGATGTGGTCTGTGTTATTAAAAGAAAAACATACGAGTTTTGGGAGTAATTATCTGAATACAAAAAGAGATGTCATGACCTCAAGCAGGATAAAATCTGCAGAGACTGCCCAATAGAGATAAATATGCTCCACAACACAGACAAAAAGCCCATTCTCAGGCTCCTCTCAGTATTTACCACATGCCAAGCATGGTTTGCACTATATTGTCTCAAACACAGACATCTCTCTTGCCACGATGAAAGCTTACACTGCATC
This sequence comes from Fregata magnificens, assembly GCA_013389945.1. Lineage (NCBI taxonomy): Eukaryota > Metazoa > Chordata > Aves > Suliformes > Fregatidae > Fregata > Fregata magnificens. The sequence goes on from WAAD01031042.1 coordinate 440,109, forward strand.
TCGTGCAAGACAGAAGATCATTGCAAACTACAGAAATACCCCAGTGACTGATCGTTCCAACCAGAGATCGTCCCAGAGAGAAAGATTTCACATTTCTATCAGGAGGACAAAATGCAAACATAGATCTGCCATTAGTCACCAACAGACCTTTTCAATACAAGAAAAATCTACCACTAATAGTCTAGTCACTGAAAAATAATCTGGCTCATCGCTGATTTCATTTTAGATGAGTTAAGCTGTAACAAGACGCGCATTCAATCACGCTAGCTTGTCATGTATTTACACCCTCTCTCTAAATGTAAGTCCCTTAAGGTCTCCTAGTTTGGAGTGAAACCACTGAAAAGAATCCAGCAGGATATTGCCCTTCCCATCTGTCCCACTCAAGTTTAAATAAATCAGTCTATTACCTTCTAGAAAAGGTGAAGCAAATAGACTAGTAGACATGAACAGATCAATAACTGAAGTCAGCACCTGATGTTCTGGAGGGAAGAAATCAGCTCCATCCTGTTCATGGTTGAGCTTGTCAACTTTTTCCACTCCACTTCCACAATGAATGATTAAATTCACTACAGCCCAGGTCCAAAGACAGCCCAGCACATAAGAGCAGGTAGCAGCAGCAGGTTTGCTGCGTGCATAACACAGCCCCGAGGTAGAAGCGCCATCTGATAGCTACACGGCTACGAACGCAGACCTAACACAACTTTAGGCATGAAAGAGAGCAAATTTAAGGTTGTCATTAGAAACAAGCTTTTTGAAAACCCAAGGTATTTCCTTGATGACAGCTTTGTGTGAATTGCAGTAAGAAAGCATCTTTAGCAAATATTTTCCTGTCAGTGTTAAAGCCCAAAATTTTTCAACACCATGTTCGTTCTCTAATCAAAGGTGAGAGTTTGTTTCCAACGTCAAAGCTGAAAGAAAAGCAAGGCTGAGCAAGCAACCTAGAAAAGACAGACAGACAGACAACTGTTAAAGTCCTTTTGCTCTTAAGTACTGAAGATTTCAAAGCCAAAGGGAATTTTGCCTTCACATTTTGCCCAGAACTTTGCTGAGATTTACAACATCTAGTCTCCTTCCTGGCACACATCTAAAAGGAAAGAGGGAGTTTACAAGGAGACAACAATTTACAATATTTGTATTTTAGCGCTGTCATGCCCTGCTCTTCTGAGGAAGTCTTTCCTGGTTTTACCACAGAATACCTGGCTACACCAAGGCATCACATTACGTGCTGTAATATGTCTGTAGATAGCTGCTGTGCTGTTGAACTCACGTAAGATGTAAATGTAAATGAAAAGCTAAAGTCTTGGAAGGACAGATGCAAACATTGCTACGCATTGAAACATTTACTTATTTTTAAGTCAGCCAGTTATCTCTATATCAAATATAATCAGAGAATGTTATGCACACGATGGATATCAATAATCAATGTTTTACTCCTTACTGCATTACTAATATGCAATAACAGGCAGGTAAAGAAGGATTCTCAATACTTCCTTTAAGAATTCAGAAAAAAAAAAAAAAAGAAACAAAAAAAAAAGAAATTTGAGGTGTAAATGACCAGGCTAGAAAGCACCTGTCCTCATACAGAATATTTTCTTGGCAACCACTAAGAAAAAACCTTTCAGGCAGCACTGCGCTACGGGGCAGGGAAGATTGCATCACCAACAACATTAAGCAATTCTTTACATCTGAGGTGTCCTTGCAGCTCTGCGCTTTGTTAAAGGGAACTACAAATTTGCAACCAGGTAGTTTTCATCCAAGTTATAAATGTTTGGAAAAAAAATCTCATCTTGTACATCCTCAGTAAAGACTAGTTACAGTTAATTAATTCCTGTGTTTATGTGTTCTTCCACACCAGATGGCTTGGTGAGCTATTCAAGCACTCCCAAACAGGACATTTTTTGGCACGTTCCTTACGGAGACTGGACACCACTTGCAGTTTGGCAGCAGCTTCATACTGCTATGAACAATGAATAAATAACACTGACAGGCTCAGGTGTTCCTCTGTTCCAGGAAACATGCTTCCATCTTGATAAACCAGTTTAGTGAGCATAATAAAAAGGCAGATCCAAATGGGCTTGGACTGCATGTTTATCTGTAACCTCAGAATATGCAGCCTTTCTCCAGTAGAAGCCATTTCCGTCGAAATTCCAGCAAGATGCCATTACAAATGAATACGCTGGTTTTAGATCTAACTACAACTCAGAGTGAGAAATCACTTTGGTGTGTGTGTTTTCTGTATATTCCACGGGAAAATGAAACATCCATTTCACAGATGAAACGGCACATACCAAGATTTATATTAAGCCTTTAAAATGCTCTTGGTAAAGGTGACTAACAGCTAAACTTGGAGAGCACGTAAAGGTAAAATAGGACGGAAGATTGAACTGTCAAAAAGTCAATGTTCTATAATGTTTCTGCAGAAAAGTCAAATCTATATCAGGGAAGAAAAGGACTATTTATGCAAATAGCTGTTGAAAATAGTCAGGAATTATTAAAGAGAGAGGAATTTGGTTCAACAAAGCCATCCATTTTGCAGGTTTCTTGTGTGCCTCTACTCACTGTCTCCTCTCAGATGTTTTTCTTTTCATCTTTTAACTGAGAACATCCACTTATTTCCAATCCTCTGCCACACAGTTATATACACTGCTTTGCATTCAGCAGAGGCCACAGGGGAGCTGGTAAATGATCTTCCTGCATTTTTTGCATTATCACAAGTAGGAAGAGGAGTACTCATTAAAAAAAAAAATAAAAAATTAATATTCAGGCTGTAGACCTTCATGGAACTTCCCATGAAGTTAGAGTGACCTTCTCCATCAAATTTAACTGAAGTTAGATCTGGTCTTCATTGAACACAACCAAAAGCCTGCCCCAGCCAGTTTCCAAACATCTATGAAAGGGGCTTCCGTGCTAAAAGGCATGCCTTCAAATAAGAGTGCCTCAAACACAGCCCCCTGCAGCAAACCAAACAGGCTGAACTTGTTAAGAACAACCTCGGACTCATGCAGCAGTAAAAACTCAGCAGCATTACACCCAGAGTTGGTTAAATATTTACTGCCTGGCAATTTTAGCTCTTGCTTACATGTTATCCACTAAGATATCATAATTATAACAAATATGTTTATAGCTTATTGTTTTCATGTATGTATGTGGGTTTTCAACAAGCTGAAAAATCTCATATCCATCCAGACTTACTGTTCATAATTAGACTAGTTTTATAGAGGTTAATCATAATGAGTCCCAAAAGTTACCACTGATTTCATCACTGACAATGAGATGGACTCAGCATAGTTCCCAAACAATCCCATATGGACAATACATGGCTGCAGCTGCAGGGTCAACCTCGGTCACAAACCTACTGCCTGTGGCCATAACCTCGTCTCTTAATGCTTAAGAAGTTGCCTTTTCATAACTCAATTTTTGGGATATTGTACAACATATTCAACAAGGAGCAGGAGATAAAGCAGAAAAAACAAATGATGAAGTATTTTAAGCTTTACTATTGCCAGTATTTCACATTAACTCTTTTCATGTTATCGCTATAATCTCCAACTCAAAAAGACATCAATCATAACCACATTGTGCTCCCAGCTAGCCATCCGCTAGGAAGAATGACACCTTAGTTCTTGCAGGTTGCTGCAATATTCAGACTAGAGAAGACAGCTCCTGCTGTGCTGCTGAAACCCTACTGGACTATTAAGAATGCAGTTACTCCATGAGGATCATCGTGACTGTCTTCCTCCTGGTGGAAAAGGTGGAAGCTCAAACTTTCTTTAGGCTGTGCAGTTGGCAGTGAGCCCCACCAGAGCTACGCAGGGTGCAACAAGGACGTCCCAGACCAGCAATGTTAATGAAGGACAGAGCAGGGTAAGGACAGACAACTAACAGAGCATCAGGTGTTGGGCGAGCAGAACAGAAATAACAGGTTCTCTAGGACAGAGAAAGGCAGGTTTGCACTACCAGAAAGCAGATTCCCTAATGCATACATACATACAGAGACGGAAAAGCGTTTTACCTTTGCAGAAAACAGAAACATGATTTTCTTTTCCAAGCTGAATTCTGAAGCAAATAATATTTCCCTGGTGGAGAGCAAGTATCAGTCAGCATTTCCAGCCTCAAGGAACTATCACCCAACTAAATTTGAGAAGACTATAGTCCTTCATTACAATTTTTATTCTCCAGGCTTCCAGCTTCACCTCAAAAATAATTTATGAGCTTTGAGGCAGATAAAAAACTCCCTTCTTTTAAAAGGAGTTACACCCTTCTGCTAAGAAAGCAGCACTGAAATGGGTCCTTTGGTTCATTTCTTTTTGTAACATTCACCTCATACACATCTCTCGACATATAACTAAATAATGTGTGACTGAGATGCTTGTGATTACTGGATCCAGTTAAAAGAATATGAGACCCTGGGAGCACAGAAATCTCCACGCACTGAGGCATCACCTCCCTCCTCTTCTACCATCTGAAACTGAAAGAGACTCTAATTGCATTAAGAGAAGATGAGACCTCCAATTAAAATTTTAAAAAGTGAAAACCAGAGGGAGGGAAAAAACCCCACCAAAACCACCCCCCACCCCCACAACCAAGCAGTTGAGCCTGAAGGAGAAGAAACAAGAAATAGAACAATTAAAGTTCCTAAATAGGTAACAATCACTGGTGAAATTTCAAAATCCTGGAACATTTAAACAGTGCCCTGGAATCCACAACAAGATGGACTCGAGCACAATGGAGACACATAGAAAATAGTGATTTTTCTTACATGTTGCCCTGAAGCCCTGAAGATATTGATCTCCTAAATATCATTCAAGTAAACCAGGATGAGAGGGCAAGCTATTAACCTCAAGTTTGCAAGTCTGAAGAACATCACAATCCGAAACACACCTGTTAGGAGATAGGAATATTAAAGAGGCCTGCAGAAGGAAGGAGCGCCCACTGAAGCATTTTTGACTGCTCTTAACCAAAACAGAACTGTGATACTTTGGCAGCTTTTCTTATAAGACAGTGACTGTGCTCAAAGAAGAGACTGCTGACAAATACAGGTCTATCGGCAAGGCTGTTTCTGCCTTCACAAAAATCATACTGTGTTGAATAAAAATGATGTAGAGAAAGCAAGGTGAAACTAGACTAGACACTCACTATTTAGAGAGGAAACCGAAAAGCAGAAGGCCATAAGAGTAAGAATTCAAAAGAGATTTCACAGGTCAAAAGGCAAAAGAAATGCAAAAGAAAGCATTGTAAAAGATATAGCAAAAGTACAGCCCCAAATAATCTCCAGCATCTCAAAAACACTGTACCAAAGCTACAGAAATAATAGTTAAGACAAATGGAGCCCGCTAGTAGCAGATGCAAAGGAGACCACCACACAGGTACACTGCTAGCGCTGGAGGGGCAGCTCAGGGGGCTGAGGGACAGCCATCAACAGTCTGTGAAAACAAGAGCTGAGACGATGCCTCAGTGCTCTCAGCAGATGATGATACAACATTATTTGATATAACTCTTTGAAATTACATATCAGCACTTGTGATTCAACTCAAAAATGTTCTGGAAATCTGAATGAAAAACCTTATAAACTGGTGAAACCAAAAATTTAATATAAGGACAGTTCATACTGAAAGACTGAATCAAACACAAGCTACAGTGGAAACTTAAAGATGTGCAGCTAGGTTTGTTATAATTACTGGGAATATTAGGATTAAAAGCATGTGTAGCTTTGGGCTTGGTTCGGTGAACAGACACTATGAGACATAAAACATTTATTCCGTCCTCAAAACAATGTGGAATACATTTACAAAGTCACAGGCAAACATAAAACCCTGCAGAAAGCCATGAAGGTTGGTAGGACTACAAAAGCAGGACAAAGCCAGCCCACACCAACCCAACTGGAGCTATACACACAATCACAGAGCAGTGCTAGTGGTGTAATTACTGCTTATATGCCACTGAATTTCTGAAAGGTAAGAGAGTCGATGTTATTTGTTTAAAAAGTAACACGATCTCAAAACCCTTCAAGCAGTTCTGAACATTGCAGGTCATGATTTCCTCAGCCTAAATACAGACATTTCAAATTTACCAGACATAGCAGCTCATGCTCCGTACAGCTCTCCTAAGCTTGCGGGAGCAGTACGTCAGTTCGCTGTCTTGTCTGCAATTTGAAAATTATGCTTATACACATGAGTTTTTAAAAACTCAGGCCAGATCCTTAGGTTCAAATGAATATAAACCAGAGACTTTGATATGAATAATCAAATTTATTCAAACAGGACATCTGAGGTAACTCTTTCAAACACAGTCATGTTACTACAGCAAGAAATGACATTTCTCATAGAGGCCAGAACACAGCCTGCAAAGGGATGTCACCCTGCACAGTTATGCAAAAAGCAGCTTTTAGTGGTTTTAATTGGTGTTGGCTTTGTACTTTCTGTTTTCTATCATGGGTGTGAGTGAACCCAAAACTTCAAAACAAAATTCCACTGAAATTAATGAGTCCTGCATGACAAAAAGAGACTTGCTGAACTGATATAAAAATCAGCAAAAATTATTGGAAATGACTCTGAGGTTCAGTTGAAAAGTTAACGAGTTTTAGTGAACCCAACTATTAATACACGTTCTGAGTTTCATCAGTATCATGGCCAAACAGAACCACAAGCAGAACCTCACACAAAGAAAGAGGTATCCTGAATTTCAAGGAATACAAGACTGGAGGAGGCTGTGGAAATGATGTGTAGATGACAGCATAACTGTGCCTTCTCACTGTGTGAAGCACGACTCTGAGTACCTTCCTTGCCATCCTTGATTCCATTTGTTTATACCTTCATGATGAAAGAAGCACAAGGGAAGTGGAGTACTTCACATCCCTCTTCATCGTAGCAGAACTGTAGAGGATAACTGCTGGAGCCAAATGGAAGAAACTATATATTCATGAAGTGCAAAGTGACAAATGAATTAGAAAAAATGCCCTGCTTGGCAGCTAAGCGCTAGACCGCAGACAGGTGCAATTAGAGGCAGATGAAAGTCATCCAGAGCAGCAGGCAGTGACATCTCTAGGGATGGTTCGCATGTTTTTCCAGGACCTCCTCTGGGCAGCTGGGTTGTTTAGCCTCTCACATGAGCTTTCTGATCTCTCCTGGCAATAATTAGCAACTTTGCTCAAAACTTTGCAGATGAGAAGTCTGCCTTCTCAGTTTTCAGTGGAGAAATTCCTCTTTTGCATCATGCATGCCCAAACTGTGCAAAAGTGAGTGAAAAATAAAAAAAATGCAGAAAGTCACAAGCAAATCATCCAGGCAGCAAAGCACAGGCACAAATCAACAGAAATCTGAATCCAGTTAGGCACATTGCTGCTTTCTTGCACAAGTAGGACAATCTTCTCCCTGCTGTTCTGGCAGAAGGCAACCATTAAGATTTTTCCATCAGCAAGTTTCCACAGAACTTGTCGTTCACACAATTTTTTACGCTCTAAAAATACACGGAGAGATCGTGGTTGCAATACTCTACAGGATGCCTACATTTGGCTGCAAGGCACAGAAGCTCCCGCTGTCCCCAGCTGTAACTGAGGAGCTCATCACCTGGGGAGTTGGGGTTTATGCAGAGTAGGCTCAGCTGTCCCCCAAGCAAAACTGCAGAGCTGTCTGTAGTATTTACTTTAGGCAAACAATCATATACCTATGAATGATTATACGATAGGTACAGACAGGTGTTATTTACACAGTCAGGAATATTTCCAACTTCTAAGTAGTCTTTAGAAAACAAAAAAGAAATCCCAGGCCATATATTGCTGCATCACCTGCATTTGTGTTCATTAGTCATCTCATTTCTAGCACCTAAGAATTCCTGCACCATCAGTGTGGTTCTGTTGCTGCAGTAGTGAGAAAAATGTCATTCATTAAACAAAGAACTTTTACTGAGAGATGTAACGTGCATTGGGGCTTCATGTTAAAATACCAGATCAGTTTGATTAAGTATATATTTTTATGGCACATGTCAATGGAACAGATAAACAGACAAACACTGAAATTAAAAAAACTGCAGAAACGGCTCCCACCTAAGGCTTGATGCAAGAGCATTTACATCTAACAGGCCCCAAGTCACAACATCAGACAGAAACATCTCCCTGGTCTGGCAGGAGCAGAGAGAAATGCAAGTGTGCACATGTGCCCATGTTTATGGAGGGTGGGAGAAAAAGTATATCAAAAGTCAACCTCCCTTTGGATGTAACGATTGAAACGTGCTTCTCAGATTTAGTCTTGGGACCATATCAGACCCCAGATCCAACGCCTCCGGTCTTCCAGAGTGTCTAAAACCAAACTGGAAGGTTTGTTTTTAGAAACTTTACATAAAGAAGTCTTGATCCTGGCATTTGAGAGTTCTGCAGATCCTCAAAAGTTTGGTAAAGATGACACTCGATGCTGCAAAATTCGGTAAAGTAAGTCTCCCACTATCACAAACTGAAGCTTGAGTAAGGGCAACAGGCTCGAACAGCTCCCAGAGCTGCAACTGGCCCCTGGCGAACAGCCTTCCTCCAGTTGCAGACAAAAACAATTCACATCTTTCTAGGAACAAGCTGCTACTGCAAACCATGCCGTATAAAAAGATCTTGCTATTTTTTGCAACTCATTTTAATAACTATTCCAGGGTAGCTATGCTTGTCTCTATCCCTATGCGTATTAAAAGGGGTGTGTACATCTGCTGATGGAGACAATGTAAGCCTATATTTGACAATTTGTGCATTCACCTAACAACTTCAGTGTTCCCAATTACCAATATGCTGTTGTATCTGAGAACATAACATATCTTTATTTTTGCCAACACAGGAGGTGATAGCATATTTGCACCTCTGTCTATCCTGAAGCTGGATGCTCCTTCACGACTTAATGGAGCCACCTGCTTGAGAAAATGCCTCCTATAAAGTGGTCTTGAATCTTAAAACCAAACTCTGCAAGCAAGCCTCAAAGAAACCAGCACTTTAAGGAAAGAGAAGGAAAACAAACCAAAACAAAAAGCAACACTTCCACAAACACAGCTCCACAACTGACAACTACTTTGGACCAAGATAACCTTTGAACTGAAGATTTTTGCTTCTCTATTCAAAATGGTTTGTTTTAGGAAGGCCAAGTTACTTGGCTTTGACTCGCTGCCACTCATCTTTTGCCAAAAGAAGTAGTTGTTTGGAGCGGGTGATTGTCTCCCAAAGGAAAAGGCACATTCTACCCTGTAAGAACTTGCCACAGAGCAGACTGTCAAGTGTTCCATGCCCTATGTGGAAAAGGCCCAGGAATATTAGTCTCCTACATCTAGGTAGAGACAACCTATCAACTGGATTCTCAGCAAGGCCACAGAAGTGTAATTTCCCCCCTCACATCACCTGCAAACTATCAAACAGGCCCTTTGGCAAACTCCACTCAGCAGCCTGAGAAAGCAATCTCTTGATTGTCTCATTCACAGGCTTAACAACAGATTTGATGCTCCTGTGACATGTGTCTTCCTCCCCCTCCAGACAGACCTGTTAGCAGCAGCAGAAATGTGGCTGGCATGCTGTTTTTCTGCAGAAAAACTTAAATTATATATTCTTTGGGAAAACAACTCTAAGGCATAAATGAACACAATAGGATATATTTCTTGCTAATTATAGTCATTTTGGTTTTTTTCTGAATACAGTCCCACCGATCATATTTTTTATAGAGAAAAATAAGTAACATTTGTTTTCACTACATATGTGAATACATGGATAAACACACACATTTGTTTTTAACCTGGTTGGGCTATTACATGCTAATTGACTGTGGTAAATTCAGTAATTGACGTATAGTCTTAACCTGCTTAAAAGGACATAGATTTTTACGTGACATATATCTTACTTGCTGTAGTTTAAATAGAGAGAAATGTGGAAACACAAGAGTAAAAGAGTTTCTAAACTGTGATAAGTGTCAGGTAGGTAAACTAAATTAGGTTAAAAGGAATCAGAATAAGATGGAGCCATCAGCAGTGCCCCTGAAAAATGAGAAACCAACCAGGCCTTATTTGTGTAGAGCAGATCCTTGAGCTCTGTCTGTTCTCACCTCATATTCAGAGAGTCACAATTCACTGTACTTTCCAGAGCTATGAAGTATTAGAAGCTTTCCACAGTCTGCTGCAACATCAAACAAATCAAAGGTGTCTCAGATCTCTATATTCTTACATCTTAAACAACAGCAGGTGGAGTGCTACAGTTTACAAAAAGTCTTTAGATAGTGTTAGGAGGTGTTGCATCCTGAGGTTAATGGTTCACAATGCTTTCCATATAACATTTAAGTAAAAAAAAAAAAACTCTTAATATCTCAGGCTCTGCAGCTACATCATATTTTAAGCACTATGAAAATTTATGTTCTCTCAGACTGGCTAATGTAGCAACATTTAAATGAAGAGCACACTCTGTTTTCTTAACAGAAGCTTTAATTTTTCACACCTGCTTTCTTAATCCAGGTTAACCCAAACACTCAAAATTCTTTCTACTTAAAAGGTCTCCTTGATTTGAGCGGTAGCAAATTCACCATACCTTTGAATTAAAAACCGTCTCCAGATATTTTTAAAATGATATTTTTCAGATGCTAAAAGGCATAACAATAATAATAACAGGATGCCCTGAAGAAATGATAATATTTGCTATTTTATTTAAATAATTATCTAAATTATTATAATAATATCACAAACATTCCTGTGAGTGAGCCTATTTTGCCAGCCCTTACTCACACTGGTATTTGTTACAGTTCAATGCAACACATGATCCACTTTCAGTACCATAGTTCATTTGTCACATTGAATCCCATAATTTTAATCTTCTGTGGCAAATACTGTTAAATACATGCTGTTGCTTACACATGGTAATTTATTTGGAACTTGGTTATCTGCTGATGATTTCACACCAGAATATTTTTAGAAAAGATGTTTTCCTTCTCGATTATAAGATCAACTCTTTCTTAATAAGAGATGTTTTGACTTCCAGGCCCACATGCACAACTTACAGCCCTGATTTTAAACTTCATAGTGCCTTCCTACTTTTAAGTATAGGGGTATATACACAGAAGCTCAGCAAAAGCTAAGCGGGTAGCACATACCAACAGCACTGTGAAGCTAAATTAATAAATGCAAAACTTCAAAGTTTTCTCACAAGAATTAAAAAATCCAAAGCGACAAACATGTTGTATTAAGCAAAAAGAGACTGCCTTGTCTCTGCAGAGAGCAATGTGCATTCTGGGTGCTCCAGCTCAGGGCGTCAAAGTCCTTTTTGGGAAGGAAAACAATCAGGCCTTAAATCCCTTCTTTGTTCAGCACTAAATGTTCCCTCTCCCAGGATTCAAGACCAGGCTGTTTCTGTGTGGAAAAGCTTACCCTACAGGAAGTGACAGAATCAATTTTCTGTTAAGTAGGTTTTTCAAGGTTTTGGTTTGTCGTTTGGTGGTTTTCTTTCCTTCTCTCCTAAAAATGAGCAGCTATTGGAAGCTGCTTGAAGGTTTAGACTGGCTGGTGCAGTACCTGTAGGAATGTATGAGGGAGCAAAGAGCGGGGATGGAAGTCAATGGTGCATGATATATGCAATTTATGACAATGCTGAACAACACATTTCTCCAGCCTACGCAGGGGAGCAGCAGTTTACCCCTGAGGGGTCAGCATACTCATCTGCAGCTCGCTAGAAAAACACACCCATGCCAGCAGCACCAGTGTACTCAACAAAACCCTAACAGTGACTCCTTGTCTTACTGAAAGAGCAGATGATCAGCAGCCTCCAAGGTGGGGAAGAGGGTACAGGCAAACAGCGGGGGGAGAAAGACTCAGGGAGGCAAAGCAGTGGTGGAAGGACAGAGAAGACAGGGCAGATGAGGAGCCCGAGAGGAGCAAGTGGGAGCTTAAAAATAGAGCAGAGGGGAAGGAACACTGGATTTTAGGGCCAGGAGCAGGAAAGAACTGGCACAAGAACCAGCAACTGTATTTTAACATGAAGACATCATTAGAGTGATGTGGAGATGGGACCATGCAGTGGGGCAGAGATGTATGCCAGCTCACTAGGAACAAGTCACTTCAGGCATCAGGAGCTGTATAACCACACGATAACACATGTATCATGCAAACCCAATCAGCATCTTAAGTCGATGTTGTAGGCTGACCTGACACCGTGTATGTATGTACAGTCCATGCATCTCTATCATAAAGTAGAAATGTCTTAAACAAGGTTTACAAGTTCATCTGCATTGATGGTTTTTATTCTTTTTTTCTTTTAAACTCATTTTAATTCATCTTCCTCTTTAAGCAGCACAGTATTTAAAATTCAGCTTTTATATGTGAAATAACTAATCATGTCATCAGAAAGACAAATACTCAATAGTATAATTACAGTTGATAGACAATATTTAAAGAAAAGGCTCAGAACATGATGCCAACTTCGGTGAGAATCAAGTTAGTTTCAGGAAGTAACAATTTTTTAAATAAAAAAACAAAATTAAGAAAAAGAAGGGGAAAGGGTCAAAAGGAAGCGAAGGAAGATAAGGATATATGAAGAAAATATGCAAGACTGCGTACGAAAAATTTGTTCAAAAAGTGATGTTACGATTTCAAAACTTACAGAATGTGAGGAGGAAAGGAAGAAAGAGTCAAAATACCTTTTAAATCTTAAAAGCTAATTTATGATGCAAACAAATGAAACCACATATCAGCATTTCCTCAGTCCTGTCCTTTGACATACAATTTAAAGATCTCACTCTTGCAGACTTGGATGAAGAAGAAAACCCCAAATATCTATAGGATCTTCAGCACTACAAATGTTTGCTGTGTGTAACCTTGGTAAGGTACTGTGAAGTTGCCTACAGAGCTCTTTTTTTTTTTAACCTGAAAGACAAGTCCTAAAACTTCTTATTAAATTAGATACTTGGCTTCTGAACACAAAAATCAGTGCCATCTCTGAACTGGGCAATGTATGCATGTGCAAAGAGGTGCTCACACAACTTTGAAGGAATCTATACATGAGAGGAATCTATCGGGGATGCTCTCCACTCAGATTCTGTTCCACCCTTTCCTCTCCAATGCCTGACTTGTGGCATTAAAACATTCCACAGAAATCATTAGCGGGTTTGTACAAACTCTTCTCTTCCTTCAACCCTCAGACAATACTGCTTTCAAGCAAACTATCAGGTACAGAGAAGGGGAGAGACAGGACACAGAACAGATCCAGCTGTCAAACAGCAGGACCCTTAAAAATCTAGAAAATTTCAATATGCAGAACTACATATCTCATCTCTAAGCTACCTATTAAGCTGGTTTGACTTTCCTTTTATATTACTTTTAAAAAGTTGGCATTTAGTTTTACTATTTCTTCCTGCCTTGGCAATACCATGTTCTTCTGTTAGCCCACTGAGGATACAGCTGGTGTTGAAGGCACACAGGAAGCCCAAGGGACACATCACACACCTCGGCTCAAGGATTTCAGCCTTCAGCTGGCTGTGAACCTTCGCTGTCTCTCTCCAAAGACCAACTACCAACACAGGCTCCTCTACCAGGTCAAACAACACTTCGACCTGTGGCACCACTGCATCAGCTGGCCTTGGTGGAGGTGGCACTGCCCAGGGGCTGCAGGACGGGGGGGACATGCAGGATGGGGGGGCTCCTGCCCATGGCTCCATGCCAGGATGGAGATCCCAGAACGGCCCACCAGTGGAGCCAAGCAACTGGGAGTAGTGATTACATGGTTGTCTTTAATTAGGTTTTGCTGCATATCTGATCTCAGGCACGTAGGAGGCAGTGTCATCAGAGGAAACGCATTTCTGTAAAAGGTGTGACATTTGTAAAAATAAAATTTTACCAAGAATAAAGCAGTAAGACAAAATGCTAGCAGAGAAAGTATTACAGGTGATACAGGAATGCTCTCAGGAAATCAGCAGCCTGGTAAGCTTTGCAAGCTAAATATCGGCACCGTGGTACAGAGTTAGAGAGCTAATGGGTTGTATATTTGCTTCACAGAAAAAATATTTTCAGCAAAGATGCATATATATGTCTGCTACAAATATTTAACAACTCCACATCAGCTTAAAACAAGCACACTAAATACACCCATCATTTTCAACCAATCTCCATTTCCAGTGGTGCGGACACAGGTAACACTACCCTCTGCTGTAGGAAACCACGAAGTGCCTGCCCAGACTGCACTGCTGGCACAGCCACCAGCCCCAGAGAAGCCTCTGGACACCATCCCCTCCTCACCCACGGTGAGCACACTGCTGCTTCCCCCAGCAAGTCACCCATGGCTCATCCTGGTCGATGCCCTGAAGCTGCTGTGCGGGATGCAATGGCAGCAGGGAGCTCCAAGGTCCCCGTGGCTCTGGCATACATTGTGCCCTTAACTGGCCTCGCAGCCGCCCTGCTACATCTGGCTCTGAAAGCAGGGGATCGCTCCTTGGTTTTGATATGGACTATCAGAGGTTTTCTGAAAATAAGTGCATTGAATTGCATAGTTTAAAGTGTGTCTGTACTGAAATATGCTCACTTAGGCTTTGTTCTTCTTTATATTCATTTATAATTTATATTACATATTAATGATTTCTAAGTTATGTTCAGTCTTCTGTTACCCTTTCCCCATGCCACATTCTGTGCCCTGCTCACATTACAAAGTGATCTGACACAAATATTTACTTCCTAGAAGGCTGAAAAAGAAATACAGTCGCTCTGTTGCAATCAACAGCCTAAAATCAGAGCCTACAGCTCAGCCTTTGCCCTAAAGAGCACGGGCCAGGGCTGCTGAAGCATCTCCTCCTCCAGGGTACCTCAGCTTGTGCTGAAGTGTCTCTCCTAACCCCTCAGGCACCCTCTTCTTTCCATCAGGACGGCATGCAGACAGCACTGTTATCTGCCTTATAAATCTGAGTCTGAGAAATTCCTAACTCCCAGGCTGCATACTGAGGACAGGCAAGAGGGATTAGCTGAGAGCTGGATCCTACATTGCCCCCTGCAGCAGCCTATGTGTGTGCTTGTGGGGTAAGAGAGGAGAAATCCAACTGAAAAGGGCAGCCGTAGTCCCAGTCCCCGGGGCTCCTCTGCTAGAAGTTGAGGCTATACTCGCAGCCCTGGGAAAGTGCAAGATGGGGAGGATCATCCCACGTGGCACTGATGGAGAGGCAGGCCCCAGAGGGTGCTCCCCTTAGGCAGTCACACCTCCCCGGCCACACAGCAAAGATGCAGTCCAGCTCCCTTCCCCGCCGCAGGGGAAGCACAACTCAATCCCATGAAAGATTTGCTCAAAAAGAGGTGAAATGGAAAAGATTTGGACCTGGCTTTCAGCCCACTAACTCTCTGAAAATTCAGCTACTGTGCCCTGGTACTGCTGCTGCCAATTTAGCAAAAAAGAACCAGAAGTGCCAAGGACAACTTTATGGGAGGAGTGTGATGTTTTCAGGTTTAGACATTTCAGGAAACATTACAAAGACAGATGGCACAGGTGAATTTGCAGCCTCCCTACCTGCACTTCTCACAAGGAAGCAAGGCAGCTGGACTGCAGAAAAGGGTTCAAGCCTGAGGTTCTTTAGTCAGAACATGAATTTATACGTCTTTCAAATTGCATCAATACAACTTCAGCTTGTGTTTTGCAAAGACCAGATTAGACAGAGCAATAACAACTCAATCCATTCAACACACAGGACGGTAGATATGGAGCTTTCCTGTAGCACATTAACACCTTCAACAAAGGGCAAAAATACCTCCGAGCTGAGACTGCTAGGGGTGCTGGAAGGACATGTGTAAGGAAGACCTGCAATGGTAGCCAATATGCACTGGTATCAAATGAAAACATGGGACAAATGAGAGCTCTTGCTGGCGCTGATTTACGTCTAAGCTCCAGAGCAGGAGCTGAGACCTTTGAGGTAGCTAAATAGTATCTTAAGTTGCATGAAAGGTATAAAGTCATGTTATCTAATAGTCTGTTTCTCTAGCAGCTCCTGCGCTGTAGGCATTTGAAACCCCACACATTTACATAGGTCAGGGCAAAATGAGATTACATCAAATCTTTCTGAGCGTGAAGGGGGTGGGGGAGACACATTCAGCCTACAAATCCTTTCACAAAATCACACTCGCACGTCTATTGATCTTGATTACCCTAAACCCTCTCCACACGGAAGTACCCATCACTGCCCTGCTTCCAAACCACTGCAAAAGCCTGCGATGGCTGTTAGCTTATATACAGCTCTTCCCAACTGCCCTCAAACAGCAGCGTGTCCCTTTCTGCATGTCCCTTTTCATCATGACCCCAGACCACAGTTCTGAGTCTCTCATACTCAGTGAAGACAAGAAAATCTCAGACTACAGAAGTTACCCAAAGAAATGTTTGCATCTGGAATAAGGCATCAAATGAACCTATTGAGACTGGAGATTGAGCACAGGGAAGGTATTTCATTGGGTAATGCATAATTCAGCTCGGGAAATCCTTCCCACAGCTGCTGCAGGTTATAAATTCATATTGTTTCAAAAAGTGACTGAAAAAACCTCATGGACAAAAATAATCCATTAAGTCTTGTTAAATTCAAAGGTCTTACTTCTAGAGTTCAATAAATTTCTAGATTACCAATGTCTAGAGTTTAGGAGTTTATTTAGGGAAGTAGCTGGATATGCTTGCCATGCCTTTCCTTGGCACCTGATACCTGGACCACTTAAGACAGGCCACCGAGTCTAATGGGCTTTTGGACTAATCCAGTATGGCAGCACTTGTGGCCAAGAAAAAAATATTTTAGGGATTGCACTATTAAAAGGAAATGAAGAAAATTGTGCAGCTGCAAGGTTTCTGTGAAAACAGGCAAGGGTTTTTGTAAGTCCCAGCCTTAGGCTTTATCTATAGAGAACAGTCAGTAAATGACATTTGAATTGCTTTAAAAAGTGGCTTAGTTATTATGCATTACACCCACTTGTTCCTAATGCTGATGGTCTTTAGCCAAAATTGAAGTACCCTTTGTTGGATTCAGTTTATTTTATTTTGGAAGTGAAGTAAAAGAAGAAGAATTATGGGTACTTGAATCCTGAGAAAGAGTATCAGCAGCTCTAGGATTTAATGCACTGTAGCAAATACAGACTGACTTCACACATTAGGGCAGCAAGTAGAGCTGAACTAAACTAGGAAACTGAGGCAAAGGTCTGGAAAACAGCTGCTTCAGAGC
Organism: Fregata magnificens; assembly: GCA_013389945.1. NCBI lineage: Eukaryota > Metazoa > Chordata > Aves > Suliformes > Fregatidae > Fregata > Fregata magnificens. Next base: position 457,268 of record WAAD01031042.1, read on the forward strand.
CCAAAGTAACAGAAGAATTATGGTCACAGGAAAAGAGAATTTCCCAGGGCACAGGACAAAGGCTGGACAAATTGGCAGGACCAAGCTGCCCTCCTCAGGAATGCAATTCCTGTGTGACCATTTTAATTTTCCATCTGTAATGCAGAAATTACAGCATTTCCTTTTGTCACAACACTTATAGAATCATAGAATCATTAAGGTTGGAAAAGACCTCTAAGGTCATCAAGTCCAACCATCAACTAACACCACCATGACTCCTCAACTAGGCCCTGGAGTGCCACGTCTACACCTTTTTTGAACGCCTCCAGGGATGACGACTCCACCACCTCTCTGGGCAGCCTGTTCCAATGCCTAACCACTCTTTTGGTAAAGAAATTCTTCCTGATGTCCAGTCTAAACCTCCCCTGATGCAACGTGAGGCCATTCCCTCTCGTCCTATCGCTAGTTTCTTGGAAGAAGAGTCCAAGACCCGCTTCACTACAACCTCCTTTCAGGTAGTTGTAGAGAGCGAGAAGGTCTCCCCTCAGCCTCCTCTTCTCCAAACTAAACAACCCCAGTTCTCTCAGGTGCTCCTCACAAGACTTGTTTTCTAGACCCTTCACCAGCCTCGTTGCCCTTCT